>JAKOOJ010000055.1:1187493-1609993 GCA_022577455.1 Arizona elegans
GGAAGGGAAGGGAAAGGGATGGGGAAGGGAAAGGAAGGGAAAGGAAGGAAGGAGGCAAGGGAAGGAAGGGAAGGAAAGGAAGGAAGGAAGGAAGGGGAAAGGGAAGGAAGAAGGGAAGGGAAGAAGGAAGAGGAAGGAAGGGAAGGGAAGGAAAGGAAGGAAGGAAGGAAGGAAGGGAAGGGAAGGGAAGGGAAGGGAAGGGAAGGAAGGGAAGGGAAGGAAGGAAGGAAGGAAGGGAAGGGGAAGGGAAGGGAAGGGAAGGAAGGAAGGAAAGGAAGGAAGGAAGGAAGGGAAGGGAAGGGAAGGGAAGGGAAGGAAAGGAAAGGAAGGAAGGAAGGAAGGAAGGGAGAGGGAAGGGAAGGGAAGGAAAGGAAAGGAAGGAAGGAAGGAAGGAAGGAAGGGGAAGGGAAGAGAGGAAAGGGAAGGGAAGGAAGGAGGAAGGAAGGAAGGAAGGGAAGGGGAAGGGAAGGGAAGGGAAGGGAAGGGAAGGGAAGGAAAGGAAGGAAGGAAGGGAAGGGGAAGGGAAGGGAAGGGAAGGAAAAGGAAGGAAAGGAAGGAAGGAAGGAAGGGGAAGGGAAGGGAAGGAAGGGGAAGGAAGGAAGGAAGGAAGGAAGGAAGGGAAGGGAAGGGAAGGGAAGGGAAGGGAAGGGAAAGGAAGGAAAGGAAGGAAGGAAGGAAGGGGAAGGGAAGGGAAGGAAGGAAGGAAGGGGAAGGGAAGGGAAGGGAAGGGAAGGGAAGGGAAGGGAAGGGAAGGAAAGGGGAAGGAAGGAAGGAAGGAAGGAAGGGGAAGGGAAGGGAAGGGAGGAAGGGGAAGGGAAAGGAAGGGAAGGGAAGGGAAGGGAAGGGAGGAAGGAAGGAAGGAAGGGAGGGAAGGGAAGGGAAGGGAAGGGAAGGGAAAGGAAGGGAAGGGAAGGAAGGGAAGGGAAGGGAAGGGAAGGGAAGGGAAGGGAAGGAAAGGGGAAGGAAGGAAGGAAGGAAGGGAAGGGAAGGGAAGGAAGGGAAGGGAAGGGAAGAGGAGAGGAGAGGAGAGGAGAGGAGAGGAGAGGAGAGCGAGAGGAGGGAAGGGAAGGGAAGGAAGGGAAGGGGGAAGGGAGGGGAGGGGAGGGGAGGGGAGGGGAGGGGAGGGGAGGGGAGGGGAAGGAAGGGAAGGAAGGAAGGAAGGTTACAAGTAGCCCTCAATTATAACCATTCATTTAGTGACCATTCGAAGGACGGCTCAAGGGCAGGCAGGAGAGGGCTTACCTGAAGTGGAAGGTGCCTTCTCTCTGGCCAAAGCCACTGCCGGGCACGACACAGATGCCCGTCTCCTCCAGCAGTCTGAGGCAGAAGAACATGTCTGGCGCCTGGCCCTGGGCCTGCAGGAGGGGAGGGGAGGAACTGGGTCAGCCTGGCTTTGCATTTCACTTCCAGTGCTTGGTCCGGTGTCCTTTTACGGTTCAAGCATTGGAATCGAGAGAAAAGTGGGGCATCGTTGTGCTAATTAACTCATGCAAAATAAGGTTGCAGACGGACTCATCGCGGATGCTTTGAACCCACCTAGGCCCAAAACATCTGCAGGGGAGTCAAAATAACTCTAGCAAAAAGCTGCTTTTTCAAAAGGCAAGCTGGACTTTCTTTTCCTTTTTTCCTTTACAGAATCAGCATTATTTGCATACTTTCCCCCAACAATCTGGGCCCTCATTTTACCGCCCTTGGAAGGATGGAAGGCTGAGTCAACCAGTCAGGATCGAACTCCTAGCAGTGGGCAGAGCTGGCCTGCAATTCTGCACTCTAACCACTGCACCACCACGGCCATTCCTTCTGTCCTTCCTTCCTTCCTCCCACCCTCCCTCTCTCCCTCCCTTCTCCTGAGACTTATACATCGCTTCACGGTGCTTTCTAGCCCTCTATAAGCTGTTTACAGAGTCAGCCTCTGGCCCCCAACAATCTGGGTCCTCATTTTACCCACCTCGGAAGGACGGGAGCCAGCAAGGATCGAACTCTTAGCAGTGGGCAGAGTGGGCCTGCAATCCTGCACTCTAACCACTAGGCCACCAAGGCAAGAGGGTGGAAAAAACCCAGCCCCCTGAAGGCCCATCCCCTTGCAACACGGCCCCTGCAGGCTGCAAACCCACCTGCTGTCCCCCGCATCGGAAACACCAGACCCACGGAGTGCCCACCTTACCTGAGCCTCCTGCACAGCTCGAGCGGGCAGCTCGATTCGGGGAAAGGCATACATGGCCCCCTGCACCGGGTTGCAGTGGATCCCAGGGGCCCGGTTGAAGGTCTCCTCAGTCAGCCGGGCCTTCCTGGCCAGAGCGCCCAGGACAGCGGCCTTTTCCTGCAGGCAAGTGGGTGGACAGGTGAGGGCGCACAATCACTCTTAGCTCAACCACCACACGGGTGTTTCATGCCCACAGCCCAATGCGCAAATTGGATTCAGATGCTCCGAAGCCCCCTCTTAGCTTAGCGTGTTGTGGGACCCTACTAAGTCTAATCAGCTAAACCAGGGGTGTCCAGGGGATCTTGCAACTTTGGGACTTGTGGACTTCAACTCCTAGAATTTCCCAGCCAGCACTGATGATGTAACCTAGCTGGGTCATGAAACATCTGCAAGAAAATAACTAAGCTCAGAGAGCACCAAGGACCCCAAAGTTCTCCTCCTCCTCCTCCTCCTCCTCCTCCTCCTCCACCACCACCACCACCACCACCATCTTTCCCTTCTAGAACTGATGATGTTACCTAGTTGGTCATGAAACATCTACAAGAAAATAACTAAGCTCAGAGAGCACCAAGGACCCCAAAGTTCTTCTTCTCCTCCTCCTCCTCCTCCTCCTCCTCCACCACCACCACCACCACCACCACCACCATCTTTCCCTTCTAGAACTGATGATGTTACCTAGTTGGTCATGAAACATCTACAAGAAAATCCCCAAGCTCAGAGAGCACCAAGGACCCCCTCACGGTACTCCACAATGGCTTTGCAGCCTGCCAAAACAGGTCAGGGGGCTACAACCCCTCCCCCCCCCAGTCCTGCTTTGAGCATAATACAAAGCCTCCCATCTTCTCTTCATCATTTTGCATTCATGCATTTAACTAATTTCTATGGCCACCCATCTCACAATCAGAGCTGGGCATCCAGCGAGACATTAAAAAAAAACAAAAAACCAACCCAAATTAAATCAGCAAAATGAAGTGCCCCAGAGGTTGTGCCAAGATCCCCCATTCCAGGGACCCAGGATGAGCCCGCCTGCCCTCCTGGCTCCATTTCTGGACAAGATGTTCTGATGTCTCCCTTTTGCATTGAATGACACAAAGGCAGGGATCCAATTCTTTGAGGGGGGGGGAGAGGAGAAACACGGGGGGGGGGGCATCTTTCTCCAGACGCTGCAATGCAGAAGGAGAATCCAACAAAGCAGAAAAGGGACCAAGCATCACAATCAAGGTGGCCATATTGACTTTTTTGCCCTTCCCCGCAGTTGTGGATGCAGGGAGGGAGGGGTCAAAGCCAAAATGGAAGCTCCCCATGGGCTTCCCTCTGTGTAAGCTCCGTCTTTCCCCATCAGATGAAAATACGCGTACTTCAAAGAAAAATTCAAATCTCATGCTGTGTGTTATACAGGGAGTCCTCGACTTACAACAGTTCGTTTAGTGACCATTCGAAGTTACAACAACACTGAAAAAAAGTGACCTATGACTGTTGCAGCCTCCCCAGGGTCACCTGATCAAAATACAGAGGCTTGGCAACTGACTTGTACTTATGACGGTTGCAGTGTCCTGGGGTCCCCTTTTGCTACTGTCTGACAGGCAAAGTCAATGGGGAAGCCAGATTCACTTAACAACCGTGTTACTAACTTGACAACTGCAGTGATTCACTTAACAACAGTGGCCAGAGAGGTTGTAAAATGAGGCAAAACTCACTTATCAAGTGTCTCACTTAGGGACAGAAAGGACTCCCTGTATATGCCACTATCCCCACTCTCATGTCCTCTAGATCTGTGGGATGACAACATCCACAATCCTCAGATGGTACTAGATGGGCATGATGGGTGTTGTAGTTCAGACATCTGGAAGGGTCTCGGACTCAGGAAGTCCAACATCAAAAACAAAATACAGGCAGTCCTCAATTTATGACCACAGTTGGGATCAAAATTTCCATGACTAAGCGAGGTGGTCATTAAGCAAGTCACGCCCAATTTTACGATCTTTTTTTGTTGTTGTTGTTAAGCGAATCGTGAATGGCTTTGCTTGTCCAAAGTCGGCTGGGAAGGGGGAGAATGGCGATCATGGGACACGGCAACTTTTATAAACACCTGCCGGTTTGTCATTGTGATTGTGTGGGTGCTGCGACAGTCATAAGTGCGAGGACTTGAGTCATGCCACTTTTTTTCAGTGCTGTTGAACGGCCGTTAAACGAATTGTTGTAAGTTGAGGACTACCTTCATGGCATCCAGCAGATGTTCTGGATTTTTTTACTATCTTAATGAAACCGATTCCCTGGGCTCAGTAAGGGATGGGGCCCCCACTGTTCCCCCCACCCCATTTGCCCCCCTGCCTCTTCTGAACTCACCTGGCTGAACCGCTGGTAGGAGGGGTCTCCTGGCTGGGGCCGGTTGACCACAGCATCGAGGAGAATCTGGCCAGTCACTGGTGGGCATAAGCGGACAGAGACCAGCTTGGTCAGCTGTTGCTGGACTGCGGGGTCCATATTAATCACTTCCATGTAACCTCCACGGAAACCACACCTGGCCAGGTAAGAGGAGAGGAGATGATGGCCTTGGAGGCATGTCCTGCACTTCTCTGTCCCACCAGCAGGGGGCGACAAAGTCAAGAAGGAAACCCAAAGGTGCTTTTTCAAAAGGTTTTCTTCCTTTTTTTTTCCCCTTTGAAAACTTTTCGCTTCTCATCCAAGAAGCTTCTTCAGTTCTAACACCCAAGAAACTGAAACGTGTATAGGCTCTCCTGCTTTGGACTAGAAGACCTCTAAGGTACCTTCCAGCTCTATTCTGAATTGAATTTATTCAGTTAGAAGTGAAGAAGCTTCTTCCATGAGAAGCAAAATGTTTTTTTTTTTAAAAAAAACAAGAACATCCAGTTGCTTTTTGTCCAATTGTCCAGTTGTCCCGTGATCGCCATTCTAACTGAAGAAGCTTCTCAGATGTTCGGACTGAAGAAGCTTCCTGGATGAGAAGCGAAACGTATTCAAAGGGGGAAAAAACTGCCTTTTGGAAAAAGCCCCTTCGGTTCAGCCGTGATGGAGAGTCTCCATGGAGCTCAAGAAGGAAAGCCGACCCAGCCTGGCCCTGCCACTCACTCGCCCATGAAGCCCTTGGAAATGGAGTGGAAGGAGGCCAGCTCCACGCTTTCGGAGTACTTGGGACCCATCTCAAAAAGGACCTTCTTGAAGGAGTGGAACTCGGAGCCTTCTGCGTAGACGTTGTCCTGGTAGACCTGGGGGTGGGGAAAAAACCAGGTGGTTGAGAGGCAGCAGAGAAAACTCAGCTGGGCACCCAAAATGGCGAACCCACTTCAGTCCCAGACTTTTTCCAGATGTTTTTGATTCCAGTTCTCCTGATCTCTGACCACGCTGACCGATCTGGTGGGCCCTGTGGCCCCAACATCTACGGGGTACCACCCTCAAGGAGACTGAGCCTGGATAGGGGGCCGGAAGCATCAGTGAGAGACTGGACATGCTTCTCCGCCTGGCTCCACTGCCCCCCCCCCACTGCAGAGGGAAGGGTTTGAGGGGAAATGGCTCCGTTTTGGGGGACAGGAGAGACTTCCAAGGTTTTACCTCATCGGCCATGAGGAGGAGGTGCTCCTCCCAAGCAAAGTGAATGACCTCCTCAATGCATTTGCGGCTCTGGACTTGGCCTGCGGGGAGAAGGAGAGGCAGGAAGAGAGTCACCGAAGGAAGCCCTCCCCGAGAAGGACTCCAGGCCAGCGGGACGGAGAAGGGAAAGGACTCCCCAAAAAATCAGTCTGAAGGAAGGCCTGTTCCCAAAAAAGGAGAATATTTGTTGCCCAGAGTTGAAATGAGGGCTCCTTGGTGCTCTTTCAGTTGGTTGTTTTGTAGATGTTTCATTACCCAACTAGATAACATCATCAATGCTAGAAGGGAGTTGGGTTTGCAGAGGAGGAGGAGGGAGGAGGAGGAAGGAGGAAGGAGAAGAGGGAAGAGGAGGAGGAGGAGGACTGTGGGGTCCTCGGAGTTCTTTGAGCTTGGTGGTTTCCTTGTAGACATTTCATTACCCAACTAGATAACATCATCAATGCTAGAAGGGAGTTGGGTTTGCAGAGGAGGAGGAGGGAGGAGGAGGAAGGAGGAAGGAGAAGAGGGAAGAGGAGGAGGAGGAGGACTGTGGGGTCCTTGGAGTTCTTTGAGCTTGGTGGTTTTCTTGTAGACATTTCATTACCCAACTAGATAACATCATCAATGCTAGAAGGGAGTTGGGTTTGCAGAGGAGGAGGAGGAAGGAGGAAGGAGAAGAGGGAAGAGGAGGAGGAAGAAGAAGATAGAGGAAGAAGAGGAGGAGGAGGAGGAGGAACTCCGCCATATTTGATGCTCTCTGAGCTTGGTGGTTTTGTTACAGATGTTTCATCACCAATCTAAGTAACTCCATCAGTGCTAGAGGGAAGACCCTCAGGATCCCCACTGATGACGTCACCTAAACTAGCAAGGAGACATCCAAGCTCCGAGAGCAGCTCTGAGGGCCTCCCAAAGGCCTCCCACCCACCCAGGTGAGCCCTGCCTCATCCAGACCTTTCCAGGAGTGGCAGCAGCTCCTGGATGACCTTGGGGGGGGGGGTTTTGATGCATGAATTTCCAAGCAGCCTTTGATAAGGTTCCCTTGAAGGACTCCGGAGAAAACTTGGCTCAGGGGCTGTTTATGTGCTGAAGGTGGAGCTGACGGACTCCCTCCTGGTTCTTCTCCATCTCACCCCAGGGCAGAGGAGCCAAGAGGCTGCCAGCCGCCCGCTTCCCTTCCAGGACAACTGACAAGTGGGTCAGCAACAGGAGGGAGTGGGGGGAGCAAGGGGGAAGGAAAATCTGGGCCAGAATGAGGAGGTTGTGCCCGGATGGCCAGAAGGGCTCTTGCAAGCTAGATTTAGCACCACGCTAAGCTTGGTATCAGGTGGTCCTCCACTTGCGACCGCAATGGGGCCCAACATTTCTGTGGCTAAGCAAGGCAGTTGTTAAGCGAGCTTTGCCTGCATTTTACGACCTTCCTTGCCACAGTTGCTAAGTGAATCACTGCAGTTGTTAACTTAGTAACCCGTTTGTTAACTGAATCTGTCTTCCCTGTTGACTTTGCTTGTCAGAAGGCCGTAAAAATTGACCCCGGGACACTGCAACCGTCGTAAGTACATGCCAGTTGCCAAGCATCGGAATGTTGATCTCGTGATCGCGGGGGATGCTGCAACGGTCGTAAGTGTGAAAAACGGTCATAATTCACCATTTTCAGTGCCGTTGTCACTTTGAACGGTCACTAAATGAATGGTTGTAAGTCAAGGACTACCAGTAGTTAAATCGTGGTTCAGTTTCTTTGTTTGCAAATGGTTTGTTTATGGTCCAATGTTAGAGTGTGAGGTCAGGAAGGATTTCTGTTGTGTGAGCTGGGCGGATGCACCTGGGGGCTTCTGGGCTCACTCTGAAGTATTAATCCCTGTTTTGCTGCCGTTGGGAGTTCCCACTCCCACCTCCTAAAAGCTCCCGTAGTCTTGTTGGACCTTGTTGGAAAGGGGGTCTCACATCTTCCAGGAAAGGCAGCCCCCGACCCTTGCTGAGGAGGGAGGGAGTCTAGTTCCACTGACTGCCCCCTCCTCAGCCCAAGATCTTCCTAATAATGACACCTGGACTTCTCAGGTGATCAGGACCAAACAGAGGCCAGAAACAGGTAAGGGGTTCCTCAGAAGCTGGTGGCTCAGACAGGTGCACCTTCCAGGGGGAAACTGTGGCCCCGGGTGCCATGTTTTTGGTAGAGGGCCTTCCACATCACTCCAAACAAGGCCCAGCCAAGGCTGCCACCGAGCCACCCTCCCAGGAGAGCTTCTTCTGGAGAACCTTCAGGAGAAGTCCACAAGGTCCTTTCCCCGAAAGGTGGATGTTATGAGTGGCTTGAGACCATTCATGGTGTCTTCAGAGGCCCCCTCTTGAGCTGCCTGGCAATGGGACCGTACCTGTGGGATTGCCCGGGTTGATGACGCAGAGGGCCCGTGGTTGGCAACGCCTTTGAGCCTGGCCCAGCGCCCTCCGCAGCTCCTCAATGTTCAGAGCCCAGCAATTGTCCTCATCCAGGTAGTAGTTGATCTGCTGTGCGTTGAGTTCTGCCAGCGTCGCTGAGTAGAGCGGGTATTGGGGGATGGGAATCATCACGCCGGTCCGGGAAGTCCCCTCCCCTGAGACCAGCAGCTTCAGGACCGTCTAAGGAAGAAACCCAGAGGGGATTAGCAGCACCAGGAGCGGCTCAGAATGGGTGCAGGATTTGGGTTTATGTAGTCTAACAAAGAAAAGGACTGGGGGGGGCGATGTGATAACAGCCTTCCAATATTTGAGGGGCTGCCCCAAAGAGGAGGGGCTCAACCTCTTCTCCAAAGCACCTGAGGGCAGGACAAGAAGCAATGGGTGGAAACTAATCAAAGAGAGAAGCAAGCTGGAACTAAGGAGAAACTTCCTAACAGTGAGGACAATTAACCCGTGGAACAGCTTGCCACCAGAAGTTGTGGGTGCTCCATCACTGGAAGTTTTCAAGAAGAGACTGGACAGTCACTGCAGAGCAGAAGAAGCTTCTTGGATGAGAAGCGAAATGTCTTCAAAGAAAACCCTTTGGGACAACCATGACCTGCATCAGGGGTCTCCAACCTTGGCCACTTTTAAGACTGCTGGACTTCAAGTCGACAAGTCTTAAAGTGGCCAAGGGTGGAGACCCCTGACCTGGGTGGCTGAGAACCTCCGTCGACTTCCCTACTGACTTGAGTTGCCAGAATGATTCCACTGCAACCGCCTTAAAATGGGAAATGGAGGGGGGCATTCTGGTGCCAATCAAGGTAGGCAGGCAGGCACGGCAACTTCTCCACCTGAGGGGCTCCTCCAGGCTTAGCAGCTTTCACTCCCCCTGCCCCCCACACACACTTGGGGGTCCTGGGCAAGGCCATCTCCCTCCCTTGGCTGCCCCACTTCTGCCAGGAGATGGAGAGTGCCAGGAAGAGGGACAAAAGGGGCTTTGTGTAGTTGTTGCCATGCCCAGCACTGTCCCCGAGGCGAGCTGCAAAGGGGTTCTGCCAGGGGAGGGCATTGGAGGGGAGGCCCCACAGGTGGCTCCCTCTGACTCGGCTCTTTCGGTGACCAAGCAATCAGACGGTGGCATCCTTGCCAGGATCAGGAGGGGGAGGAAGAGGAGGAGGAGGGAGGGAGGGAGGGAGGAAAAAGAGAGGAGGAGGAGGAGGAGGAGGAGAAGGAGGGGTTGCAATTCGATTACGCCTGCTAGTCCTGTTTTGCATTTCTGATTGCATTTTCTCCCTTGTTTTTTTTACTTAGAGAGTAACTCACAGAGCACCAAGGACCCCCACAGACCTCCTCCTCCTTCTCCCCTCCCCCATTCTCCTTCTCTCCACAAACCCAACTTCCTTCTAGCATTGATGATGTTACCCATATGGTTCATGAAAGGCCTGCACAAAAATCACTAGCACTGAGGATCTTCCCTAGCTGGGTCATGAAACATCTGCAAGAAAACCACTAAGCTCAGAGACCACCAAGGACCCCACAGTTCTCCTCCTCCTCCTCTTCCTCCCCCTCCCCCCATTCTTCTTCTTCTCTCCACAAACCCAACTTCCTTCTATCACTGATGATGTTACTCAGATGGTTCATGAAACATCTGCAAGAAAAAGCACCAAACTCAGTGAGCACCTAGGACGCCCCTCCCCCTCTCGAGAAATCTTTCTTCCCTTCGATCCTTTGGTGCCCTCCAAATTCAGCTTCCCCCCACTTTCCGCAGTGGCCCCCTGGGGCTTGGGCTCCTTACCACAACGGCATTGCTGGCCCCCGTAGAGAGGTAGATATTCTCCGGGTCAGAGGGAATTCCTCCATCTCGGCGCTGGATGAAGGCGGCCACATCCTGGCGGATGAGCTCGATCCCAGGACTGGCACTGTAGGCCCCTGAAGTTGGGGGGGGGGAAGAGAAGGCAGGAAGAGAAAATGGGTGGGGGCCGAGGAGGAGGACGAGGACTTGCCTCTGGTCTTTCGGGGTTGAATGAAGGGAGGGGGAGTTTGCTGGTGTGAGCATCAACAGCCTCAGGGGGGGCATGAGGAAGCCCTGCTGAGCCTTTGCACACTTGGTGTGCAACTTTGTGTGCAGGGGCCACCAAGGGAGGGGCAGGAATTTATTCTTTTATTTTATTTATACAACTTAAAGGCCAGCCACCTGTTGTGGCTCCGACCCCCGAGGCCGACTTATCGGAGGGAGAAGGCTCCGAACATGAAGGAGAGGAGTTGGCCAGGCCTCCCTCTCCAGGACCCTCCTCTCTGGCAATGCCTCAGGTGTCTCCCGTAGGAGAAGAGATTGGCCAGGAGCCAGATATCTCCTCACAGTTGGACAGTGAAGGAGATAAGTCTTGGCTGGATCCACGCCAGCGTCGGAGAGACAAGTGCACGCAGCAGAAAAGGAGACGTGCCACAGATTAAGCTGAGTCACTGGACCACACCCTACAGGGGATATAAGGGGGTGAGGTGGCCATTCAGACTCTGTGACAGACAAAACTAACTACTATCGAGTCACATTGCATCTTTGGAAACAACATTATCTGCCTTGGATTTAATTACGGACTGGACTTGACAATTCTTGAACTGTGTGTATCTTGTTTGTGAGTAAAGTTCTTGGCAAGCAGCTACTGGGTTGCTGCTAATCCTCTTATCGAAAGAATTGGTTGTCTGCCAGTTTATTTAACCCCTGGCTGTCTGTTTGTGTGTGTGTGTGAGACAGGGACAGAACACCACCTTACCTCAAGGGAACTCTGAGCGGCCTATACATTTTATAAATAAGGTATACCTGGGAGACACGCCATGCTCAAGAGAACCCACAAAGAGGACGTGGGGTCCTCCTGGTATAATCGGTGGGATCCCACACGATGCATATGAGGGTCCCTCACCCCCTCCTTGCCCCTCTTCAGGCACCTTGCATCCAGAACGGCCCAAAGCTTGGGGTTCAACCCAACCGTCTCCACCCCAGGACTGCAGAAGATGCTTAATCCGGAGCTCCCCAAGAGAGTCCCCCACAGACAGTTGCTTTGACTGCCCCCCTGCAGCACTGACCCCCCGTTTAGAGGAGAAGCCCCCTCCCCATCTGAAAAAGGCATGTTGCTTTGCTCCAGATCAAGTGGCCAAAGGCGGGGAGACCCCTACTCCAAAGGACCAGCTCTGGCCTGCAGAGGTCATCTGATCCACCTTGACCAGGAGCTACCATAGAAACCTGGACCAGAGACCTCCCGCAGGGACAGAGAGGGAGATAAATTTAGTCCGAGGGACGAAAGGAAAGCTTCCGGCTCTCCCCAGGGGGCTCTCAGAGGCTCAGGCGAGGCTCCTGCCCTGGCAGGTCTTCCATGGACACCCCCCCCCTTTTAAAGGAAGAGGGAAGGGGGGGGCCCCAAGGGATGTCCAGACACTCACCAATGCTCTGCCCTCCACATGCGGCCAGGAGTCGCTGAGCTTTCTGCTTTGCGTCTTCAGGAAAATCGGGGGAATTCAGGAGGTCGGGATACATGCAGAGGGCGCTGACCTGGTGGGGGGGAGGAATTAGGGTGATGCTGCAGCCTCCCCACTGCCTCGTCTTCCCACCCTCCAGGTCTCACACCCGAGCTGCTTGTAGGCTTTCTGCATGTGCTCAGAGTCCCTCTGTTCTTCGTTCTGTCCTCCCATGTACCAAGTGTGGGGCGCTGGGAAATGGGGCTAAACCTGACCAGGTGAGGCTTTCCACATGCCCCTCCCCACTTGAGCATACCTGGCGCAAGAAAGTGATGGGTTTCTGCCCCATAGCTTGAGCATCCCCAATGTTGGCTGCAATGACTTCGGTGAAGGGTTTCTTGACCCCCTGCAAGGAAGAGATTGAGATTAAGATTAAGATTAAGATTAAGATTGAGATTGAGATTGAGATTGAGATTGAGATTGAGATTGAGATTGAGATTGAGATTGAGATTGAGATTGTGACTGAGACTAAGACTAAGACTAAGACTGAGACTGAGACTGAGACTGAGACTGAGACTGAGATTGAGATTGAGATTGAGATTGAGATCGAGATCGAGATCGAGATCGAGATCGAGATTTATTGTCATTTTCCCGTGCAGGTAGTCCTCAATTTACAAGAGTTTATTTAGTGACTGTTCGGAGTTACAACGGGATTGAAAAAACTGATTTATGACCATTTTTCACACTTACGACCATTGCAGCATCCCTGTGGTCATGTGATCAACATTCAGACGTTTGACCACTGACTCATATTTATGACGGTTGCCGTGTCCTGGGATCACACAATCCCTTCTTGTGACCGTCTGACAAGCAAAGTCATTGGGGAAGCTGGCTTCACTTAACAACCGTGTTACTCACTTAACAACTGCCATGATTCTTTGAGTTTTTAATGTTTTTAATGTTTTAAATTTTTCAATGTCTTTTTATAATGATTTTTTAAATGTATTGGGAGCCGCCCTGAGTCTTCGGAGAGGGGCGGCATATAAATTTAATGAATTAAATTAAATTAAATTAAATTATGTGGCAAGAAAGGTGGTAAAATGGGCCAAAACTCACTTAACAACCGTCCTGCTTAGCAGCAGAAAGCGTGGGCTCAATTGTGGTCGTAAGTCGAGGTCTACCTGTAATGGGGAATTCTGCAGTTGCCAAGGTTGGGCACCCCGTGATATAAGGCATTCAATGGAGAACGAAGCCCCCCCCCACAAAAAAGAAAGGAGCCAAGGTTGCCAGGCCCCTGGTCGGAGGCCCTCGGTGGCGTCTTGGCCCGGCCTTGTCCGAGGGTTGGGTGAACAGGTTGCAGGGAAAACTCCAATGGCAATCAGAGGCTCCCTGACAGGGTTCCAATATTTGAGGGGCTGCCCCAAAGAAGAGGGGGTCCATCTATTCTCCAAAGGACCTGAAGACAAGATGAGAAGCAACGGATGGAAACTCATCCAGAGAAACCTCCTAACCATGAGGACAATTAACCCATGGAACAGCTTGCCACCGGAAGTTGTGGGTCTCTCATCCCTGAAGTTTCCAAGAAGAGACTGAACAAAGTCTGGACTTGTCTGAAATGTCTCCTGTTTGAGCAGGGGGTTGGACTAGAAGACCTCCAAGGTCCCTTCCAACCTTGTTATTCTGACTTCGAGGTCAGCCTCCCCCACTCCCCCATCCTTGGATGCCTTTGTAGGCCTCCTTATCGCCTTGAAAATGATTGCACAGTATTTGCCTAAAAGTTAAGGCAGTTTCTCAGGCACTCAAGGGGGGGGGGCTGTCATGGCTCCTCTCCCCTCACATAGACTTGTGGATCATTCCTTTGCAGGCAGAGGACACCGGAATCAGTTGGAAGGGGCCTTGGAGATCCTCTAATCCAACCCCCCTCCCAACCCTCAAACCCACCCCCTCGCTCAAGCAGGAGACTCTATACCAGGAGTATCCAATCTTGGGAACTTTACAGCTTGTGGACTTCAACTCTCAATATTCTTCAGACCTATGCCATCCCATCTCCAAATTCTGAAGGCAAGCTGATCTGCTGTTTAATTATTCTATCAAGAAATGTCTCCTTAATTCCAGGTTGCTTCTCTCCTTGGTTAGTTTTCACCCATTGCTTCTTGTCCTGCCCTCAGGTGCTTTGGAGAATAAGTTGACTCCCTCTTCTTTGGGGCAACCCCTGAGATATTGGAAGACTACTATCATGTCTCCCCTAGTCCTTCTCTTCATTAAACTAGACATACCCAGTTCCTGCAACCGTTCTTCCTATGTTTTAGCCCCCAGTCCCCTAATCCTCTTTGTTGCTCTTCTCTGCACTCTTTCTAGAGTCTCCGCATCTTTTTTACATCGTGGTGACCAAAACTGGATGCAGTACTCCAGAATCAGAATCAATCAGAATCAACCTGGAAGGACCTTAGAGGTCTTCTGGTTCAGCCCCCTGCTCAAACAAGAGACCCCATACCATTTCAGACAAACAGTCATCTCTTCTTAAAAAAACCTCCAGTGATGAAACACCCACAACTTCTGGTGGCAAGCTGTTCCACTGGTTAATTCTCCTCATTGTTAGGAAGGTTCTCCCTTAATTCCAGGTTGCTTCTCTCCTTGATGAGTTTCCATCCGTTGCTTCTTCTCCTGCCTTCTGGTGCTTTGGAGAATAAATTGGCCCCCTCCTCTTCTTTGGGGGAGCCCCTCAAAGCCTCTCAAGTGTGGTCTTCCCAGTGCAGAATAAAGTGGTACTGGGTGAACACTCATTTTGTGGAGTTGCCTATACTAATGGGAATGGTAGTCCCTGAATATCCGAATGGACAGATATGCTAGAACAACTGCCCAGGACCAACTGACCTGACGGTCTGGAGGTTTGAGATGCCAAGATGGTCAGGCCAGGCTCATCCCAGCCACTCCAACTCAGAGGAAGCCAAGCACCCAACAGCCTCCAAGGCTACTCTATGAGTGGTCAGTCTATCTCTGCAGTCTAGGAAGCGGAGTCATCCGAAATGAAATCAAGAGGTCCTCCAGAAGACCTCAAGAGGCCAGCAGGTCTGGAGCCACCAAGACAACTGGGAGATGACCCAACAGATGGGCTTAGGAAGGGTCTTCCAGATCAACCTGGGGCAGGAGAGCTGAACGATGGGACAGCACTGCCTCCAGAGATAGTGTGAGCTCCATCACTGGAGGTCTTTAAGGAGAAACTGGACAGCCACTTGTCTGAAGTGGTAGAGGGTCTCCTGCTTGAACAGGAGACTGGACTAGAATAGAATCACAGAGTTGGAAGGGACCTTGGAGGTCTTCTAGGCAGGAAACCCTACACCACTTCAGACAAATGGCTGTCCAGCCTTGTTGTTGAAAACTTCCATTGTTGGAGAAGACACAACTTCTGGAGGCAAGTAGTTCCACTGGTTAACTGTTCCAACTGTTCCTTCCAGCTCTGTCCTGATTGATGCCCAGGAAGAAGACGGCCCTTCATTCCAGAGGGCCTCTTCACTGCTGGCATCCCATCATCTGAGAGCGTCTTCGTGCCTTGGGTGGCTTCGAGGTCCCTTTAGTTGGATCAGGGTGCATCGAGCAGATACTGCTTTTCAGCTGGTCCTCGCCTTACGACCACAATTGAGCCCAAAATATTGATGCCAAGCAAGACAGGCGTTGAGTGAATTTCTGTTTCATTGTACAACCTTCCTTGCCACCATTGTTAAGTGAATCACTGCAGTTGTTAGGTACTTAAGCGAATCTGGCTTCCTCGGTGACTGCGAGTCAGTTGCCAAGAGTCCCAAATTTGATCATGGGCCCCTATGGATGCAGAGACATTGTAAGTGGGAAAAATGGTCCTGTCACTTTTTTCAGTGATGTTGTAACTTCAAATGATCACTGAGTGAACTGTTGCAAGTTAGGGACTCCTGTATTCCAGGACAGTCAAGAAAAAAACTGCCAATGTTGAAAGAAGCTGCCCAGAATAATTTTGGGTAAGAGTCATGGGCAGGATATAAATTTAATAATTAAACGAAACGAAACTAAACTAAACTAAACTAAACTAAACTAAACTAAACTAAACTAAACTAAACTAAACTAAACTAAACTAAACTAAACTAAACTAAACTAAACTAAACTAAACTAAACTAAACTAAACTAAAGCCAATAAATGAAGAAAACCATGAAGCCAAGACCCCACTTTCCAATCTTTGGACTCATGAACAGACAAGTGATCTAGTCAGTTGCCTGGCTTACCTGCTTCAGCTCCTTCTTCAGCTGATTGGCCCGGGCAACGATGGGCCCCCGCACAGCGTACTCCACCATCCGGACATGGGGGTTCATGGACTCCAGAGTCAGGACTTTGTCCCTGGGCACTGCCCGGTTGTCCACCATGCCTGGCTGCTCCGCCTGCCGCCGCAGCGCCCTGAAATGCAAAGGAGGTTTGGGGCTGAGCAAGGGGGGCACTGAGCAGAGTGGCCCCCCCGCCTCGACCCCGGGGAGCCTGCTGCTCAGGACCACCCTGGCAAAGCAAATCCTCGGCATGAGCCCCGATGGCTTCAGCAGCTGCACGGACAAGAGATCCGCTGTTTGGGATCCCGGCTGGGGGAGGGAAGGCGGGATCCACTGCACAGGTGGCCAAAGCCTCTCCCTTCCCAAGTGGCTGAAGATTTGGTGCGGGGGGGAGGCTCAAACTCAACCAAGGGGGGTGGAGAGGCAGCCCTGTCTTTTCCCAGCCTTGGGCTGAAGGCTTCCCTCCCCCTTGGCTGCCTTCCCTGCCCCCCCCCCCTGCAAAAGGAGGGACCCACCGGTCTCCCAGGCAAGGCGAGCAGCTGCTCCCACATGGGCAGAGAGAGGAGGGCGCTGCTCCTTTTAACCCGGGGCCGGAGGGAGGAGACTGGCTGGAAGAAAGCAGGGCTTTGTGTAGGCGGCTGAAAGGATCTGGCCCTCACACCAGCCAGACCAACAACGACGCGGGAACAAAGCTGAAACGAGCTGTCCCACCGAGGCTCTGAGTGCCAACTGCGGGCAGGATGCCCAGGTGGCAGAGGGAGGGAAGGGCTGGCTGGCTGCCTCGCCCTCACTTGCACCCGGAGGAAGGGGCAGAGGAGGGATGCCAAGGCTGAGCACCCCTGGAGAGCAGCAACCGAAAGGCTCGGCCAGGATGCTCCTCCACCCCCACCCCCCAAAATTTTTATTTTATTTTTATTTATTTTTATATGCCGCCCTTCTCCGGAGACTCAGGGCGGCTTACAATGTGTTAAGCAATAGCCTTCATCCTTTTGTATATTTATACAAAGTCAGCTTATTGCCCCCACAACTGGGTCCTCAATTTACCTACCTTAGAAAGGATGGAAGGCTGAGTTGACCTTGAGCCTGGTAAGATTCGAACTCGCAGTAATTGCAGGCAGCTGGATGTTAAATGCTGCCTTAGTAAACCGGCTTCCTGGTGCTCTAAACCCCACCCGACCCCTGGATCCCTTTCAAGAACAGGTGGCATCTGGGCACTGCCAGTTGCTTGCAATGGCTGCACCCCATCTTGGCCCAAAGGGTGCATTTTATTTGTATTTATATTTTTTTGTTTGGTATTTTGTATGGTATGGCATTGTACAGGTAGTCCTCGACTTACAACAGTTACAACGGCACTGAAAAAAGTGACTTATGACCAGTTTTCAGAGTTACGACTTTTGCAGCAACCCCATGGTCACGTGATCAAAATTCAGACAGTTGGCAACTGACTCACATTTATGACGGTCGCAATGTCTTGGGACCACAAGCTGATGCCCTGCAGAGAAGCTGAACTCCAACTCCCAGAATCCCCCTGACCTTGCTGGACTTCTGGGAGAATCTATTCAATAGGCAGCACATCCGGAGGGATGGAAGTCCCAGAGGGGCTTTTTCCAAAAGGCAACTGGGCTTCCTTGGCTCTTTGAAAAACTTTTGCTCCTCATCCAAGAAGCTTCCTCAGTTCGTCATTCAGTCCTTCATGAACTGAAGAAGCTTCCTGGATGAGAAGCGAAACCATTTCAAAAGGAAAAAAACCCAAGAAAATCCAGCTGCCTTTTGGAAAAAGCCCCTTTGGGACAACCGTGACCTGGACGATGGAGAATCTCCATAGAGAATCTCCATAGGGAGGGATGCTAGAAGCCCCCCTCCCCACTCTTGTGGACCTCCCCCCTTGCATCAAACACAGCATGGGATCAATCAATCAGAATAGAGCTGGAAGGGACCTTGGAGGTCTTCCAGTCCAACCCCCTGCTGAAGCAGGAGACCCTAGACCATTTCAGACAAGTGGCTGTGTCCTGTCTCTTCTCCAAAACCTCCAATGTTGGAGCATCCACAACAACTCAAGACCCTCTTGTTCCGCCAGGCTGGTCTATCAACATAACAATTTTAAATTGGGTTTTAAATTTCCGGGGTTTTAAATTTGAGCCGAATTCATTTAATAATTTTAAACTATTTTAACTGATGTTGTCTTGTGTTTTAATAGGCTGTACACCGCCCTGAGTCCTTCGGGAGAAGGGCGGTATAGAAATAAAATTATTCTTATTCTTCTGGTGGCAAGCTGTTCCACAGGTCAATTGTCCTCACTGTTAGGAAGTATCTCCTTAGTTCCAGATTGCTTCTCTTCTTGATCAGTTTCCATCCATTATTTCTTCTCCTGCCCTCTGCTGCTTTGGAGAATAGGTGGGCCCCCTCCTCTTCTTTGGGGCAGCCCCTCAAATACCAGAACACTGCTCTCATGTCCCCCTTAATTCCTTCTTTTCTCTAGACTATCCAAACCCAAATCCTGCAACCGTCCTTCATATGTTTTAGTCTTTAAACATCCTAGCTGCTCTTCTCTGCACTTTTTCCAAAGCCTCAATATCTTTTTTGTAGTATGTTGACCAAAACTGGATGCAGGGTCCCCATTCTGCCCATGGGGAAATCCTCATTAGGACTTCTCATAAGAGAAGCCATTTCTTGGCATTCGCTCTTGGCTTCCCTTACACCTTGCACAGCACTGAATTGTTATGTACACCTGTAAAGGTGAGCCAGGTGCTCTTAAACTGCCCAGGTTGGCCAAGAAGGTGGCTTTGCAGGTGCCAAGACAAATGCCTCCCTGGCAGGTCACCTCCAAGGGAACCGTTACCCTTGCGGAGAGGAGGGAGAGGCCGAGTGGCCCAGGGTGGGTCCCAAGCCAGCTGGGGCAATCCAGGAAATGTGATCCGGAGCTCCATCCGGCTGAATGGCACAGAGGCCCTGTGCAAACACGCTCACCTGCAAACCTGAGGAACAGGTTGGATCCTGAGCATGGGTGAAGCCGGGACAGGAGAGGAGGCAGCGCCTATCAACTCTCTGGCACGCCTATCAACGCTCAATTCACTGCAGGCTACCCCAAAAAATCTGGTGCCCTCCAGGTCTCCCTGAGCCAAGAGAGCCCTCACCCCCCTGGAGCCCCTCCAGGTGAGCTGGTGGTCTCTGTGCAGAGCCCCAGACATAAAGGGGGAGGAATCCACCAAAGAGCACCCCACGGCAGTGCAGGAACCCCTTGGGGTGAGCTGAGAAGAGTCACCCCTCTCCAGCTTTGCAAGCTGTGCCACTTTCCGCACTGACAGGGAGATCGGCTGGTCATAATTTCTCAGATTGAGGGACAGTTATTACTGCTCCATTAGTCTTCGGTCTCCTTTTTTAAAATCCCTTCCAGATTGACTAGAGCAGTGTTTCTCAACCTTGGTAGCTTGAAGATGGGTGGACTTCAACTCCCAGAATCCCCCAGCCAGCAGCGCTGGCTGGGGGATTCTGGGAGTTGAAGTCCACCCATCTTCAAGCTTCCAAGGTTGAGAAACACTGGACTAGGGAATTCTGGGAGTTGAAGTCCACCCATCTTCAAGCTTCCAAGGTTGAGAAACACTGGACTAGAAGAAGGGTCTTGGCAACCTTGCCAACTTTACGACTTGTGGACTTCAACCCCCAGACTTTGCTGGCTGAGGAATTCTGGGAGTTGAAGTCCACAAGTTGTAAAGTGGCCAAGGCTGGATTAGAAGACCTCCAAGGCCCCTTCCAGCCTTATTCTGATTGATTGATTGATATTGATATGGATTGATGGGAATGAAGAGGAAGATTTCCAGACAGAACCCTGGTGGGCTTGGTCGGACCAGCAGGGGAGCAGGTTGGGTACTGGAGCAAAACTGGCTCTTCCATTCACTCACAAAGCCCTCGCAGGCCTTCAGACAAGCTACCGCAGGGCATCCACCCCAAGAGGAGTCAAAAAAGTCAAGATGGCAGCCCTGCCAGGAGCCAGAAATGTGTCCTGGCAGCTGTGCCCTCCATCTCCATCCATCCTGATTTGGGCTTTGCTTGGTAGAAGCTGCCCACCAGCTAGTTACAACCCTGGAGACCCTCAGTACAGGGAGTCCTCGAATTAGGACCACAGTTGAGCCCAACATTTCCACTGCTAAGCAAGACAATTGTTAAGTGAGGTTTGCCCCATTTTATGACCATCCTTGCCACCGTTTTTAAGTGAATCACCACAGTTAGTAACAGGGTTGTTAAGTGAATCAGGCTCCCTCCAGTGACTTTGTTTATCAAAAGATCGCAAAAGGAGATCATGTGATCTCAGGACACAGCAACCGTCATAAACATGAGCAGGTTGCCAAGGGTCTGAATTTTGATCACATGACCGCTGGGATGCTGCAACAGTCATAAATGTGAAAAACAGTCATAAGTCGTGGTGGCATAGTGGTGAGAATGCAGTATTGCAGACTGACTCTGCCCACTGCTAGTAGTTCAATTCTGACCGGCTCAAGGCTGACTCAGCCTTCCGTCCTTCCGAGATTGGTAAAATGAGGACCCGGATTGTTGGGGGAAAGAGGCTGATATTTGTAACCTGCTTAAGACAGGGCTGTGAAGCAGTATATAAGTCTAAGTTATTTAGTTACTTTATTGTCATTGCACCTCATACAACAAAATTAAATGCCATCTTCAGTGTACATCATACATAAGAAAACTATAAAAATAAATAAAAAACCACATTCTATACAATTAAACTGAAAACCCCTGATATTGGATTAATATTGCTAAATGGGAAGGAAGGAAGGAAGGAAGGAAGGAAGATGAGTAGATAAATAGATGAATTGACCTTTTTTGATATGAAAGAAGACCTGGAATTAAAAGATATTTGGAGAATACATAACCCAAAAGAATTGGATTATACTTTCTTTTCTGACAGACATAGATCCTTCTCTAGGATTGATTTCATTTTGTTGTCAGATGATTTATTTGTTAGGACAAAAAGAACAAAGATTCTGCCAAGAATTTTGACTGATCATAGTCCAGTGTGGATAGAAATTGAGACATGCAAGACTGAGAGACGCTCTTGGAGATTAAATGAAAACTTGTTCAGATATGAAAAAAATATAATAGAACTTAAAAAGTATTTGAAAGAGTTTTTTGAAATGAATTTGAATAAAGGCACCCCAATGGAAATTGTGTGGGACGCAAGCAAAGCTTACATGAGAGGGGTGCTTATTTATATGAACTCTAAACATAGGCTGACCCGACAAAAGAAAAGACTTGAATTGGAAGCAGAAATAAAGAACAAAGAACAGTTACTTATTAAAAATCCAACAGATGAGAGAATACTTAGTGTTATAAAACTTTTGAAAGACCAATTCCAAATGCTTATAGCGGAACAAGTTGCAACAAATTTACAATATGCGAATCATAACACATTCTGCAACGCCAATAAACCGGGCAGGTGGTTGGCCTACACATTGAGGAAGAAACAGAGCATACGGACTATTGATAGTATTGATATCGGAGGGAAAGAAGTTTTTCAACAGAAATTAATAAAAGAAGCCTTTCTTGAATATTACACTAAACTATATGCCAGAGAGGAGGTGCAGAATGGACTTATAGAAAAATACTTAGACAACAAAAGAGTTACAAAAATCACTGAGCAACAAAAGGAAAGAATGAATTATCCTATAACAGAGGAGGAGATAATAGCAGCAATAAAACAATTAAAAACAGCTAAAGCTCCTGGAACGGATGGTCTGACTGCAGTGTATTATAAAACTTTGCAGGTAGAAATGGTGGAACAACTTAGAGACTTATTTTGTAATATACAACAAGGGGGAAATGTACCCCCATCATGGACTACAGCTTATATTTCTTTGATACCAAAAGAACAAGCAGGTCCCAAAAAACCAGAGAATTACAGACCAATATCTCTTTTGAATACGGATTACAAAATTTATGCAAAAGTACTAGCCAACAGATTGATGCCAGTAATTCAAAAGGTGATTCATGATGATCAAGCGGGATTTATTGAGGGTAGGCACATGAATGACAATGTAAGGCAAGTAATAGATTTATTGGAATATCTTGAGAAGAATAAACAGATCCCTGCAGTGCTGGTTTTTCTGGATGCAGAGAAGGCCTTTGATAAAGTGGACTGGAATTTTCTATTAAAGACTTTAAAAAGGATGGACTTTGGGGACCAATTTATACAGGCGGTCTCAGCAATTTATCAAGATCAAAAGGCACAGATTATTATTAATGGAAGTTTGACAACAGAGTTTAAAATCGAAAAAGGAACAAGACAGGGATGTCCGCTGTCCCCATTGTTGTTTATTTTAACACTAGAAGTCTTGTTAAATACAATAAGGGACTCTAATACTTTGAAAGGTATAATGATAAGGCAAGAGGATTACAGAATAAAGGCATTTGCAGACGATCTGGTTGTTACCCTAACACAGCCAATGGAATCAATAATCCAGATGAAGGACATTATACAAGACTATGGTAAAGTTTCAGGTTTTAGATTGAACCAGAAAAAAACTAAGATGGTAGTTAAAAATATGACACAAGATCGTAAACTTGAGCTTGAAAGGAGGGCAGGTTTTGAGATTGTACCAAAGGTAAAATATCTAGGAGTTCAGGTTGCAGAAACAAATATGAAATTGTTTCAAAATAATTATGAGGTGTTGTGGCGAGAGGTGCAAAAAGATAATGGAGACTTGGAAAAAACTGCAGCTGTCTTTACTTGGAAGAATAGCAGCAGTTAAGATGAATATTTTGCCAAGATTTCTTTTTTTGTTTCAAATGATTCCGGTGCTCAAAAATGATAAACAACTAAAAGTATGGCAAACTGGAGTGAACAAGTTTGTCTGGAACGAGAAAAAACCAAGAGTAAAAATGAAAATTATGCAAGACGTTCCAGAAAGGGGAGGTCTTAAACTTCCAAACCTACAGTTATATTATGATGCAGCAGCTCTGACTTTAACAAGTGATTGGTTTGGAGGAAAAAAGACTGGAATACTAAACGCAGAAAGTTTTGATTTGGAATTTGGATGGCATGCTTATTTATTTTATGACAGCAAAGTGGATAAAGTATTTAAAAGCCATATACTTAGAGACTCTTTGCTGAGAGTTTGGAAGAAGCACTGACTCAAATGGGATTATAAAATACCGCTATGGCTGGATCTTGGTCATATTTTGTGGAATACAAATATAATGTCACTCGGGGGGTTTTTATACAAAGAGGTTCTTTTTACAGATGCGGGCAGATGGCAGCTGAAGACATTACAGACATTGTTGGCTGAAGGGATTAATCTAACTTGGTTACAATACAATCAATTGCAATTGAGATGGAAAGAGGACCAAAAAACTGGTATTATGGAGTATGAGGTAGAATTGGTCAGACATATAAAAGAGAAAGGTCCAATGCATATCAAAAGACTTTATAATGTTTTGTTAGAAAGGGATTCAGAAACTGAACTAGTTAAAGATTGTATGATTAAGTGGGCACAAAATTTTGAGGAACCAGTGATGTTGGAAACATGGGAAAAAATCTGGGTTCAGAATGTTAAATTTACACAGTCGCAGAATTTGAGGGAAAATTTTTATAAAATGTTTTACAGATGGCATTTAGACCCCAAAAAATTGTCGTGTATGTACCCTAATGTGCAGCCTAAATGTTGGAGATGTGACTGTCTAGATGCTACATATTATCACGTTTGGTGGACCTGTAAGAAAGTTAAGGCCTTTTGGATAAAAATTTGGTGGGTCATGCAGAATGTCTTGAAGAAAAAAATTCAATTTTCTCCACAATTGTTTTTATTGGGCATAGCTAAGGGTTTTACATTGGGTGAAACAAAACTGATATTGCATATGATAACAGCGGCAAGATTGTTGATAGGTAAATACTGGAAAAATGAAGCGCTGCCCACGATTGAGGAATGGACTTTGAAGATGGCCAGTTTTGCAGAGATGGCGAAGATTTCAGCATATTTAAAAGATTGTTCACAAGAGACTTATGAATGGGAATGGAAGAGGTGGATAGATTATGTTCAGAACAAATATCAAACTAGGAAGTATCAAATAGCTTTTATTTGAAAATGTTATATTAAGATAGAAATATTTTAAGGTAATGAGGATGAAAATTTATTTGAAAATGTTATATTAGGATAGAAATAGGTTAATGTAATGAAGATGAAAAATTTTTAGGGGGAGGTAGGGGCTCAAGTTTTATAAGGGGTTTTCCTTTCATTTGATATGAGTATACTGTGTGGAAGTCTGGGGGAGAGGGGAGGGTTAGGGTGGGTTAGGGAGGTTGGGAAGTTTGGGGTGGGATGAGGGGGGAAAAAGGGGGTGAAAATGTAATTGTAAAACTTTTGCAATAAAAAAAAAGTCTAAGTTATTTAGTTACTTTATTGTCATTGCACCTCATACAACAAAATTAAATGCCATCTTCAGTGTACATCATACATAAGAAAACTATAAAAATAAATAAAAAACCACATTCTATACAATTAAACTGAAAACCCCTGATATTGGATTAATATTGCTAAATGGGAAGGAAGGAAGGAAGGAAGGAAGGAAGGAAGGAAGGAAGGAAGGAAGGAAGGAAGGAAGGAAGGAGAGTAGATAAATAGATGAATTGAAGGGAGGGAGGGAGGGAGGAAGGAAAGAAGGAAGGAAGGAAGATGAGTAGATAAATAGATGAAATGAATTGAAGGAAGGAAGGGCCATGGTGCCATAGTGGTGAGAATGCAGTATTACAGGTTAACTCTGCCGTCTGCCAGGAGTTTGATCCTGTCTGGCTCAAGGTTGACTCAGCCTTCCTTCCTTCCGAGGTGGTTAAAATGAGGACCCAGATTGTTGGGGGCCAAGTGGCTGACTCTGTAAACCGCTTAGAGAGAGCTGGAAAGCGGTACTGCTAAGTGCTGTAAGTCACTTTTTTCAATGCTGCTGTGACTTCAAACGGTCCCTAAATGAACCGTTGAGGACTACCTGTACTTCACAAACTTCCCCACCTGTAGAAAGTAGGTGAGAACCCCCGCACCCTCACCTCCAAGCCCAATTCCATCACTGGCACTGGCAGAATTTCTACCAAGGATGCCAGGATGTGGAGAAGGAGACCTTAAAGGTGCCTCCTTACCTGACTGAGGTGAGAGAGCTACAGGCTGCACCTGATCCC
Organism: Arizona elegans; assembly: GCA_022577455.1. NCBI lineage: Eukaryota > Metazoa > Chordata > Lepidosauria > Squamata > Colubridae > Arizona > Arizona elegans. The sequence goes on from JAKOOJ010000055.1 coordinate 1,212,609, forward strand.
CGCAGAGCTTCCGTGTAAAGCTGAGCATGACAGTATAAACACGGTAGCTCTCTCTCTCTCTGTCTCTCCCCACTCTGCCCCAGAGCCGGCCTTTCCACCCTTGGGAGTTCAGCCAAATTCCTGGCCCAAGACCACCAAGGTTCCCAGGCCTGCACCTGCCTCAGCACCCCCCTCCCCCCCCCCCACCAGTAGGAAGCAAACCTCTTCTGAGAAGCGCCCAGCACCTCCAGTTGGCACCCTGCTCAGCCCTGCCTTCCTGGTGCCCAAGCTGCCCGCTCACGGAGGCCAATAAGCTAAGTGTGTCCTCCGGCCGAGATGAAAGGACAGAAAAACCTCACCTGGGGTGGGACCAGGTGAGGTTAAAGGGGCAGGAGGAGGACGGAGCACTTTGAGGTGGGAGGGGGCCCAGGAGCATCCCTGAGCGATGGTGGCTGGGAAGAGAAGGGGAGGGAATAATGTGACACTTCAGCAACTGACCATGGCTTCAGGCTGGGAGAGAGTGGGGTGGGGTCTCCTCCTTCTCGCTCTTTGAGCTTGGCTGTTTTCTTGCAGATGTTTCATGACCCAACTAGGGAACATCACCAGTGCTACAAAGTGCAAACCCAACTCCCTTCTAGCCATGAAACATCTGCAGGAAAACAACCGAGATCAGAGAACGCAAAGGATCCCAGAGTCCTTCTCCTCTTCCTCTTCCTCATCCCTTTCTCCTTCTCTGCTACTCCACAAACAAACCCTACTCCCTTCTGGCACTGATGATGTTATACAGTTGGGTTATGAAATGTCTGCGAGAAAACAACTAAGCTCAGAGAGCACCAAGAACTCCATAGTTCTCCTTTTCCTCCTCCTCCTCCTCCTCCTCCTCCTCCTCCTCCTCCTCCTCCTCCTCCCTCCCTCCCTCCCTCCCTCCCTCCCTTCTAACACTGATGATGTTACCCAGTTGGATTATGAAATGTCTGCAAGGAAAGCATCAAGCTCAGAGAACACCAAGGACCCCGGAATCCAACCCTCAGCTACAAATATTCTCCTTTATCAGTACTATCAATTGTACCCAAAGGGACGGAATGAGGAGAGGTTCAGGGATGATTAGAAAAAAAAACCAGATGATATCCCCCACATACCACCACCCCCAAAGAGGGGGGGGCAGCGTCAACCCAGGCAGATTGGAGGGGATTGGCTAATTCCTTTGCAATGCTGAGCCCACCTCTCACTCCTTGGGTGTGTGTGTGGGGGGGGGGGGCACAATGCTGCTTGCCAATAGAAGAACTCTGCCAGGGGTGGGCAGAGGGTGCTGGCACCTTCTTCTGCTTAAGCAGGCCACGTGGCATGGCCCCCAGGGCCCAATGTGGGGCAAGAAGAGCCCTGAGCTCCAGCCCAGGAGCAGAGCTTGTCCATCCTACCTTTGGCCCCCTTCCCGATGGGCTGTTGGCAAGGAGTCATCTGAGCCTCTTCTGGTGGGGGGGTTGCTGGGGAGGAAAGGGAAGGCGCTCTGGGCTGGGCCCTGTCAGCCTGGCGCCGCTGCCTCCACTCCTGGGCTGGGGGTGATAAGGAGCAAGACAGTCCTTGCCCAGCCGCTGTGGAAGGTCCCCACCCACTGCAGGGCTTCTGGTGGCTGCAGAAGACGACTCGGGGGCTCCCTGGATGATGCCAGCCTCTCTCTCCTGCCTTCGGGACGTTCCTTGAAACGGGCACTGCCAGCTGGCATCGGGCCCCGAAGGAGAAGCTGTTGGCCGGAGGTGCCTGCATTTATATCTATTTCATTTTTTATTTTTATTTTATTGCATTATTACTTTATTGGGATTTATATGGCCACCCCCTCATTTCCAGTGACTCCAGGACAGGGGTCTCCAGCAACCAGAGAAAGAGAAGGTTGGAAAGAATATTTAGGAGGGTAGCGAGGAGTAGCCTGGGAAGCAAGGCTTTAAAGGAGGGGTCCCCAACCTTGCCCCCTTTAAGCCTTGGCGGACTTCAACTCCCTTTGCTGTCTGGGGAATTCTGGGAGTTGAAGTCCTTCCATCTTAAAGTGGCTGGGATTGAGGAATCCTATTCTATGCACCCAAAAAAATTTATTTCCCTTTATTTGTGGACCAAATGCACTTCTTTAAAATCAAGGAGCCACCAAGATTACTTCCAGCAACACTGACAGGTGTTTGCTCTATAAACATAGAGCAAATCCTACCCCCTTCTAGCACTGATGGTGTTACCTAGGTGGGTCATGAAATGTCTGCAAGAAAACAACCAAGCTCAGAAGGCACCAAGGACCCCACAATCCTCCTCCTCCCTCCTTTCTCCTCTTCTACTCTCCCCTCCTCCTCCCTCCTCTCCCCTCTAGCACTGATGATGTTACCTACTTCGGTTATGAAACGTCTGCAAGAAACCACCAATCTCAGAGAGCACCAAGAACTCCAGAGAAAGACAAGAGCTGAGTCCTTTCAACTACACACAGGCAGTCTTATCCATTTGAAGGTTTTGCCGTCTCTAGGTGAACCGGCTGACTAGTCCTCAAGGCCAGGGTTGTTTCCTAACATGGTCCATCCATTTCCTTAGTCCATAATCAGCCACTCTCTGGTCAAGGACAGCCTAACACCTGAGAAAGCAGGCTAACCCTCCTTCAAGATTCTCCATGCTGACTCACAAAATGCCTCAACATGTTGACCAGAAAAAGAGTCTTGTCTGGTTTTGATCCAAGCATGGTCAACAAAGTGTGTGTGTGTGAGAGAGAGAGAGAGAGAAGAAAAAGAGAAAGAGAAAAAGAGAGAGACAGACAGATAGATGGATGGATGGAGGGAGGGAGGGAGGAAGAGAAAGAGAAAGTGTGAGAGAGAGATTCCTTCAAACTGACTCCAGATTGAGTTCATTGTAGGTTGAGTACATATGTGAGATTTTCTTGGCAGTCCTATGGAAGTGATGGGCCTGCCTAGGGAGATTTGGATCAACTCTGCCTGCCTGTCACCCTGACTTTATGGAGGGGTCTCCCAACCAAGGACTACCTGGACTCAACTCTGTTGGGCATTCAAATAAGCCAAGGTCAAAAATCTCACAAACTGGGGAGCCGGGAAGAGCGGAGGGTCAGTGCCAGGAGACGGGTGGGACAGAAACTATTTTTACATTGGCTTTCAGCTTAGAATGGATGGAGAGATTCTGAAAGGCACAAATGCTGAATAATGAGCGACGGGGGTCTGTGGTGGAGAATGATAATTTGCAGAACGAAGCTCAAAGGGCTGATTTGCAATTTGAATACTTTATTTGGCCAAGTGTGATTAGACACGCAAGGAATTTGTCTCCGGTACACAGAGCACTCGGTGTACTTGCAAAGCAAGAGAGATAATAATAATAATAATAATAATAATAATAATAATAATAATAATAACAACAACAACAACAACAACAACAACAACAACAACAACAATACATCAAAGATTCACACCTGCCAATCCCATGTCCTTGGAAAGGACTCGATGGCTAGACAAAAATGGCAAATCCAGTCTGAACATCTGGCTGACTATGCAACGAACCATAAAAATGGGTTCAAGCCTCTGTCCTCTCTCTTCTTGAAAACCTCCAGAGTGGGAGCATCCACAACATCTGGAGGCAACTGGCTAATTGTCCTCACTGTCAGGAAATTTCTCCTTAGTTCTAGGTTGCTTCTCTCCTTGGCTAGTTTCCATCCATCGCTTCCCGTCCTGCCTTCTGGTGCATTGGAGAATAGCTTGACTCCCTCTTCTTTCTAGCAGCCCCTCAAATACAGGAAGATGTTATGTCACCCCTGATCCTCCTTTGCATTAAACTAGGCATGCCACACAAAAGATATCATATAGGAATGAAAATAAGATATGAACCATGTAAATTAAGCTGGGGGTGGCAACTTTGGCCCTTTTACGCCCTGTAAACTCATCTATTCCATCTATTCCATCTAGCAGGGCTGGTTTGATCCCATCCTTTCGGTTTTAATTTGAAATTGGTTTTAACTGGGTTGTTTTAAATTGAAGGCCGAAATTATTTAATGTCTTTTAAACTGTTTTTTAAATTTTATATGTTATGTTTTATCTCGGCTGTTCACTGCCCTGAGTCCTGCTGGAGAAGGGCGGTATAGAAATCAAATCAAATCAATAAATAAATAAACTCCCAGAATTCCTGAGCCAGCCTTACGGGCAACCTGTGACCTACCAAAACCTCCAAGAACCCTTTCACCCATTTGGCTCCCTTCAACTTTGCCCGGGATTTTTCCTACTCAAAGGGAGAACTTTGCCTTCCTCTCAGAAAGCCACCTCACTGGTTTCTTCCCGTTGTTCCAGCTTGTCCAAATCCTCCTGAGTCATGAGATCCATCCCTACCTCCCTTTCGTGGTTTCACAACTTCTTTTTAAACCATTCACCCCCGTCATTTTGGAACGTATGGAGCGATGCGGGCTGAAGGCAGGAGAAGAAGCAACGGAGGGAAACTCATCACTGAGTAGAGAGGGTGTTGGGGGATGGGGAATCATCACACCTGTCCGGGAGGACCCCTCCCCTGAGAAAAGCAGCTTCAGGATGGTCTAAGGAAGAAAGCCAGAGGGGTTGGCAAAAACCAGGAACGGCTCAGAACTGGAGCAGGATTTGGGTAGGTCTGGTCTAATGAAAAGAAGGACGGGGGGGGGGGACATGAGAGCAGTCTTCCATTATTTCAGGGGTTGCCACAAAGAAGAGGGGGGGGGGTTCTACCTATTCTCCAAAGCTCCTGAAAGCAGGACAAGAAGCAATGGATGGAAACAAACTAAGGAGAAAAGCAACCTTCAGGAGAAATCCAGGAGAAATTTCCTGACAATGAGAACAATTAATCAGTGGAACAGCTTGCCACCAGAAGTTGTGGCTGCTCCAACACTGGAGGTTTTTAAGAAGAGACTGGACAGCCATTTGTCTGAAATGGTTTAAGGTCTTCTGCCTGAACGGGGGGTTGGACTAGAAGACCTTCAAGGCCCCATCCAACTCTGTTATTCTGTATTCAGAAGCCCCCTGACATGAAGCTGCTGAGGTACATCTGATGGATAGGATAGTTCAGGAGTATAATTATTATATACTTACAGTATATACTTGAAAGGACAAATAGTCCTCAACCTACAGCCACAACTGAGCCCATAATTTCCCTTGCTAAGCGAGACAGTTGTTAGGTGAGTTTTGCCCCGTTTTACAACCTTCCTTGCCAGAGTTGTTAAGTGAATCACTGCAGATGTTAAGATAATGACCCAGTTGTTAAGTGAATCTGGCTTCCCCATTGTCAGAAGGTCGCAAAAGGGGATCACGTGACCCCTGGACACTGCAATGATCACAAGTCCTGGCTGGTTGCCAAATGTCCGAATTTTGAAGCTGTAACGGTCGTAAGTGTGAAAAATGGTCCTAAGTCATTTTTTCCCCCAGTGCTGTTGTAACTTCCAACGGTCACTAAATGAACTGTTGGAAATTGTGGATTCTGTGTGCTTATAATTACGATACGTATAATTCAGCCCACCTTCAGCATCTTCTTAGCTGGCATCTCGTGCATGTGGGATGCTTGGCTGCAGCCAAGGTAAACTACGTCTACATTCCCCCTGTCGACTAATCTGGTCCCCTGCTCTAAAACGGAAACCCACCGGTTTGCCTTTCCTGGTTCCTGGTAAGCTCCTGCCAAACCACTCATTTTTTGCTAAATGCTTCAAAACCAACAGCCCAGATCAACACTGAGCTGCCCTTCCTGGGCTTCTCCAGGTCCTCCTCCCTCGTTTGTTTGTTTTTTTTAAAGATTTTTGAACATTTGTCCTTCTCCAATCCTCATCCTCCACGATTTCTCCAAAAAGCAGCCCTGGAATGACACCTGTAAGGTCCTCACCTGGGCCTGGCTCTTAAACTCACTCACCTCCTTACCACCTCCACGTCCTCCAGCTGGCAACCCCTCCGCTTCTCAGCTGTTCTTTGGTTTTCTGGACACACACACCCCCTTTGAGGGGGCTTCGCCACTGAGGAACGCTGCTCTCTCTCTCCCCTCCCCATTTGCCTTCCATCTTCTTAGTCGCTCTTCTCTGAACTTTTTCCAAAGCCTCAAAAGATGTTGAGGTTTGGAAAAAGTTCAGAGAAGAGCAGCTAAGATGATCAAAGGCCTGGAGACTAAAACATATGAAGAACAGCTGCAAGAATTAGGGGGTGACATGATAGCAGTCTTCCAGTATTTGAGGGGCTGCCACAAAGAAGAGGGGGTCAACTTATTCTCTAAAGCACCAAAAAGCAGGACAAGAAACAATGGATGGAAACTAATCAAGGAGAGAAGCAACCTGGAACTAAGAAATTTCTTGACAGTGAGGACAATTAACCAGTGGGACAGTGGGACCAGTTGCCTCCAGACGTTCTGGGTGCTTCATCACTATAGTTTTTAAGAAGAGTGTAAGTCACTGATCTGCTTGAGCAGGGGGCTGGACTAGAAGACCTCCAAGGTCCCTTCCAGCTCATTCATTCTATTCCAATTCCTCAAGGGCTGAGCCCACCTCCCTCTTTATCCTTCTCCTTACATAGCCCCAAAAGCCCTTGTTATTGTAGCTTCCCATGTCTAAACAAAGGTGGGGCTGCGGCCTTCTGACTTTCCTTCGTCCAAGGTTAGCTGCTTGAGCTGATCCCCGCCTGACATTTGTTAACTCAGTGGAAAGGCATTTCACGCACTTCCAGGATCTTATTTCCGAGACATTCCCAAGCCTCTTTTTGGCCTGGCATTTCTGTTGCCTCCTGAGCCCTAGATGACAGTTCCTGAATAGAGTAGAAGAGAGCCTGAAGGGACCTTGGAGGTCTTCTAGTCCAGCAGGAACCCCTCTACCATTTAAGACAAATCGTTGTCCAGTCTCTTCTTGAAAACCTCTAGTGTTGGAGCACCCACAACTTCTGGTGGCAAGCGGTTCCACTGGTTAAGTGTCCTCATTGTTAGGAAGTTTCTCCTTAATTCCAGGTTGTTTCTCTCCTTGATTAGTTTCCATCCATTGTTTCTTGTCCTGCCTTCAGGTGCTTCGGAGAACAGGGTGACCCCCTCATCTTTGTGGCAGCCCCTCAAATCCTGGAAGACTGCTATCCTGTCTCCCCTGGTCCTTCTTTTCTTTAGACTTTTCTAATTCTTCCCAAAGCCATGCTGGTTTCGTGTCTTTTCTGTTGCCTGGGATGAGATCTAAGAGACCCTTGACTCCTCTTTGATCTTCTGGGAAATGAAACATCCACCCACTGAGACAGCCGAGGGCTTTGAGGGACCTTGCAGTCTTGGCCAAGTAGGTTTCCCAAAAGACATCTGGAGGAAGTCTCCAGTCACTTCTCTCAGGGCTTTGCCCAGGTCTTCTGTGAAGACTGCAGAGAAGAGCAACAGAGATGGTCAGAGCTCTGGAGGCCAAACCCTACAATGAACGTCTAAGGGAAATATACGTAGGTATGTTTAGCCTAATGAAGAGAAGGCTTAGGGGAGACCAGAGAGCTGTCTTCCGGTACTTGAAGGGCTGTCATAGGGAAGGGGGTATTAATATATTCTCCAAAACACTCAAGAGCAAGAAGACATGGATGGAAGCTCCTCAGATGGAGACCCAACCTGGAAATAAGGAGAAAAACCCTGCTAGCGAGAAAAGAAGGACTAGGAGGGACATGATAGCATCTTCCAATATTTGAGGGGCTGCCCCAAAGAAGAGGGGCTCAAACCTATTCTCCAAAGCCCCTGAAGGCAGGACAAGAAGCAATGGATGGAAACTAATCAAGGAGAGAAGCAACCTGGAACTAAGGAGATACTTCCTAACAATGAGGACAACTAACCAGTGGAACAGCTTGCCACCAGAAGTTGTGGCTGCTCCAACACTGGAGATTTTTAAGAAGAGAGTGGACATCCACTTGTCTGAAATGATGTAGCATCTCCTGCTTGAGCAGGAAGTTGGACTAGAAGACCTCCAAGGTCCCCGTCCAGCTCTATCCTGATTGATTGAGAATGCTTAATCAACAGAACAGCTTCCTTCCCAGAATTCTGAGTGCTCCATTGCTGGAGGTTTCCAAGAAAAAAACTGGCGAGTTATTTGTCCAGGATGGAATAAGGTCTCCTGCTTTGGGCTGAGGGTTGGACTAGAGGACCTCCAAGGTCCCTTCCAGATCTAGGATTCTATTATTCTTTCTATAGCTGCCCCACAGAACAATTGGTGTTGCTTTCATTCCTCACATGTTCCTCCTCGGTTTTTCTTTCCCCCGCCTTAAAATCCTAAAGCCCAGTTCGAAGAGTAACAATTAAAAATCCCAAAGGACCGTATATCTTTTAGAAAGCACCCTGTCTCTTATTCCTTTAGGGTTCCCTCCCCCTGTGGTCCTTCAGAAGCTCTGGAACTGGCGTCACCCAGAGAGACGGTCTCTGCAGCCCCCTCCTCTGATAACAGCCAGCGCATGCCCTCCCAGCCCAGAGGCTGAAATCAGAATAACAGAGTTGGAAGGAAGGGACCTTGGAGGTCTTCTAGCCTAACCCTCTGCACAAGCATAGAGGCCCTAGACCAGGGGTCTCCAACTTTGGAACTTTAAGACTGGTGGACCTCAACTCTCAGAATTCCCCAGCCAGCACAGCTGGCTGGGGAATTCTGGGAGTTGAGGTCCACCAGTCTTAAAGTTCCAAAGTTGGAGACCTTTACCATTTCAGATGAATTGCTGTCCAAAGCATCTACTTCTGAGTGAGCAGACCCATGCTTCGGCCACCACTAGGAAGACATCCGATACCCCAGGTGAGTCCCCCTCCCCCTAATCTTACTCAAGAGGACTTGACAAGCGAAGTCTGGTGGGCTTCAGCCTGCAAAGGAGCCAATGAGCAGAGCAGAGACGTCTGGGAAGGGGGAGGGCAGGCAGATGTCGCAAGCAAGCGCCCTCTGGATATCCCCCCACCCATCCTTGCCCTTTGAGCCCCTGCCCCCCTGCCCGCCTTCTGCCCCTTCCTCCTGAGCAATCTACTCTCTGCCTTGGGACCCTCCCTGTTCAAACTCCAACCAAGCAAAACAGAGATCCTGGGCTTCCTTCCCAGCAGTCAGAAGTTCAACAGATGCAGCGGTCAACATTGGGGGACACACACACGGTTCCATAGTGCTTGATGCCTTCCCCGGATCAAACCCCCCCATCCAGAAATGGGGGGTGAAGGTAGCCCCCACCCCTTTGGTTTTGAAGGCCACCTTAGAAGACCACCGCTTGCCACCCCCAGCCCCAAAATGAGCCCCTACATTCGGCATTGAGGCTGCGTCATAAAAGTTAATAATTTGATCGCACCAACCAGAGGAAAAGGCAGCAATAGAATAGAATAACTTTAAAATAACAGAATAATTATAATTGTAGAGATAATCCTTACAACAATTCATGTAGTGACTATTCAAAAGGGTCTGAAAAAAGTGACTTAGGACCGTTTTTCACACTTATGACCATTGCCAGCCGCCCCATTGCTTACATGGTCAAAATTTGGATGCTTGATAACTGACTCATATTTATGACAGTTGCAGTGTCCCTGGGGGGTCACGTGATCCCATTTTGCGACTTTTCGACTATCTGGGGAAGCCGGATTCACTTAACAACCATGTCACTAATTTTACCACTGTAGTAATTCACTTAACAACTGCAGCAAGAAAGATCATAAAATGGGGCAAAACTGACTTAACAACTGTCTCGCTTAGCAACAGAAATTTTGGGCTCAGTTGCGGTCGTAGGTCGAGGACTACCTGTACACAACTTAAATTTTTCTATTACCCCACCCAGCAAATTATTTTACAATAAATTATAGGCTAACTTATGTGACATGTTTGGTTAGCATATAATTCAATCTGTGACATTCCCCCCCAATGTTAATTTATTAACACGTGTTTTGTGAGAGCCACTCTCTTAGGTCTGTGGATAAACCACCTTAGGATGTCAGGCAAACGTGGCCAGTTCCTGGAAGGCATTCAGGGTTGGAGCTCACACAGGTAGTCCTCATTTAGCAACTGCCTTGTACAACAACCGTTCACAGTTACAACCGTGATTAAAAAGTAACTCTGTGAACTAATTTATTAACCTTTGCAGGTCTATAGAGCCAAGAAAGCTGAAGTAAGATCTTAAGCCCAATTCATGGTTTCATTTAGTGACTACTTTGCTTAATGGCTGAGTGGCTGGTCCCAATTGTAAACGATAGCTAAATGAGGACTATCCTGTATTTAGAATATCCTAAATCTGCTGTTAAAAGACGAACTAAGCTTGCAAAATCCTGCAAAGCCCCTGAGGAAATTTGCAGAACCATCAGAGGATGAGGGAGGGAGAGAGAAAATGAGAGGGAGAGGAAGGGAAAGGGAAAGAAAAATGGGAGGGAGGGAGACAGAGAGGGGGATTGAGAGAGAAAGGGAAAGAAAGAACAGGAGGGAGAGAGGTGGGGGAGAGAGAGATGCTTTGCCACCACCACCACCCCCCGTAGACACACAAAAGACAGAGTCAGGGAAGGAAACATCCTAAATATCCTGTGGCTCTGGACCACCAGGCTGGGCAGAGGGGAAGGGGCTGGTGTGGGACAGGGAGACCCGGCTCTAGTCATGGGGACAGCCATGGGGCTCCTTGGCAGACTCACATGGGCCAGTCCCTCCCTCTTAGCCCAAGAGCTGGGGAAGGGGAGGGGGTTCCAGTGGGGAAGGGTCTGGTCTGGAAGAGGAGACCCAACTCGCAATGCCCCCCTCCCAAACACAGCCGGGGAAGCTCTCCTGAGCCCAACCTACCTACCTCGCAGGGTTTCCTGGTGGGAGACCGGCGTTCCCGAAGGAAGCGATTGGCAGGAGTTTTATCAAGAAGTAATTGAGATATTGGGCTGAGACTCCAGATAAATCGGGTCAAAGTCTCACTTGGCTGAAGGTATCCCATAATCATTAGCTCACCAGCCTGACTGCACCCAATCAGAAGGAGGGAAGACCCGATGCCAACGGGAACACCCCCTCCTCTGCGGGGCCACCAAGGGCACCCCAACTGTGCGTGGAGAGGCCAGAAGGCAGCCCCCCATTTCTGGGGAGTTCCTTCAAGGAGGCCTTTCTCAGAGAGCATTGCCTGGGATGGCCTTCTGGGAATCAGGCTCAGAGAGCAAGCAGTGGAAGGGAGGGAGGGAAGTGGGAAGGAAGGGAAGAAAGGAGGAAGAAGGAAGGGAAGAAAGGAGGAAGAAGGAAGGGAAGAAAGGAGGGAGGAAGGGAGGGAGGGAAGGAAGCGGGAAGGAAAGGAAGAGAGGAGGATGAGAGGAAGGGAAGAAAGGAGGAAGAAGGAAGGGAAGAAAGGAGGAAGAAAGGGAGGGAAGAAAGGAGGAAGAGAGGAAGGGAAGAAAGGAGGGAGGAAGGGAGGGAGGGAGGGAAGGAAGGAGGAAGGAAGGAAAAAAGGAGAAAGAGAGGAAGGGAAGAAAGGAGGGAGGAAGGGAGGGAGGGAGGGAAGGAAGCGGGAAGGAAAGGAAGAGAGGAGGATGAGAGGAAGGGAAGAAAGGAGGAAGAAGGAAGGGAAGAAAGGAGGAAGAAGGGAGGGAAGAAAGGAGGAAGAAAGGGAGGGAAGAAAGGAGGGAGGGAGGAAGCTTCTCCCTGGTGGGAAACACTTGGCAGGCAGAGATCAGAGACTGCCCCCTCCCCCAGCTGCACCTACCCCCAGCCAAGCCCCAAAGGCTGTTGGCCTCCTTGGCTCTGCCAGCCTCAGAGGTGACCCCGGACTTGGCCAGAGATGCTTTCTTGGGATGTCCCGGGTGCTATTCAGCAGGTTCTGACAGGTTCTGGAGAGCCGGTAGGTGGACATTTTGAGCAGTTTGGAGAACCAGCAGATGCCACCCCTGGCTGGCCCCAGAGTGGGGAGGGAATGGAGATTTTGCAATATCCTTCCCCTGCCACGCCCACCAAGCCACAGAACCGGTAGTAAAAAAAAGTTGGATTTCCCCCCTGCCTGGGTGGGGTTGTTAGAGCCAACAGGCCAGGCCAGGCCAGGCCAGAGAGGTGGGACCCTCGTGTGCCCCAGAAAGGGGTCTGGGCTACTGCAACCCAGGAACTAACTCCGGGCTCCTAAGGAGGCAGAGAAGGCAGCCCCTTCCAAGCCAAATCTCACCAGGCTACCTGGACCCCTCCTCCGCATCCAGGGAGGCAAAAAGCCCCTTTCATCCCCCGACCCCCAACTCCACATAATGGGAGTTGTAGTCCCAGGCGTTGCTGTTGCTGGCCCCTGGACCGCCCGCCCCCAAGTTTTCCTTCTCCCCCTCCCCCGCCGGGTCTCCCCCCCATCCCAAAGCCGCCCTTCCTTTCTAGGCGCGCCCCCTCCTGCAAAGGGGGCAGCCCCTCCCCTACCTGCATGCGGTCGCCTCCCCTGCAACTCTCCTCTTCCCCCAGCAGGGCGCCCGCGGGGCCGGGCTGACCTTTACGGATCAACTGCTCCCGGACAGCCCCGCTGCCCTCCTGCCCTCCCGGAGGTCCGGCCGAGCGCCCCCGCTTCCCGGCCCTCTCCGGCAAAGACCCTCGGGGCCCACCAACCCTCGAGCCGCGGCTGCAGGGCCGGGCAAGGCAGGGCGGGGGTCGCCAGGAATTGCCCGGCGTTTGATTTCCAGCTGTGGGTCGGCCGCCAGGAATCGCCTTTGCTGGCTGCCTTCTTGGCGTGACGAGGGCAGCGGCCACTGATTAAGGCCTCTGAGCATATGCAGAGGGCATCGCCTTAGGTGGTCGGCAATGAACGAAAGCGAATCGGTGCCAGCTTTGCTTATTTATACAAGCCCTCGGGACATGCCCACCCCCGAACGCCTCCCTGCCACCCCCCCACCCCTGGCAAGGTAAAAATAGCAGGTTACGGATCGGGGCAGACAATGCAGGAAAAAGAAGATCAAAGAAGGTGCCAGCTTCAACAAGCCCAAAAATAAATCAAAATGTATCCAAGAAGAGTCGATACTTTTCCCCCCAAAATTATCAGGCTTTCAAAGAGGGGCAATTGCTCTGAAAGGAAGCAGTCTGGGGCCCCTTCCTCTCCTTCCCCCAGGACACCAACCCTGATGGGGTGCATGGGAAAGGGGGGGGTCAAAACAGTCACCTTGCATCACAAGACTGGCATGCCTGCTTAGGGCTGCCATCCTGACTTTTCTGACCCTGTGGGCGGAACGTAGAAGTGGACTCTGGCGCCCCCCTCTGGCCAGGGCCCTCCTTCTGCCCACCCGGGTTTAACTCTTCAAAACGGTCCCACAGAAAGGGATGCCAGGTGTGCCAACTCTCAGCCGGTGGTGCCCGCTTGCCCCCTCGTGCCCTGGCACTTTGCCTGCCTCTCACCTGGCCAAGCAGCGTTTGGAGAAGGCACAGCTCACTTTGCCTGCCATGCCTGCCTCGCGAGGGGCTTAAAGAGGGGGAAATCGTGGCCCTGGATCACTTCTGCCAGATGCCACGCGATCCTCCCCTCCTGGCAGACCCTCCGGTCAAGAAAGGACTGCCGGGCCCACGTGCTCCCTGGCTGGGCATTTGACACCTGTCCCTGCAGAGGGGGGGATACATTTCAGCAAGTGGACAGTTGAAAAAGCTGTCTGTGTGTGAAGCATGAATCGGAGCACCAGAGGTGCTTTTCCAAAAGAGGAGTGGGGGGGAAGGAGAGAGGGAAGGGAGGGAGGGAAGAGGCTTCTTGGATGAGAAGGGAGACATCTTCATGGAAAAAGCAAGAAAATCCAGTTGCCTCTTGGAAAAGCCCATTTGGGACAACTGTGACCCAGATTGCTGAGTATGTCCATAGACACATCTGAGCACCAATTTCTCACAGCCCTTTGGACAACCCGATGGCAGCCACACAGGCTGCCCTCTGCTTTTGACCAATGGAGCCTGTTGCCCCAGGGCCCACCCCCCATTTGTGTAGGGCGCCAGCTGTGTCCCAGTCCTTGGCAGCCCCGAGCTGTCTCCAAGCATTCAGTGGGTTTCAAAAATTTTTACTACCGGTTCTGTGGGCATGGCTTGGTGGGCGTGGCAGGGGAAGGTTACTGCAAAATCCCCATTTCATCCAGATCAGCCGGGACTCGGGAGGCAGAGAATAGATGGGGGCGGGGCCAGTCAGAATTTTTACTACCGGTTCTCCAGAACTGGTCAGAACCTGCTGAAACCCACCTCTGCCTCTGATGCCCCTTTTACCTCACTGCCTTCAACAGGCCCAGCCACCATTTCCTCCTGCGGAAGGGGGAGGGGCTCCAAATCACAGGCTTTGTAGAGTGGAGGGGGCTGAGGATTATTAACCATGCAAGGGGGTGGGGGGCGCAGAGGCCCAGGGCTGCAGGACAGACCACCTGGGATCTGCCACCGTCCCCACCTATTGGTGAAAAGGGGTCCCTTCCACCTTCCTCTGACCCAGACCTCATCCGTAGATTGTGGGGTGGGGGGAGGACGTGAAATCCACCCAGCAGGAGCAAATCCACCAGTGGAAAGAGAGAAATCACCCAGGATCTGGTATCACGTTTTCTGACTCACACGTTTGATTCAAGGCCTTGGTGAGCTGCAGCTTACTCATTCGCTCATTCGCATCTGGGTTAAACTCCCAAAACTTCTGCCTTTGAATCAAACCTGTGAGCCGGAAAAGGAGCTAACAGGCGCCTTCTAATTTTTGGCTACCAAGGATTAATGGGACTCTCTTCCTCTTCCTCTGTGTGGAAGACAGAGACATTCTTGGAACATAGAAGATAGATTAATAGCCTTAGACTCTTATACCACTTCATGGTGCTTAGCAGTTTACAGAGTCAGCCTATTTGCCCACAACAATCTGCATCCTCATTTTACCAACTCCGGAAGGGTGGAAGGCTGAGTCAGCCTTGAGCCACTCAGGATCGAACTCCAGAGTGTGGGCAGAGTTGGCCTGCCATGCTGCATTCTAACCTATGTGCTCCCAGTGGGGCGGAAGGAACTTTGGAGATCTTCTAGTCCAGCCCCTGGCTCAGGCATGAGACCATGGACCATTCTGGATAAAAGACTGTCCAATCTCTTCTTTAAAGTCTTGTTTTCAAAGAGAAGAGAGGGAGGAGCAGGACAGGGACTTTTCATTTTAAAGTCAGGGGCAGCATCTCAAGCAGCTGCCAGCTGAGGTTCCTCTGGGAGAGGAACCGTTGTGGTCTTCCAGGAAAGAGACACCTGGCACAGGAGCCGGCTGAGCTGGGGCTGCCAACTAGCTGCCAAGGGCCTCCTTTCTCTGATACCCCCTCGTCCTCAGCACACAACAGCCTGCTTTTTTTGGGGAGCGGGGGAAGTGCTGTAGAGTAAGGGAGGGGCAGGTGGGGCAGTGAGTTGTCTTGTCCAGACCATCCCAGCAATCGTGACCACACCGTGAGTCCTCTTATTTGGCATTACTTGTAAAGGAGGAAGGAGGAGGGGGGAAGGGAAAGAGGAGCGACTGGGGAGCCCTTGGTGCTCTCTGAGCTTGGAGGCTTCCTTGCAAATGTTTCATGACCCAACTAGGAAACATCATCCATACTAGAAGGGAGAGGGGTTTATGGAGAGGAAGAGGAAGGAGAAGGAGAAGAAGCTGCAGTCACCTCACTGGGGCAAAGAAGGAAACCTGGACCTTGGATGAAGAGCGAGTGGCCCCTTTAACCCAGGAGCTTTTGGCCCTCATGACCTGCCTTGCATAAGGTGGACACCTGGAAGCTCCCCAGCTGGCCCGGTCTCCCAGCCCCGTTGCCCAACCCCTTTGCTCACCTGCTGTCTTGCCTGAGGACCGATGTCCAGAGTCCAACCCAGAGGGCAGCTGGCCTCAACTCCCTCCGTGCACTTGGGAGCCAGCCAAAGACACCCACCCCCCACCCCGGCTCACATCACCCGCGGGACCTTTTCACCAGTCGGCAAACAGGAGAAGTGACAGTTCAAATGTTTTCCCTCGCTCATCGGATGGAGGGTGCAACCCCTGGAGCGTGTCAGAGGAAGTGGTGCAAGGGAAGGTGGCTGCAGGTAGGCCAGGCTGTGCAAAGGGGAGAGGGCGGGGGCCGGAACATCAGGTTCTGCTGGAGCAGAGGCTGGCTTTGCGGCGAGGGAGGGGTTCAAGGAACGGCCCCCTCTTGACCAACCAGGGTTACTCAACCCAGGAAGGTCAAATTCAGGGAAACTAAACAAGGGCCTATTAGCCAAAAAAAAGCCCCCACCCCGAGGCAGTTCAGGAAGGTCAGAGCAGATTAAACTCCTGACCAGGAAAAAGCAGAGCCTCAGCTCCAGCCACCAGCTGTGCTCCAGCTGTGCTTACAGCCCCACATTCCTGCATTGAAGGAATAGAGTTATGGGGGGAGGTTCTTCTGAAGTCAGAGGCCCAAATGGTTTGGTATGTATGGTCACAGGACGTGTATCCCAATCTGTGGCACAGAGGCTGGATAAATTGCCAAGCCGTGGCAGATGAGGCAAGATGGAGCCTTTGGGGTCCCCAATCCCTGCCTGGGACAGAGAGATCAATCCAAGGGACTTTGGAGGTCTCCTAGCCCAACCTCGTTTGAGCAGGAGAACCTATATACCCTTTCAGACAAGTGGCTTTCCAGTCTCTTCTTAAAAACCTTCAGTGATGGAGCCCCCACAACTTCTGAAGGCAAAAGGTCCCAGTGGTTAATTGTTCTCCCTGTTAGATGCAGCCACACCAACCAGCAAGACCTGCGTAGAGCACTGGGAAGAGTTAATTCCCTGTGGGTGCATTTGTCTGAATTGGCGGCTCTTGCTTGGCCCCAACCGTTGGAAGTGAAGGACTGAAGTACTGCTGTGGTGGTTGTGGGAGTGGTCTTCAGGTAGTGGGAGACCACTCAGAACACAACTTTCATGTGGCGGGGGGGTGGTGGCAAACTGATTAGGCAGGCAGATGTTGTTCATAGACTCCTAGGGCTGGAAGAGTGCAACCCCCTGCCCAAGGAAGAAATCCTTGTACCACTTGGATAAATGGTTGGATCCAGTGGAGAGACCAGCTTAATTCTTAAGGTGGTACTGATCCAATTCACTGCATCAGGGATCAGGGACCTGTGAGAGACGTCCTGTGAGGCCCCGAGAACCAAGAATGACACAAGGATTTACTTGAGAGTAGCTTCCTTGTTGTTCTTCCCCTACAGACAGAATCTTGCCAGGCTGAGGCAACTATTTGCATAACTACCGATACACTCTGTGAATCGCTGATGTAACCCTCGTCCTGCCACCCAAACTTTCCAAGCTCCGCTGCCTCTTTGCCCTCTGGGGAATCCCAACCATGTTCCACCCTAATCCAGTGACTCAGACCTAAAGCTGTTTTGGGAGGGGTGCAGGAGGGACATCTCCTCAAAGACCAGTTTTATCCTGGTCTTGCGTAATGCGAGTTGGGCAGTCCTGGGAAAATATGGGTCTGAGTAGCAGTGGTGAGGTTGCCCTGTCATCTCACAGGAAAGTGAGGCTATGCTACTTTCAAGGCACCTTTCCCGCCTGGGATCTATAAGGCTGTGCAGCCTATGAGAAAAGGGGCAGTGAAGAGGATGATGAAATAAATGAACCAATAACTCTGGAAAGAGTGCAGAGAAGAGCAACAAGAATGATCAGGAGGCTGGAGGCTAAAACATATGAAGAACGGTTGCAGGAACTGGGTATGTCTAGTTTGATGAAGAGAAGGACCAGGGGAGACATGAGAGCAGTCTTCCAATATCTCAGGGGCTGCCCCAAAGAAGAGGGAGTCAAGCTATTCTCCAAACAGGGTGGATTTGACTTAAATCGAGTTGATTTAAATCACAATTTAAATCATGATTTAAATCACTAGTAAAAAGGCTTGATTTAAATCAACTCGATTTAAATCATAATTTTTAAAGAGCAGCTGTCATCTCTGCTACTCCTTTGACCCACTGTTGACTCACCGATACTCCCAGTGTTGCAGAATATACAGCCTCCTGCTACATAACTAAGCTCCATTTCATGCTGAATAAACTAAATTATGTATGTATCTTAAATAGAAAACTATCTTACAATAGATTTTCCCCCCAAAAGTTTTTTATTAAAATAAATTCAATAAAAATAAAAAAAATCCGATTTAAATTAAAAACATCCAATTTAAATTTTAAAAAAACTGATTTTTTTTTATTTTTTTAAAAAAATCATTGGTTTTTATCCACCCTGTCTCCAAAGCACCTGAGCAGCCTGGGGAATTCTGGGGGTTGAAGTCCGCCTGGCTTAAAGTTGCCAAGGTTGGAGATCCCTGGTATGGGTTATTATGTGATTCTGCTCTAGCCAGCCTTTAAACAGGTGTGCCTGGATAATGGACCGGATTGGGCACGCAAATGTCTCACCATCCTAGCAGTCCTTGTAGTTGTGATGTGCCAACTTCACCTTCTACCACATTCGGCTTGGTCAACTGATGAGTGGAAACAAGTATTTCCAACGCAAAGCCCTGCACACAACCTGTGGGATGGGGCACATGTGGGCCTGGGGCAATTCCCAGTACAGGAGCCCCACAGGTGAAGATGGGGGCTTTGCACTGGGGCTTCAGTGACTCTTCAGGAGTTGGTGGCCCACCAGCCAGAGGCTCAGAGGCTGAACAGATGCCCTCACCATGGTTTGGATTCACCCCAGATGTTGAAATAGGAGCGGGAAATCCAGAGGCATGGGCTTGCTTGTCTCACCTGTCTAATTCTGGAGCAGTGAAACCTACAACAAAGCCCCAAAGTCCGTAGCAGTCCAGGCAGGGTCGCCCCCGAAACGGCTTGTACTTTGCTTGGTTGGGCTTCAAGTGATGTTCATGTTGCACGCATTTTTGACTCACGGGGCTGTGCCTGGTTACTGCAGGTGCCCCATACCTGGCAGCCAAGACCAAGTCCCCAGCCACTCCCAGTTCTGCGTGTGACACAAAACTTGTTTTCCCTGGCAGGTCTTGCACCAGGTTGAAGCCATTCGCCCTCTGCGAAGGAGACCGGAAGCAGGTGCCCTTGAGAGTCTCTGCTGAGACACCTGAAGGCCGGACAAGAAGCAATGGAGGGAAACGATCAAGGACAGAAGTAACCTAGAACTAAGGAAAAGAACTGGAGCAGCCTAGAACTAAGGAGAGATTGGACAACCGTTTGTCTGAAATGGTATAGTTTTTCCTGCCTGAGCAGGGGGTTGGACTAGAAGACCTCCAAGGTCCCTTCCATATTTGTACTTGCTGTTAGGTTTCAAGGATGCTGTCCAACTGCGCAAGGGAGGGGCTGCCTCTGCACCCAGTTCTTGTAATCTTGGGAACGGGGTTTGGTGGGTCTTGTTGGGGCAGGCTGGAGCCTTCTGTGATCAACGTAGGGCTACACTTACCCTTCTCCGCGTGTGAAATGTGTATTTCTGTTTAATTACACAAAGGGGTATAAAGTGTAAATGGGACACTGGATTGCGGTCCCTCAAATGAAAGGCTGAAGAGGTTCTGGAGCAGGGGTGGGCAACCGGGCCCCTTCTCAACCTGTGGACTTCAACGCCCAGAATTCCTGAGCTGGGCTGACTGGGGAATTCTGGGATTTAAAGCTGCCAAAGTTGGACAGCCCTGCCTTAAAGCATCGTGACTGCATGAACCAAAAGCATGGCTGGGCTCAGGAATTCTGGGAATTGAAGTCCACAGGTTGCAAAGGGGCCACAGTTGCCGGCCTCTGTTCTGGAGTCTTTAGGGCCTCTTAGCAGAAGGTATCAAAGCATCAATCACAGAATAACAGAGTTGGGAGGGACCTTAGAGGTCTTCTAGTCCAACCCCCCATATACATCGGGGAATAACAGGATGAATATAAATAACAGGCTATCAATGTATGGCAGAGGCTTGACTGAGGCCAAGGAGGAGGAGATACAGAAGAACTGACTTCTCGTGGAGAAATCAGGAGGCGACTTGGTCACGTCAGATGCTCAAGGACGCTGCCCAGTCTTGACCAGTAATGGTTTCTCGGCTGTAAGTGAAAAGAGAGCCAGGCACAGAAGGAAGGAAAAAGGGAAGAGCTGTGGGCACCAGAGCTGAGGCCAAAGGCCTGGCCTTTTTGTCAGTGTCCATGTTAACATGTTGTGCAAACATCTTCCGACTTTAACAGAGGTGATTAAGCATGGCTGGCAGGGGAATTCTGGGAGTTGAAGTCCACAGATCTTAAAGTGGCCAAGGATGGACACTCCCGGTTTATGAAGTCAGCCGCACTGCCCTCCCTGCCAGAGAGATGACCTCTGCCCCCCTCCTGCCTCCCCCACACCCAGAGTCCCAGCTATCACATCCCTTATTGATGGGATGCACAGAGGGCAGCTGAGACACACAGAAACACAATTACCCGGGAGTTTTCCAAAATGCCTTTAATGATAGAAAAGGGGCAAAGCAGAAGCCGCTGCCTTCCCTGCTCACTCACTCCCAGGCTGCAAGGGGGAGGAGGGGTCCTAATCCCCGGAAAGAGATTTTGCAGCCATCTACCCACCAAGACCGTGCAATAAGGCAACAGCAGCATGCCACAAATGGGGGTTTACCGGCAGCTGGTCTCCCCACCACCACCACCTGAAGCAGGAGCAGGCCTGGCAGGGTCTGTGCCAAGGAGGAGGCCAGGAAGGGCAGCCTCTGGCGTCGTACGGAATGAGCCAAATTGTAGCTGCCGAGAGGGGGGGTTGTATGGGGGCTGAGACTGAGAGGGGGTCCCTTTGGTGGGAGGAGAGAGAAAAGGCATCACCTGGGGGAGAGGGGTTTCATTTGCCCCTTTCTCTTCTCTTCAGTTGCAGCTCTCCAAATTCACGGCAGGGATGGAGCAGATCAAAGGCCAGCCCTGAAGGCGAAGACGGACAGATGAGACACCAAGCGATTAAAAAAAAGAAACCACCTTCCATAGAGACAGAATGAAAAACACAGGAGCAAAAAGACAGAAGAGAGAAAAAGCTACGCTGATTTTTTTCCCCCGTCTGGTCAGGAAACCTGCATTTTCACATGCAATGAAGCTTTTCCAAGTATACCAAGCCTGCCAGCCTGCCTTAGACCGAAAACCATCTTCCGGAAGGGCCTTTTGCTGCCAGGCCTTCGCTCTGCCCTGTTCCTTCAGGTAGGCGAGGGAAGATGCAGGATCCCTGACCAAAAAGGCCCAGGAACACAGGACCAAACAACCCTCTGGCATACAGCTGGTCCTCGATTTATGACCCAAAAATTCTGTTGCTCAGTGAGACATTGGTTACGTTAATTTCCCCCCATTTTACGACCTCTCTTGCCACAATTGTTAAGTGAATTGCTGCAGTTGATAAGCTAGTAACCCAGTTATGTGAATCTGGCTTCCCCGCTGATCTTGCTGGTCAGAAGGTCGCTTGACCCCAGGCACTGCAACCATCGTAAGTACGAGTCAGCAGAGGGATGTCAACCACAGGGATGTTGCAATGGTCGTAAGTGTGAAAAACAGTCATAAATCCCTATTTTCAGTGCTGTTGTAACTTTGGTCCCTAAATGAACGGTTGTTAAGACAAGGACTGACCGTAGTACAACCGAGGAGCTGACTCCAAAATGGGCAAATGGCCTGGCCAGGCAGCTCTGAAGGCACACAAAATTGGGGAGGGGGCTTCACTAGAGGGATGACCAGCAAGAAAAGGAGGTCCTAATCCCGCCATGTGAGGCTTTGGCCAGGCCTCATTCAGAATACGGTGTCCAGATCTGGAGACCTCGCTTATTTAAAAAAAAAGCAATTGATAAGGTTGAGCGAGTTCAGAGACGGGCCACAAAAACAGTCCAAGGTCTGAGGACAAAACCTATCAGGTGGGATTGGAGGAACCGGATATGCACAGCCTGGAGGGCAGAAGGGAAAGGGGAGGGAGAGCTTTAAATACCTTAGGGGTGTGAATAAGGGAGTATCTTACTCCAGAGAGCTTTTGCTTGGAGGCGAGTGGAAACCAGGCTTCCTGATTTGTTCTTGATTTTTGCTGAATATTGAAAATATGAGTGAAGGTGGATATGTGTGTCCCAGGATAATGTTGCAGGATCCAATATGGGTCAATCCCCAGGACCAAAGATCTAGTCTTTTAAAACATAGGAAGAATGGTTGGAGGATCTGGGTTTGGCTAATCTAGAGAAAAGGACTGGGGGGGGGGGGGGGAGAAGGGACATGGTAGCAGTGTTCTAGTTTGAGGGGCTGCCACAAAGAAGAGGGGGAGTCAAGCTATTCTCCAAAGCACCTGAGAGCAGGAGAAGAAGCAATGGATGGAAACTAATCAAGGAGAGAAGCAACCTGGAACTAAGGAGGAATTCCCTGACAGTGAGAACAATTAACCAGTGGAACAACTTGCCACCAGAAGTTGTGAATGCTCCAACACTGGAAGTTTTTAAGAAAAGATTGGATACAGCCATTTGTCTGAAATGGTTCAGTCTCCTGATTGAGCAGGGGATGGACTAGAAAACCTCCAAGGTCCCTTCCAGCTCGATTCTTGCTTGGATTGCAAGGAAAACGAAAGTTTCCGCGAACTGAGGTTCTGGGAGAAGAGAGGAAGGGGCTCGAGGGCTAAGGCCAGGCCCCAGACTGCCATGATGGCCAAAAGACTGCTTTGGATCAGGGGCTGGGTTGAAACACTGGCATGTTACCAAAATGAGAAAACTTCATTTTAGGAGCTCAGTCTTGCTCTGGATGGAAACCAAAGGTGACTGGAGGGCAGCTTGTAGGGAGGCAGAAACCCAGGCTAAGGGCATTTTCTCACTGAGGACTAGCAGCTTATGCTCCAAGCATCCCCCGTTTGCATCAGAGGAGAGCAAAATCACTTGCTTGCCCAGATCTTGCTTCCATGCAGTTAATCCTCCTTTCTCTGTATCCAGCAGGACCCCAGGATTTGGGAAAGACCGACCAGCCCACCCCCCCACCCCCCAGAAGTGGGAAGAGATGGGCCACACTTTAAAGTGAGAGAGAGGCAAGAAAGGGGATTTTTGAGCAAGTCAAAAACATTTTCCCCCAATCTATAACTGGTTTTTTCCCCCAAATTTGTCAACTTTAAGATGGGTGGACTTCAATTCCCAGAATTCCCCAGGAATTCTGGGAATTGGAAATCCACCCATCTTAAAGTTGCAGGTTCCCAACGGACCTCGGAAAAGACAGAGCACTCCTTTATTGCTTGACCAGAGACAGAGAAGCCAACAGGATTAAAAATGAGCCGTTAGAAAAATACACTGTCCAATTTTTACCAAAAGAAAAAAAAAAAGTATTGTGTAAAAAAAGGGGGAGGAAATTCAGAGCTTGGAAAGGGAATGGATAGAAGGAAGCGGATTCCCACAACCAGCCAGGCACAGTCAGCATAAAGCACTAGCGGGAGGATCCACCTGCCCTGGAGACCCCCCTGCTAAGGAGGTCAGGATCACCCCCAGCATTCTCCCTCCCACCTTCTGCCCTCTTAAAGCTAAGAAAAGATTGGACATTCATTTGTCTGGGGTGGTATAAGGCAGGGGGTTGGATAGAAGATCTCCAAGATCCCTTCCAGCCTTAAGATTCTTTGATATTCATTCTCTCTCTCTCTCTCTCTCTCACACACACACACACACACACACACCTACCTGCCCTTGGGCACAAAGGGAAAGAGGTGAGCCTCTCCCCAAAGCTCAATTCACCCTGATATCACTTCACAGGCCGTTTGAAGGCTGGGAAAGCTGCCCCAAAGGCCTGCCAGTTCCTACCCCCTCCGATCCCCCAAGGCTTCTCTTCAAGGGCCTTCCAGCTGGCCCTTGCCTGCTGCGGAAGAGGCCTGGGGGGCTGCCAGGGCAATAGGCAGCCCCTGGGCTTAGGGCTATCGGCTTTGGGTTGCAGAAGGCACTCGGTCACCAAACGGAGCCAAAGAAAGGAAGAAGGCTGGCTCGCTGCTGCCATCCAATGATCCCCAGGGGTTTTGCAGCTGGAACTGCATGGGTGCTGACTGAAGCCAGTCCTCCGTTGCCACGGGGCAGAGCTGGGCTGGCCTCCTTTCAGCGCGTCCTGCAGCCAAAGAAAGTGAGCTGGAACACAGCCAGAGAGAAGGGCGGGTGCAGGCAGACCGGCTCGTATGCCATCGCCGTATCTCTGCCTGGCACCCCCAGCCGATGCCTCCTGGGCATCACCACCCTCGGTGCCCAGACGCCAGGCCTAGCTTGCACCCCGAGCCATTTGTCCGCAGCACTCGAGCATGGGGTTGGCCTAGATGACCTCCAAGGCCCCTTCCAACTCCGCTACTCCGCCGAGTGGGGCATTCAGCCCTCCCTGAGATCTCCAGGCCTAGACAGGCGCAGAAGAACATCGTTCCGATTCGGCTCGCCAGGGGCCGGGCTCTTCCCACAAGGCAGGTGGGATTCCACCCCCAAGTGCAGACAGCTGGGGCCTCCACATCACCCTCTCGACTGGACTCAGCACCAGGGACGCCGGCCCGGCCCGAGAGGAGTGAACTGCTCACATCAGCCGGCAGCATCGCCTCTTCTGGGCCGGCCTCTCTTCAGCCGGAGCAGTCAACTTGAGGAGGGGAGGGTCTCCGCTGGCTGCTGTAAAGTACACGGCGTTGGGCTCTGCCGGGGGGGGCGGAGGGGCCTCGGCGGGGCCGGGCGGGAGCTCTTCCGTGTGGGCCCGCTGCAGCTTGGCCGCTGCCCGCTGGCGCTTGAGGTCTGCTAAGGTGTGGTGGGCCTTCTCCTTGCTGAGGCCGGACGCCAGGTCCTCCGGGGCAGGCAGCTGGTAGGAAGAGGGGCGGTCCGGCCGCTTGGGGTAGAAGGGGTGAGGGGGGCCCGAGCCATTGCGCTCCTCTGGGCCTCCTGCTTCCGCTTCGGGGTCCTGCCGGGATGTAGAGAGGGAGGGTCTAAGCTGAGCAGAAGACAGGGATGCCATCAACACCCATTCCTGTGCTCACTGCAAGCATCTAGGGAGGTCAGCCTCTGAGGCTGGAGGTCGGGGGCCCCTGTAGAAAGGGGGAACCGGTTGCAGGCTCAGCTTAGGAGGAGAAGGGGAGGGGGGCACAGACAGGAAGGGAGCCCCCACTGCTCTGCCATCGCTTCCCCACCAGGAAAGTGTCAGGTTTCCATGTTTTGTGGGGGGCGAGCCTCCTTCCACGGTGAGGGCCAAAAGCCCCAGGGAAGGGCCTCGGCAGGGCCAGGGGGGAATCCGGAGATGACGTGGGGGGATTTCAAGCCAATGGGAGTCCATTGGCTTACAACAGGTAGTCCTGGACTTACAACAGTTCATTTAGTGACCGTCCAAGGTTGCAACGGCACTGAGAATAGGGACTTGGGCCGTTTTTCACACTCTCAACTGTTGCAATGTCTCCAGGGTCACGTGATCAAAATTCAGAGGCTTGGGAACTGTCACGTACTTATGACGGTCACATGATCCCCTTTTGCGACCTTCTGACAAGTCAAGGCAAGGGGGAAGCCAGATTCACTTAACAACTGTGGCAAGAAAGGTCGCAAAATGGCTCAAAGTCCACTTCACAAATGCTTCACTTAGCCACGTAAACTCTGGGCTGAATTGTGGTCGTAATTCAAGGACTACCTGTAAACGAAAGGCCGTTGATGAAGACCCTGGGATGGAGCCGAGGCTTTCCCAGAGATGCCGGCCCAAAGCCCTCGCTTGAGGTGCCCCCGTCTGAGTCTGGGGGGAGGGGGAGGGGGCCAGGGAATCCCACCTGGACTCGGAGCTGCCCGTCGGCCTGTCCGTCCTCGTCCTCCAGCTCTCCATCGCTCTGCCGCCGTTGCCACACGATGGCCTCTTTGGCATGCAGCTTCCGGTAGAGGTTGGTGCGCTGGGTCACGCTGACCCGCCTCACTACTTTCCTGTAAGGGGGGGAAGGAACACGGCATAGTTGAGGGTTCCCCAGGGGCCTTGGAGCTCCTCCCAAACCCTGTTCATCCTCACCCTCCCTCTCTCCCTCCTTCTATCACTGAGGATGTTATCTAGTTTGGGTCATGAAACGTCTGCAAGAAAACCACCCAGCTCAGAAAGCACCAAGATCCCCACAGTTGTTGTCATCTGCTTCCTCCTCCTCCTCCTCCTCTCCCTGCCCTCTTGCTCTGGCCAAACCCAGCCTGCCCCTCCTCCCACCCGGCCCCTGGAGCCCACAGTTCTGGCCTAGGCTTCCTGAGAAAGCATAAATCACAATTTTAGACACAATGATTCATAAACAGCCTGTGAAGATTCCAACAGAGTCTTGAGTTGAGTTGACACAGTTGTTCAGGGTAATGTTGGTAAGCGCCCACTTTTCTCCCCCTTGAAAGGCTGCCAGAGACCTAATTGTCCATTAGTTTTGCAAGGCCAAACGGAGCACAGAGTCAAACGGAGCTTCTCAGGCTTGAATTGACTACATGAACTAATGGCGTCCATTTGCTCCTCTTCTGTGTCTTATGGGAGGGGCCAATCATCTCCAAGCCTTACTCCCAAGTCGCCCTGTTTTTCCTTAATTGTCCTTGCCTTCTGGCAGCTCTGCACATGCACTCACTGGGCACAGGCTCACACTGTTCCTCTGCCTCTCTGCTGTCCGACTCTGGAGGCTCCGGAGGCAGCACATCACTCCCAGATGGCCCTGGCCCCCTCTCTGCCTCCAACGCAGAGCCCTCGTCCGGGCCTTCCCCAGACTCCAGGACTGGCCCATGGTCCTCCCCAGCCTCCTCACTCTCTGACTCTGCTGCCAGCTCCGCAGGCTGCCGGCGGACCACAACACCCACCCTCGGCTGCCGGCACTGGACGTCCGGCGCCGCAGCAAGGACTTCTGCTTGTCCTGGGATTTCATGATGGCATCCTGCTTGTGCTTCAGCTCCAGAAGTTTGGCCCGCACGTCTTCATTCGCACACACATCTGGCAGGGGGAGAGAGAAGCAGCCTCAGTGCCGCCCCAAGGCCTCTTCGCACTCGAGGGGCCCCTAGACGAAGACGGCTCTCTCTGAACATTTCACCCGTTTTCTAGACTTCCACAGACTGCCCAAACCAGCTGGCTTCCCTCCATCCTCCAAGCCCAGGGCGACACGAATTAAGCTAAACCTGTGAATGGTGACTAGATGTTAAGGGGCCTGGCTAGGGCATGTTGGGTGAACTCAATCATGCTTTTCCCTTGTTACACTCTTGCCTCCCCAACTGTAGAAAATTGGGGGGGGGGGGGGTGTTAAAATCACTGGTTCAATACAAGCAACCACAAAAAGTAACAGACAAAACTCAGTTCCAATCTTCCTCCCTCCTGTTCACCAAAAGTCTTCTCCGGGATCTTCTTCTCAAGCAGGTAAGTAAATTATGCTCATTGCAATGGGGTTTTTTCCTTCTTTGGGGGGGGTGTGTGTGTCCCTGGTGCTCTGGGTAACATCCTCAGTGTTGGAAGGGAGTGAGATTGGCTCTCAGATTATATGCAAGAGACTTGCCCTCTCTCTCTCTCTCCCTCCCTCCCTCCCTCCCTCTCTCTCTCTCTCTCTATATATATATATATAAATAAACAGAGAGCAAGCCTCTCTCCCTCCCAGCACTGATGATGTTACCCAGATAGGTCAGGAAACGTCTGCCAGGAGATCACCAAGCTCAGAGGCCACCCAGGGCTCCCCAGCTGGGCCCTGAACTACAAATACCTTCTCCTCTTGGTGTGTTTTCCCTTCTGCACCACAGCTGTATCAGCAGGAGGAGAGTGCTCATTCTAGACACGGAGGCCCTGCAGGGTTAACAGCCCAGTTCTGGCCTGCTTAGGGGGCACCTGAGCCTGCCCAGAAGGTCCGGGTGGGAGGCCAAGGCCGCCCCCATCCTCCCCTGCCCCTCCCTCCAGCTCCTCTTGCTCACCCAGCGGACTCTCCTCCAACACCGACTTCCCGTTGAGATCTGCTCCGTGGGCCACCAGCAGCTCCACCAAGTGGACCTGTCAGGCACAGAAAAGGGGTTCAGGGAGGGAGACCCCAGGCCGGGCATGAAGGGGAGAGCCAACCTCTGGGAATTCAGGGCCTGGGTTGGTTCCCCCCGACCCACAATTGCCTGGGTAAGAAAGAGGCCCCTCAGCTGGCTTAGTCCTGTGAGGGCACCAGCTGGGCAGGCACCCCACCTGAAGGCCCCTGGGAGGAGTGAGCGGCATTCACCTGGCCCCAGCAAGCGGCGGCATGAAGCGGCTGCCACCCGTCCTCGTCCTTGGCGCTCAGGCTGGCCTGATGTTCTATCAAGAGCTCCGCAGCTTCCAAGTAGCCGTTGGCTGAAGCGATGTGTAGCTGCGGGGCAGGAAAAGGAGAGGCTGGTCCTTTGGGAAGAGAGGGACGCGCAGGGGCGGGCAGGCAAGTGGCTGAGCCTCACCTGAGCCACACGGGGGGCCTCGTAAGGCTAAGCTGAGGTGGACCGAGTCCCACGGGCCTGGGCAAGGAAGAGCCGCCAGCGCCCGGGCCAGCTTCTACCCTGCTCCTGCGGCCATCTCAGAAGGAAAGAAAGCACAGGTGTTTTGCAGAGAAAGCTTGGAGGGAGGAAAGAAAGAGGGATGGATGGATGGATGGGAGGGAGGGAGGGAGGGAGGGAGGGAGGGAGGGAGGGAGGGAGGGAGAAAGGAAGGAGGAGAATGGGAGGAAGAAAAGAGGGAGGGAGGGAGGGAAGGAAGGAAGGAAGGAAGGAAGGAAGGAAGGAAGGAAGGAAGGAAGGAAGGAAGGAAGGAAGGAAGGAAGGAAGGAAGATAGATTCAGGATGACTTCTCCATCCCCCAAGTCACCCCAGAGTCCCAGATTCCCCTCACCAGGGTGGCCTTGTGGTCCAGAGGGGTGTCCAGATTGACTCCTTCCTTCACCAGCCGGTGGATGTCCTTCACCATGGTGGCCTCCACGGCTGAGCGAGCCTCCTCAATGGTGGCCTGGGTGATCTCTAAGGGGAGGAAGAGCAGCTGAGAGTCAGGAAAGGGGGCAGCAGCCAAATCATGTAGGATGTTCTGATGCAGATCCGGTTCAGGCTGAGAAGAGGCGCCCTCCTCAGTTTAAGACGCTTCTTCTTCCAATCAAGGAGAATATGGGTTGAAATGAGGGGTCCTTGGTGCTCGCAAGGCTTGGTGGTTTTCTTGCAGACGTTGCATGACCCAGCTAGGTCATATAATCAATGCTGGAAGGGAGTGGGGTCTGAGGAGAGGAGGAGGAGGAAGAAGAAGAGGAGGACTGTGAAGTCCTTGGTGCTCTCTGAGCTTCGATGTCTTCTTGCAAATGTTTCATTACCCAACTAGGTAACATTATCAGTGCTAGAAGGGGGCAGGAGGGGAGGAGGAGGAAGGAGGAGGAGGAGGACTATGGGCTCCCAGGTGTTCTCTGAGCTTTGTGATCTCCTTGCAGGCGTTTCATTACCCAACTAGGTAACATCATCAGTGCTTAAGGGAGTGAGGTTTGCAGAGAAGAGGACGACTGTGGGGGTTTTCGTGCTCTCTGAACTGAGTGGTTTTCTTTCAGACGTTTCATTATCCAAATTAGGGAACATCATCCGTGCTAGGAGAGAGAGGGGTTTGCTCTCATTTGTATATACTAGTGAGTAGATAAACTAGTCGGTTTATGTACCAAAAGTAAGAGAATCCCCACTCCCTACCAGCACTGATGATGTTACCTAGTTGGGTCAGGAAACGTCTGCAAGGAAACAACCAGTTCAGAGAGCACCCAGGATCCCTGGGTTTCTTCGTCATTCGTATGTGTCTCTCCAGAGTTGGGGCTGGGGTGCTGCTGAAGGACCGCTGCTTCCACCCCTCCCTGTAGACTGCCCAGCCCTGGCATGGAAGGATGTCCTGCCCCAAAGCAAGCTGAGATGAGGGAAGGAAGCAGTATCATGTCGGGCAAGCTAGAGCCTCCTCAGCCAGGAGCAGCTGTGCCAACAAGATGCCTGGTCAGAGAGTGGGACAGGGAGGATCCAGAAGCCCCCGGAAGAGGCAAGGCAGGCAGAGCCCAGGCATAAGGCCCCTCACCTCGGTCAGCCATGGCCACTTCCAGGTAGTCCAGCGTGGGCTCATCCTCACAGAGGTCGTACGGCATGTTCCCATCCGAGTTGACGGCAAGCAGGTTGGCACCTCTGGAGGAAAAATGGGTGGAGAGAGAGGCGGTGAAGCTGGCAGCCGCCGCTGGGGGGGCATCTGAGAGTATCAGATACCAGGAGCTATTTTGGTCCGTCCGGGAGCTGGCAAAACTGGCTCGGCTGGATGGCAGGAGATTGGGTTTCCTCCTCCCTTCGCTCCCTCCCGTTCAAGGTGGCCGAAACGGCACCTCCTCTCTCCCTCTATGGGGACCCCAGGACGGTTGAGGAAGAGGGGCTGGGACGGCCCTGCCATCTGCTGACGGCTTTGCCAACCCACAGGAGACAGCAGGGGACAAGCAGAGAGGAAGGAGAGGCCTCGCCCGGCAGACTGACGGGATAATTTCTTTAAAAAGAAGCCCATCAGGCACCGTGGCAGCATTCTCATATTGCGACGTAAGGATTGCAGTATAGATTGCAACGTAAGGACTGCAACGGAGATAGCAAAACTGCGTATTTGCAGTGTTAAAATAACGCAATACAGGTAGTCCTTGACTTACGACCGCAATGGAGCCCAGCATTTCTGTCGCTAAGCGAGACAGCTGTTGAGTGAGTTTTGCCCCGGGTCACGACCTTTCCGGACACAGTTGCTAAGTGAATTGCTGCACTTGTTCAGTTAGTAACGCAGTCGTTAAGCGAATCCGGCTTCCCCATGGATTTCGCTTGTTGGAAGGTCACACAAATGGGGTTCATTTGCGCGACCCTGGGACACTGCGACCCTCATAAATACGAGTCAGTTGACAAGCGGCAGAATTTTGACCACGTGACCCTGGGGAGGCTACAATGGTCGTCAGTGTGAAAAACGGTCCTAGGTCACTTTTTGCAGTGCCGTTGTAAATTTCAACGGTCACTAAATGAATTAGGGCTACCTGTAAAGCCAAAAGGCTGCCCCTTCCTTCCTCCAGCATCCCCCACCAGTGCCTGAAGAGCGCCGGCCACCTCTCCCTCGCAGCCAATTAGGACAGGGGCCTCCAACCTTGGCAACTTTAAGCCTAGCGGACTTCAACTCCCAGAATTCCCCAGCCAGCTTTGCTGGGAGTCGAAGTCCTCCAGGCTTAAAGCTGCCAAGGTTGGAAGCCCCAGAATTAGGAGCCTGCAGGAAAAGCCACGGGGACTTCTGGGGCCCGCACTTTTGGCCGTGGCCCAGTGGGAGGGTGCCCAGTGCGTCCCACCACAAGCTTAGATTTGGGGACGAGATGGGACATCTGCATCTGCCCTGGATTTACCTCCAGTTTCAATATTAGACCACAACATTTGAGGAACTAAATGCCAAAACACAGCCAGCCTCTCATGGCTCAACCTAGACAGGGCAATTACTCAGCACATCCCTCCCTACTTGTAGTGCACAAGAGGAGGATGAACAATTCGGGCCCACGACTGAGCTAGGGACTGGGGATAGAACCAAGATCACGTGAAGTGTAAATACCACTTTATAAGGCCTTGGTAAGGCCACACCCGGAATCCTCCATCCAGTTTTGGTCATCACACTATATAAAAAAGGTTGAGACTCTGAAAAGAGTGCAGAGAAGAGCAACCAGGATGATGAGGGGACTGGAGGCTAAAACATAGGATGAACGGTTGCAGGAACTGGGCCTGGATAGTCTAATGAAGAGAAGGACCAGGGGAGACAGGAGAGCATCTTCCAATATTGGAGGGGCTGCCACAGAGAGGAGGAAGGGGGTGAAGCTATTTTCCAAAGCAAAAGGAAGGAAGGAAGGAAGGAAGGAAGGAAGGAAGGAAGGAAGGAAGGAAGGAGGGAGGGAGGGAAGGAAGGTGGAAGGGAGGGAAAGAAAGAGAGAGAGAGAGAGAGAAAGAAAGAAAGAAAGAAAGAAAGAAAGAAAGAAAGAAAGAAAGAAAGAAAGAAAGAAAGAAAGAAAGAAAGGAAGAAAGAAAGACAGACATCTGAATGAACCAGAGATGGACAGAAGACATGGCTGGTCTAATGAAGAGAAGGACCAGGGGAGACAGGAGAGCATCTTCCAATATTGGAGGGGCTGCCACAGAGAGGAGGAAGGGAGTCAATCTATTCTCCAAAGCACCCGAAGGCAGGAGAAGAAGCATTTAGGGACGAGATTTGGGGACGAGATGTGACACCCATAATCCTTTGTGATGATGTGCACAATACACAAAAAGTGAAGACCATAAATTCTACCAACTGGCTAAATAAGACTGATATGCCCTGGTGGAAAAACCAAGCAGGGTGTTCTCCTTCTCAGAGTTAACGCCGGAGTGTGTGTGTGTGTCAATGGGGAGAGATTACCTTCAAGAGGAAGACCATCGGAGACTCCATGCCTCCCCCCACAAGGGAGGACAAGGGAGTTGGGGGAGAAGAGAGGAGTCCTGGCAGCAAAGTTTAAGAGAAAGGCTTGACAAAGGATGCTCTTATCCAGGTGGTTGACTCAACAAGAGAGTCAGTTTGGCCTAGGGGTTAAGGCATCAGGCTAGACAGCAGGAGTCCCACCTTAGTCATAAAAGCCAGCTGGGTGATTTTGGGCCAGTCCCTCTCTCTCACCTCACCTCACCCGGTTGTTGTCGTGGGGAAAATAGGAAGAGAGAGGAATGCTAGATATGTTGGTCACCGCAAGTTATCCATAAAGATAATAAAGGTGGGATATAAACATAAATATTTCCTGAATATGGGAGAGGAAGGGAATTGGGGCCACTGTCCACCTCAGTGGCTGAAGGACAAACTAAGTTTATATTATTTACAAAAGCCTTCCAATTGCCGAAATGGCCCCTAAGCCACCAACATATTCCTGACTCTCACACGCAGCCACTGCCCACCCTGGGGGCCCTCTGGGGCTAGGCCAGCCTGAGCCCCACCACAGCTAGCGGGGACCCCCAAGGACACCCCCACGCCCCTGCCCCAGCTGATGGGTTTTGCTCCGCTTTCCAAGGAGCCCCTCCTACCTCTGAACGAGCAGCTCCACCAAGTGCAGGTGCCCACAGGTGGCGGCCGCATGCAGCGGGGTCCAGAGTTCGCTGTCGCAGGCGTTCACATCGGCCCCGGCTTCCAGCAGCAGCTCCACCATCACCCCATAGTCGTCAATGCAGCACTGGGAAGGGGAGAGGAAGAGCAGCGGCACATGAGGGGGGCAGGCAGGGGCCCCTCCAGAGGCCTTGTCTGTTGCCTTGGACAGGAGGTCTCCAGTGGCCAGAAGGTGAGCCCCCCTAAGCCTCCTCCCACTGGCCCATCTTGCTGGCTTCCCATTGCAGGTAGTCCTCAACTAGATAGATAGATAGATAGATAGGCAGGCAGGCAGGCAGACAGACAGACAGACAGAATTCTTTATTGGCCAAGTGTGACTGGACACACAAGGAATTCGTCTTTGGTGCCTACGCTCTCAGTGTACATAAAATAAAAGAAACGTTCATCAAGAATCATAAAGTACAACACTTAATGATAGTCATAGGGAACAAATACGCAATCAGGAAACCATATCAATATAAATCCTAAGGATACGAGCAACAAAATTACAGTCCTACAGTCCTAAGTGGGAGGAGATGGGTGGTGGGAATGATGAGAAGATTAATAGTAGTGCAGATTTAGTAAATAGTTTGACAGTGTTGAGGGAATTAGTTGTTCAGCAGAGTGATGGCATTCGGGAAAAAACTGTCCTTGTGTCTAGTTGTTCTGGTGTGCAGTGCTCTATAGCGTCGTTTTGAGGGTAGGAGTTGAAACAGTTTATGTCCAGGATGCGAGGGGTCCATAGATATTTTCCCAGCCCTCTTTTTGACTCGTGCAGTATGCAGGTCCTCCATGGAAGGCAGGTTGGTAGCCATGGTTTTTTTCTGCCATTCTAATTCTCCTCTGAAGCCTCTGTCTGTCTTGTTGGGTTGCAGAACCAAACCAGACAGTGATAGAAGTGCAGATGACAGACTCCATCATTCCTCTGTAGAATATTACAAACATTTGTTTAGTGACCGTTCAAAGTTACAACGGCACTGAAAAAAGTGACCGGTTTTCAAACTTATGACCATGGTCATGTAATCAGAGTTCAGAGGCTTGGCAACTGACTCGTATTTATGACGGCTGCCGTATCCCGGAATCATATGATCCTCTTTTGCGACCTTCAGACAAGTCAACGGGGGATCCAGATTCACTTAATGGCCGTGTTCCTAGTTTAACTGCTGCAGTGATTCATTTAACAATGACGGCAAGAAAGGTCGTAAAATCGGGCAGAACTCACTTAACAACTGCTTGTTACTTGCTTAGCAACAGGAATTTTGGGCTCAATTGTGAGGATTACCTGTCATCTCACGGTCTGAAAACGGCATCGAAAAAAGAGGGAACTGGGCCCTTCTGGATATTGAACTTTACACTCAGTGCCACTTTGTGTATTTACTCAACACAACGGCAGAGCTGCCAAAAGGTTTACAATCCACAACAGAAAGAGCGAAGGGAGAAGATAAAACCCGCACTTTAAAAAGGAGGGATTTAGGTCCATCCCACGGCTGGAGAGAAGCAGCAGTGCCCTCTTCCCAAGGTCACCTCTGCATCACCACCTCGTGTCTCCCTGTAGAATTCATCACCATCATCATCATCATTTAACGACCCCCTTGCGGGGTGGAGTCTGGGCAACTGAATGGAGCTAGCAGAGTGTTTTAATGGCCGGATGCGTTTCCTGTTGCCAATGCGGAGTTTTGTTCAGCAGATATATTCTCATGGTGCCCAGAGAGAGAAATATCTGCCTCTACTTAAGATCGAACTCACAGCCTCTTGATGGTGAGGCGAGAGCTCCGCCTCTAGGCCACCGCACCACTCTGTGTCTCATAAAGTTATTGAAAGAGAAGTGTGAGGGGAAGGACAGGGGGAAAAGAACAGTCGAGGGAGGAGAACTACAAGAGGGATGGGGAGGTCATGGTTAGAGACCAAAGAGATGTCCAGGAGGACCCAGTCTCCAAGACAGAGTGACTCAGGACCACAAAAGAGCCCAAAATATCCACTGCTGAGCAAGACATTTGTTAAGAGAGATCCCCTCTTATATCTCATTCCTGAGAAATGCCCCCCGCCCCAAGGTACCTTAGGATGCAGCCTCCCCCATCAGGTGCCCTCTGGATCTCCAGGCCGGCCATTCCTGATCTGGCTGGCACCAGGTGTGATGGGGCCCTTGTGGAGAGGACAGCAGCACCATCATCAAGGGAGGAGCCCCTGGGATGCTGTGTGGGCTTGTGCGCATGTGTGTGCGTGTGTGTGTGTGGTGGGGGTGGGGGTCTGCCACGTAGAGCAAAGCACCTGTCACCTGGCCCAGGAGGTGGGAGAATGGAGGGCAGCCGGCGAGAAGTGCTGGGCTCACCTGGTGCAATGCAGTCAGTCCATCCTCGTTGCTCAGGTTGGGGCTGATGCCGTTCTCAAGGCAACGGTGAACTGTAAAAAGAAAAATATCTCTCTCAGGCCAGGAGCTTTGGGGGGGGGGGGATTTTGACCGCAAAGATGCCAAAATACAACCAGCCTGTTAGGGTTCAATCTAGACAGGGCAATTACTCAGCAGATCCCTACGTGTAGTGCACAAGAGGATGAACAATTTGGGCCCACAGCTAGGAGGCTAGGACACTAGAGATAGAATCAAGATTACGTGAAGTGTTAATACTACTTTATAAGGGCTTGGTATGGCCACACTTGGAATCCTGCATCCAGTTTTGGTCGCCACGATGTAAAAAGGACGTGGAGACTCTAGAAAGAGTGCAGAGAAGAGCAACCAAGAGGATGAGGGGACTGGAGGCTAAAACCTATGAAGAA
The DNA here is from genome assembly GCA_022577455.1 of Arizona elegans. Taxonomy (NCBI): domain Eukaryota; kingdom Metazoa; phylum Chordata; class Lepidosauria; order Squamata; family Colubridae; genus Arizona; species Arizona elegans. Next base: position 1,248,201 of record JAKOOJ010000055.1, read on the forward strand.
CGGTTGCAGGAATTGGGTAGGTCTAGTTTAATGAAAAGAAGGATTGAGGGGGGACATGATAGCTGTGCTCCAATATCTCCGGGGTTGCCCCAAAGAAGAGAGGGGCCACCTATTCTCCAAAGCACCAAAGAAGGCAGGACAAGAAATAATGGTTGGAAACTAATCCAGGAGAGAAGCAATCTGGAATTAAGGAGAAACTTCCTAACAGTGAGAACAATTAACCAGTGGAACAGTTTGCCACCAGAAGTGCTCCATCGCTGAGGGTTTCCAAGAAGAGACTGGACAACTGCTTGTGTGAAATGGTATATAGTTTCTTGCCAGAGCAGGGGACTGGACTAGACTAGAAGATCTCCAAGGTCCCTTCTCACTCTGTTATTTTGTTAAACCCCAAGTGTCTCAAACCAAACTTTCACCTAGACCGGAGGGAGAGGGGGGAGGGGGGGAAGCATGGCCCTTTTAAGGCTAGTCATAATGGGGCCCTACCTGCCTACCCCTGACCTTGACTCAGAGACCTCCTGAAGGCTGCCTTCACTGCAAGGAGCCACCATCAGAGGCTGATGCAGGCTTGGCCGAAACTTCCTGGAGCTCCAGGTTGGGTGGAGTCAGCTGGGACTCGCAGATGAAATGCCAACACTGACAGGGAAGGGAGCCAAGAGCTTAGCCTGCATTCAACTGAGAAACGGAACAAACAGGCAAAGGCCTCACCTCAGAGGTACCACGGCCTGTTGTACCCTCAACAAACGAAGACATTTTGCCAAGGAAGGAACAGCCCAGGGGGTGGAGGAGCAGCAGCAGGGAGCCTGCAGTTCACAAAAACCTGCAATTTTGACCCCTGAGGCACCTTTGTGGCTCCCGCAATGGGCAGCAGGTGCCCCAAAATCCTGCAAGGGAAGGTGAGGAGACTGCCAGGTTCTGCCTGTGGAAACAGGGGCCGGCATTCCGTAATCCCGAGTCACTCTTCCAAATACAGGTAGTCCTTGATTCATGACCACAGTTGAGCCAAACATTTCTGTTGCTAAGTGAGAAAGCTAAGTGAGTTGCTAAGTGAGACATTTGTTAAGTGAGTTTTGGCTCATTTTCCAACTTTTCTTGCCAACGTTGCTAAGTGAATCACTGCAGTTGTTAAGTGAGTCACCCGGTTGTCAAGTGAACCTGGCTTCCCCATTGACTTTCCTTGTTAGAAGCTCACCAAAGGGGATCACAGGCCATACTGGGACAAAGCAACGGTCGTAAATACGAGTCAGTTGCCAAGCATCTGAATTTGGGGATGGCCTTAAGTGTGAAAAACGGTCCTAATCCCTTTTTTTCAGGGCCCTCGTGACTTTGAATGTTCACTAAGTGAACCGTTGTAAGCCTGGGACCACCCCTCGGTGTCATTCTTTTTTTTTCATTTTCATTTTTCCCCCCTTTTGCTTTACAGTAAAAGACCTCCGAGGTTCCCATCCGCCCTTGTGAGTCTCTGTTCTTCCTTTTCAAGATTATATAGATATATATTTTTTTAAAAAGGTCCTTCCCAAGAAGCCACAGGACACGCCCCCTTTCCTGACCCAGAACAAGGAAGTCCATGGTCTTTGTAGACATAACACTCTGCCAGGGAACAATCCGACACCCCAGCTGATGGATTGACTCCTAACGGCCTTCAAAGGTAGCTATCTACAGTGGTTTATTGTGCTTGTGGGTGTCACCTTATACAGAAGGACAAAAGGGAAAAAAATGAGGTCTACGATGATCAAAGGCCTGGAGACTAAAACACATGAAGAACGGCTTCAGAATTTGGGTTTGGCCAGTCTGGAGAAAAGAGCAATTAGGGGGGACATGATAGTAATATTCCAGTATTTGACGGGCTGCCACAAAGAGGAGGGGGTCAAATGATTCTCCAAAGCACCAGAAGGCAGGACAAGAAGCAACGGGTGGAAACTCATCAACCTGGAATTAAGGAGAAACTTCCTAACAGAACAATTAATCTTTCCTCCAGAAGTTGTGGGTCCTCCAACCCAGAAGGTTTTCAAGAAGAGACTGGACTGCCCCTTGTCTGAAATGATATAGGGCTTCCTGCGTGAGCAAGGGGTTGGACTAGAAGACCTCTGAGGTCCCTCCCAACTCTGTGATTCTGTATTCTGTAAGGGAAGCTCAAGCATTCCCTTCCCTGAACCCCAAGAATTTGGAATGCGCCGGAAGAATTTGCTGCCTCTGCTGTGCTCCAGACCAACAGGAACACCCCTTTCCGCTCCACATTCTTCCCCACATCCCAGCTTTCAAAAGGTTGTAACTGCCCACCCTTCAACCTGCAGGTCCCAGAATTGAAGCAGCGTTTCTGGAGATACCTGGGGGACCTGGGGAAAAAATCCTGAAGGGAGGCCTCAGTGGCCCCACTTGCTGTGGTTAAAGATCTCCTTAGACCAGGGGTCTCCAAACGCCACGTGGCCCCTTTAAGACTCGGGGACTTCAACTCTGGGACTTGAAGTCCCCGAGTCTTAAAGGGGCCACGTTTGGAGATCCCCTGCCTTAGATTCAAGAAGGGCCTGGTGGCTCAGCAGACTGATAGCACTGTGATTAACACCAGCTGTCTGCAATTACTGTAAGTTTGAATCTCCCCAGGCTCAAGGTTGACTCAGCCTTCCATCCTTTCTAAGGTAGGTGAAATGAGGACCCAGATTGTGGGGGCAATAAGCTGACTCTGTATAAATATACAAACGGATGAAGGCTATTGCTTAGCACATTGTAAGCTGCCCTGAGTCTCCGGAGAAGGGCGGCATATAAATCAAATTAAAAAAAAAAAAAGATGCCAGAAGACTTTCTCCTGTCCTGAAATCAAAGAGGCAGGAAAATTGGGGAGGACCCCAAATTCTCCAAGAAGGACCTCTGATAGGGCTGACAGTGGTCAATGACAACTTGCTGTGGGGCAAGAGTTACACTGATATCGAAGAAATGGTGGGACAGAATCAGAGAAAGAAAGGATGCCGAAGGAGGGGCAGCATGAAAGTTGCATGCCAAAAATCAAAATATTTTTTTTATTTTTTCTTCCAAATAATTACATTGAATTGTTCAATTGTCCCACGGCGAGTTGTTCCATTTGGAGCCGACAAGTAGGGGGCCGGGCTGCAGAAGCAGAGAAGCCAGCTCTGGAAGGAGGGAGCCAAAGCTGGCCTCAGCCCACCCACCATAATCATCTCTCGGTTCCTGCCAGGACAGATGGGATATGTTGGTCTAAAGGGGAGGGAGGGAGGGAGGAAAGATGGCAGGGAGGGAGAGAGAGAGGGAGTGAGGTAGAGGAAGGAAAAGAAAGAGGAGGAAGGGAGGACGGAGTGAAGGAAGCAAAGATGGGAGGAAGGAAAGGAGGGAAGGGCAGGAGGGAGAAGAAGGAAAGGAGGAAGGGAGGAAGGAGGGGAGGAAGGAAAGAAAGATGGGAGGAAGGAAAGGAGGGAAGGGCGGGAGGGAGGGAGAAGAAGGAAAGTAGTGAGGGAGGGAAGGAGGAAGGAAGGAAAGGAGGGGAGGGAGAAGGAAAGGAGGGAGGAAGGGAGGAAGGAGGGAAGGGAGGAAGGAAAGATGGGAGGAAGGAAAGGCCTATTTTTAGACACACACCCTTTTTCATCCAAGCCTCACATTATGCACTAATTAACCTGGCAAAAGGCAAGGAAGGGATTGTGGGAGGCAGCTAGGAAGCCCCCTTTGCAGATGGGGGGGGGGGGGGCAGCACCGTCGAGAGACACCTGGGGCTGGTGGAGCAAGCTCCGAAGAGCAAGTTGAACTCCCAGGAAAAGAAGAATAGAATGACAGAGCTGGAAGGAACTTGGAGGTCTTCTAGTCCAACCCTGTACCGTTTCAGACCAAGGGTTGTCCATTATGGTGACGTCTTGAATAGCAAGCCGAGTTCCGACTCCAAAGGCAGGACATGATGGCTGGATTCGCACAACACGCTGAACCCAGGCTAACAACAAAGACCTAGCTGCCATGTTCGCAGGACAACCAAACCCTGTTATGGTGTTTTATTTATGCCAGTTGTCCAGAGATAAAGGTAAAGGTAAAGGGTCCCCTCGCACCTATGTGCTAGTCGTTCCCGACTCTAGGGGGCGCTGCTCATCTCCGTTTCAAAGTCAAAGAGCCAGCACTGTCCGAAGACGTCTCCATGGTCATGTAGCCGGCATGACTCAATGCCAGAGGCGCACAGAACGCTGTTCCCTTCCCACCAAAGGTGGTCCCTATTTTTCTACTTGCATTTTTTACCTGCTTTCGAACTGCTAGGTTGGCAGAAGCTGGGAAAAGTCACGGGAGCTCACCCCATTAGGCGGCACTAGGGATCCGAACCGCTGAACTGCCGACCTTTCGATCGACAAGCTCAGCGTCTTAGCCACTGAGCCACCACGTCCTGTGATATATGATGGCAATTCCATTCCTTTCCTTTGCCCCCTGTCCCTTCTTCCTATCTTACCTCCCTCTTTCTTTTTCTTCTCCCTCCCTCTCTCCTTCCTTTCCTTCCTCTTTTCCTTCCGTCCATCTTTTCTATCTTCCTCCCTCCTATCCTTCTTCTCCCTCCCTCTCCCTCCCTCCTTTCCTTCCTTCCAATTTTCCTTCCTTCCTTCCTTTCCTCTACCTCAGTCCCTCTCTCTCTCCCTCCCTCCTTTTCTTCCTTCCAACTTTCCTTCCTTCCTTCCTTTCCTCTACCTCAGTCCCTCTCTCCCTCCCTCCTTTTCTTCCATCCTTTTTCCTTCCTCCCTCCCTCGTCCTGAGTACTTTCTGGGTGTGCTTTTTCTTGCAGACGTTTTCATGACCCAACTAGGTAACATCATCAGAGAGACCCCACATCTATGCTGGATGCACATGAAACTAGAAATCCTCAAGGAAGTGAGTTTTTCCAAACATGGGTAAAACAGTGCAGCATTGTAAGCGTCCGGGATCTGAGGGGGGAATTATTGTACTAAGTAACATGGCTGGGTAGGTGTGAGAAAGGCAAGAATGCAGAAGAGGCTGTTTAGATGCCTAAGAATGAATGGGAAAGCTGACTGACGAGAAGCTGCCTAGAAAAAGGCCTTTGTTTCGAATATTGAAGGCCATTCATGCGTACCCGAACAAAGGAATGAAGGTAAATCTAAAAAGATGACAGATTAGATTGTTTAAGACGAAAGACCGAGAGATTCAGAGATCAATACAAGGAGGATCAGAGGTTCCCAATGTCAGTCAGCTGGGTTTTTTTTGGCAGCGGGAAGTGTGCAAATCTTGAGAAAAAAAACGGATCTGGAAGAAGAAAAGAAGAACGGGGGGGGGGGGGAAGAGTGAAAATAGGAGGGTTTCAGGGAGAGAGAAGGGATGAAATGATTTGGGGTAGAAAGAGAAGTTAGTGATGCAGCGAAGGGTAGCATGGAAAGCAACACTTTAAATTTCTGGGATCCAAGACGGAAACCATGGAAAAGGAACAATAAACACAGCCAGGGGAAAGGAGACGGATGACAGTCGGATTGTGGTTTGCTTCTGGTGTGGCTGAGCTGCTTTTGGGGTGGCCGTGGGGAGATCTGCATCAGAGGGAGGGAAGGATGGGTCTCCCCTGCCGTTCAGAATCGCCCTTCCTTGTTTAGACTCCACCGTGTTCCATTTGGAGTTTAGGCCCCTGGTAAAACTTTTCGTCAATTGTGGATGATCAGCTTGATCAGAAGCACAGAAGGGTATCTCCCAATACAGTAGTCCTCGACTTACGACCCCCATGCAGCCCAACATTTCCATCGCTAAGCGAGACATTTGTCTTTTGCTCAATTTTACAATCTTTCTTGCCGCAGTTGTGAAGTGAATCACCATAGTTATTAAGTTACTAACACGGTTGTTAAGTGAATCAGGCTTCCCCATGAATTTTGCTTGTCATAAGGTTACAAAAGAGGAATTACGTGACGCCCCCGGGGACACTGAGACCCGTCATAAATATGAGTCGGTTGCTGACTTGTCTGAATTTAGATCACGTGACCAATGGTCGTACATGTGAAAAACGGTCATCGGTTCCACTGTAACTTTGAATGGTCACTAAGCGAATTGCTGTAAGTCGAGGACTACCTGTACTGCCTTCTTAGCTGCTGAATCTCAGCTACAAGCTTTTGCATTTCCTGGTGGCCTCCCATTCCGGCACATGCCAAGCCAGACCCACCTTAGCTTTCAAAATCAGCCAAGGCCAGCAGGTTTCTGCCAGCTCAGCAGGGCAAATGCCCCGGACACACCCTATTAAAAGCAACACTCCCACCCACCCCACTTCTTTCTTTCTTTCTTTCTTTCTTTCTTTCTTTCTTTCTTTCTTTCTTTCTTTCTTTCTTTCTTCCTTCCTTCCTTCTTCCCTCTTCTTTCTTTTCTTTCTTTCTTTCTTTCTTTCTTTCTTTCTTTCTTTCTTTCTTTCTTTCTTTCTTTCTTTCTTTCTTTCTTTCTTTCTTTCTTTCTTTCTTTCTTTCTTTCTTTCTTTCTTTCTTTCTTTCTTTCTTTCTTTCTTTCTTTCTTTCTTTCTTTCTTTCTTTCTTTCTAGGGCACCCAAGCCTTTCTCAGCAGTTACTATTATTCCAGTTTGTTTATCTCCAACCCCTCCTGCTAGGATTAAGTTTAAAGTCCTCCTGATGAAACTCCCTTGGCTTCGGTCAAACACGTGACTAGTCCTCATGAAGGCCAGCCATCTATCATCCAGATAAGCCAAAATATAATCCAGAAACTAAATTACTTCCACTGAAATGCCACTCCTTCCCCTAGAGGAAACCCGGGTGACTTTACGACCTGGGGACTTCAATTCCCAGAATTCCTGAGCCAGTTGCACAAAGGAATATTGGAGCTAGGATTCATATCCCAACACAGAAGATTCTTAGGGTGAATATAAAGAGACGTATCTTTTAGGTCTAATAAGGAACTTGAAAAAAATATTGGAACTTAGAGGTTATACATATTGAAGGAGCAAGTTTACTTTGGGTATAAAAACAGAAGGAGACTTCGATTCCCACAATGGATGAATGGATACAAAACTGGATGGAGTTAGCAGAGGGGGCTAAATTGACCACTTTGATTCAAGAAAAGAAGAACACAATTAATTTTGTTTTTATTTGGAAATCACTTCTGGACTTTGTGCTTGGGGCGGAGAGAAAAAAAATGAAACTTTGATTTTGGGTTTTGCTGATTAGATAGGTTTGGTGTCACAGATATGGCCTAGTATATATAAGCAAAAAGTGGAGGTTTTGCATTATTGCCTTATTCTCCTGCCTCAAAAGGAATTGAAAGTCAATGCTTTTCCTTTTTGTTTTCCCACTCTATCCTACACTTTTCATCCTTCCCTTTTTCCTCCCCTATTTTACCTCTATTTTCATTTTTCTTTATAATTTTGTATTTTATACTTTGGTAAATACAAATTTCTGAACCACAAGGAATTCTGGCGGTCGAAGTCCACGGGTGGTAAAGTCACCATCATTGCCCACCCCTGCCCTAAAGGATTTTTTTCCTTTCCACTTGACGGAATAGGATGGGAACGTTCCCATTGTTTCCAAGCCCTGGAGCTGGAATTTCAAGGTCCACGATGATGCAATTCTGTTCTCGGCAATAATAACCCTTAGCAGGACGGAATGACTGTGAGAGGACTTGATAACTCTTGGAAGTGTCACATCCCTAATCTGTGTTCCATAAAGCCCAGAGCCATCGTGATTCTTTTCCTGGAGTGACCAGTTCCAGCTGGTCTTTGGGTTGTTATCCACAGGATTCTTGCCTGCCTTCTGGACTTCAGAGGTCAACCCCCTGTTTCCTGCTGAGTAGGCAGAATTGGGGGGGGGGGGGGGTTGGTAAAGATTTCCAAGGTCCAACCCCCTGCTCGAGCAACAGACCCTACCCCACTTCATACCATTTGTCTGAAATGGTATATAGGGTCACCTGCTTGAGCAAAGGGTTGGACTAGAAGACCTCTGAGGTCCCTTCCAACTCTATCATTCTACGTTCTATTTGCCTCTATTAAGTTTCCTACATTTTATTTTTATTCAAGTCATATTTTCAGAGACTGAGGCTGTCGAGTTGAGGCAGAATATATTCCTGGGGGGAATATTCCCATGGGCTGCAGGATTTCTTCAGTGGTTAAAACATCACAATTGAAATAAGCATCTCAATGAAGATCTATGAAATTGTATGAAGAGATAGGATCCATGGATCTTCCAATGGACTACTATCCAATGAAGTCTAGGAAGAGCAACAAAGATAATAAAGAGGCCGAAGGCTAAATTATACGATGAACGGTTGAGGGAACTGGCCTAAGGAAGAGAAGAAGTGACATATAGCAGCCTTCCAATATCTAAGGGGCTGCCCCAAAAAAGAAGGGGTCAGCCTGTTCTCCAAAGCCCCTGAGGGCAGGACAAGAAGCAACAGATGGAAACTTACCAAGGAGAGAAGCAATTTGGAATTAAGGAGAAATTTCCTGAAAGTGAGAACAATTAATCGGTGGAACGACTTGCCACCGGAAGTTGTGAATATTCCAACACTGGAAGTTTTTAAGAAAAGATTGGACAACCATTTGACCAGGATGGAATAAGGTCTCCTGCTTCAGCAGGGGGTCAGACTAGAAGACCTCCAAGATCCCTTCCAGCCCTAGGATTCTATGTTCTATATTTTAGGATGAAGAATATCTCCCATATCTGCTGCTTCTGATTGTCACAGCCCCACAGTTTGCTTTCCTATTTGACTGTCTTCCTTACGGACAGAGCTTTCTGCTTGCAGGGCTCGATCTGAGCTACTAAATCTTCTGCTTTTCCTTGAGCTAACAAGCAGGGCCAAGGGCTGCTTCAATCCTCTCATTTTCTCCAAGCTTCAACTTGTTGTAAATATATGCTAGGCTTATTTCAAATACCACAAGCATTACAGAAGACATCATCTATTTTGGCTTCTGTTTCTTCCCTCACTACCACTAAATGCTTTTCATTTTTATTTATTTTTTTAGTTCCTCTAGTAGTTATTTTTTTCTAAGACGAAAGACTCAGATTAAATAGTGAAAATGTCGGGAATGCTACCTATGCAGAAGGATGTAAAATGCAAAAGTGCTGAATGCCATGCAAAGTTATGAAAGTAGTCCCAATATAATCTAGTAAAATATAACTCAGGCACAGGATATTTTGGCATGAAATTTAGTCTACCGCCCAATGCCAGCTCTTTTCTGTAATTCTGGAAGGTAGATCCAGCTGATCACTATACAGCATACTTTTATAACTTGTGGCAGGTTAGATCAGACACAAGTTGTCCCTTGCTTTGGGATATTTGCAGAAAAATATATTAGGAAAATGTTAACCTTGAGCTGGTCAGAATCGAACTCCTAGCAGTGGGCAGAATCAGCCTGCAATACTGCATTCTAACCACTGCAAACCACGGATGGATGGATGGATGGATGGATGGATGGATGGATGGGCAATAGCAACCTAGAATCAAGGAGAAATTTCCTGACAGTGAGAATAACTAATCGGTGGAAGGGCTTGCCTCCAGAAATTGTGGGTGCTCCAACACTGGAAGTTTTTAAGAAAAGATTGGAACACCATTTGAGTGGGATGCTAGAGGTTCTCCTGCCTTGAGCAGAGGGGTTGGGCTAGAAGATCTCTGATGTTCCTTCCAACCCTTCGATTCTAAGGTTCTATGTATTATTGGTTTCCCAAATAATAAATTACAGGTATTCCTCGACTTACAATCGTTCATTCGGTGACCGTTCAAAATTACAACAGCGCCAATAAAAAGTGACTTATGACTGTTTTTCACACTTATGACCGTTGCAGCATTCCCATGGTCACGGGATCAGAATTCAGCAATTGGCTCGTATTTATGACGGTCGCAGAGTCGCGGGGTCACGGGCTCCCCCTGGGTGACCTTTGGACGAGCAAAGTCAGTGGGGAAGCCAGATTCACTTAACGACCGTCTTAGCAACAACCACTGCAAGAAAGATTGTAAACTGGGGCAAAACTGGCTTAACAGCTGCCTTGCTTAGCAACAGAAATGGGGGGCTGAACTGAGGCTGTAAGTAGAGGACTACCTGCACTTAACACTTAACACTTAACAATAATAATAATAATAATAATAATAATAATAATAATAATAATAATAATAATTTTATTTCTATACTGCCCTTCTCCCGAAGGACTCAGGGCGGTGTACAGCCTATTTAAAAACACAAGACAAATATCAATTTAAAATTTAAAATTATTAAATAAATTTGGCTCCATTTAAAACCCCAGAAATTTAAAACAAATTTAACAAACCGAATGAGTCCGGATGGACCAGAGACCAAATCTCGGACGTGACAATCCTGGAAAAACTAAAAGAACCATTTCTGTGGTCCAGAAACTGTCCGCAGTGAGCTGCCTTTGCAGAATTTGTGAAAACTTTTGCCTTTGCTACCTTTTCCCACACAGAATAAATGGGGAGAGAAACCTCAGGGGGTCCAAAGACAAAACCCAAATGTCTTTTTGTGTCAGCTTTTGAACTCCTGAAAATGCTGCACTGCACCAGTTTGGTAAAATGAAAAGCGCAGACCCCACCAAAATTATCTGATCCTAATGGGTACAACCTACCTATTGTATCCCGATGCCACTCGGGGGTGGGGGGAATTAAAAATTGCAACACAGGCCGTGAAAAGGCTGCTCACCTCGATGTACATGTGCCTGCCCTAATTCTGGGAGATACATAACACAAAAGGCTTCTTGTTTGTCCCCACAAAGAAATTATTGCCTTGCTTCCTTGGGAAGCTTCTAAAAGATGAGTAAACTGTAATTATGTCTCTGCTCCATCCTCTTCTTTCTTTCTTTCTTTCTTTTTTTTTTCTTTCCTTCCTTCCTTCCTTCCTTCCTTCCTTCCTTCCTTCCTTCCTTCCTTCCTTCCTTCCTTCCTTTCTGCCTGCCTGTTGGTTGTGTTTGTTTTAATCTCCCTCAAAGGTTACCAAGGGAGGAGCCCCGCAGACAGAAGGCAAAGACGGTTTCCGGCCTAAGAGGAAGGCAGTACTTCCATCTTTGTTTGTTTGTTTATATATATACACCCTGCCTTTATTATGTTTATGAATACCTCAGTGAGGCAAACATAGCTAATGTTCCTGCCTCCTCCTATTTTCCCCACAACAACCCTTGTGAGGTGAATTGGGGAGAGAGAGACAGAGACAGAGAGACTGGCCCAAGGTCACTCAACCAGCTTTCATGGCTAAGGCAGGACTTGAACTCATGGCCTCTCACTTTCTAGTCCGGTGCTTTAACCACTATACCAAACTGGCTCTCCTAATTTCATAGGGCAAGAAGGGACTTTGGGGGTCTTGTAGTCCAACCCCCTGCCCAAGGCAGCAGAGCTTACACCATCCCAGACAGATGGAGCTCAATGGTCGAAGTCTAGCTCTACTCCAGTTTCATTCTGAGCATATATTAAGAAATTGGGATTTTTAACTAATCCCCCAAAAGGCGGAGTCTGCATGAAATCCCAGGGCTCTAAGGGCGCGTCCTTTGACAAAAATGACAATGGATCCTTGTAAAGGCACGAAGGGCTCGAGGTGGCCTCTGGGTGTGTGGGGGAAACCTTGGTAGACATGGGCAGAAGAGGACAAGAGCCGCCAGACGGGATGGGACAACTCGTTATGGGCCAATTCAACAATTCAATTTAATTATTTAAAGTAATTTTAAAACTTTTGTCATTCGCATTTCATTTTGTCGCTTTCTTTAATGATTCTATTCCACTATTTCTTCTATATTGGTGTTAACTCTTGTCCCGTGCCGAGCTGGCCATGCCGGGGTGTCCCATGACACAGTGGCCACAGCAAATTGGCTGTGAGGGGTTGTCGTAGAGCCCCACTGGGAGGCTGTACCAGCTCTCTGCTTGCAAGGACATCACGGGACGGAGAAGACCTGTTTGGCTAGAGAAGGGTGAGCTGCATGGAACCTGTCGGTCAGCACCCACCTCTTGTACTACCGACCGGGTGCCCTGCCTCGCAAGCGAAGCCTTCTCCAAAAATAAGTTCCTCTGGGCTTATGCAACTGGGCTCCCCACTGGGCTCTCTTCAGCTCCAAGCTTGGCACCTTCTGAAATGGCCCACCTCCACTCAGGCACCCCAGGCGACCCCTCCCCAAGAAGACGGGATCCAGTGATCTGGTGGCTCTCCCTTCCAAAGGAGAGAAGGACAAGAGAGCCGAGGCAGCTGCAGAGGAAAGGAGAGGATGGGGACTCAAGGATTCCCCTCAGCCAAAGGGGGAAAGAAAGGCCACTCAGACGGGCCCAAAGAAGCTGCCACAAAGGCAGGCAGGGAAACGGGCAGCTATGGCCATGTGGAGGTTTAGACACACGATTCATCGTCCAACAACATGCTGGCTGGGGAATTCTGGCAGTTGAAGTCCACAAGTCTTGAAATTGCCAAGGCTGGAGCCTCTGAACTAGGGCAGCAACTGCACCCCGACTTTAATTTTTTTAAAAGATTGTTTCTAACTAGAAATTGCATTAGAAAGTTTAATTCTGTTTTCATTTTAAAAACAATGCATATTTGGGAAGCTGTCTGGCTACAAGCAAAGCCCCTTCTAACAAAGCAACTAGCACTGATGATGTTACCTAGTTAGGTCATGAGACATCTGTAAGAAAGCCACCAAGCTCAGAGAGCACCAAGGACCCTTCATTTCAACCCTGAGCTCAAAGATTCTCCTTCCCTGGTATCAAAGCCCCTTCCTCCAGCATCAACTGACACTCCCAAGAACAGCTCTCCTCCCAGCCAGGCCCCTCAGGCATTCCCAGAAACTGAAAGGGAGGGATGGCTGCAGCCCAGCGCCAGGTTTGAATCGATGCTGATGCTCACCTGGCACGGGGGGTAAAAGAGCTGTCAGGGAGCACAGGAAGCATCTGCTGGGTCTAGAAGAATAACGCACTCAACCTTCCAAATAGCAATAAAAACCTCCCTTGTTATGACCCGTAATCCCTTAACTCGGGTCGAGTCGGGGCTGGATGGAGCTGAGCATTTACTGGCCGGATGCCCTTCCTGACACCACACGGAGTTCACAGCAGATAGCAATAAAGGAGAATGCAGGTAGTCCTCAACTTACAACAATTCATGTACTGACTCCTCAAAGTTAGAACGGCACTGAAAAAAGTGACTTGTGACCGTTTTTTACAGTTACCACCTTTGTAGCATCTCCACGACCGTGTGATCAAAATTCAGAGGCTGGGCATTGTGACCGTTGCCGTGTGCCAAAGTCACGTGATCTCCTTTTGCAACCTTCTGACAAGCAAAGTCAATGGAGAAGCCAGATTCACTTGACAACCGGGTTACTAATTTAACAACTATGGTGATTCACTTAACAACGGTGGCAAGAAAAGGTTGTAAAAAGGGGGCAAACCTCACTGAACAAATGCCTCACTTAGCAACCGAAATGTTGGCCTCAATTGTGGTGGTGAGTGGAGGACTACCTCTATTCCTTCCTTCCAAGTGTGTCCACCAGGCCAAAAGGCAACTGATCTGACCAGGGAGAGTCTGAGGTGCACAAAATCTGGGGGGACTCTTGGAAGCGCCTCGTCTCAACACCCCTTTCCCCCACCTACCTTCCTCCACATCATTGCGGCTGGCAGCCTCCAAGAGCTGGACGTTTTCAGGAAAGACCACCTTCTTCTCCTTGGCGGCCCTCCGTCTCTTCTTCTCTCCTTTAGCCTTCTTGCCCTGCACGTCCTTCTCAAACTGCGCCCACTTCTTCAGCTGCTGGGTGCGGCGCTTCTGGGCATGCTTCAGCCGCTCCTGGGTGCCCATCCGGGCAACGGCTGACATCTCAGCCAGCAGCTCCAGGTGGTCTGCCATGCCTGGCCAAACGCAGATGCTCACCTGCGACTCACGGTTAAAAGCATTTGGAAGTGATGGACGGGGGCAGGTGAGGCGAGGGGTGGAGGGCCGAAAAGCTCTCTCTCTCTCTCTAGCACCAACGGCAACTCTTCAGAGGAGGCTGGCAAGAAGAAGGCCACACCCGGGCCGGTCAAAGTGCATCTTCACAAATTTGGGAGAAAGTGGCTTTTAATCACTCAAGGGAGCCTCTCCGCAGCTGGTGCCAACCCTAACAAGGAAAGCTGCACCTTTCTTGCCTTCCTCATACAGGCAGATCCTGTGAAAATGGGCACTCACAAAAGGAAGGATCTGTGAAGCGGCCCTACAGGGAGGCTCGGGAGGCACTTTGGCTGCCCACCTAAGGCAGGGTGAGGGGCTGCTAGCCCTTGTCCTCCATGTTTAAAAGACCCCCACTGGGGAAAAGAGCAAAGCACCAATCCTTCGTTCTTTGGTGTCCGCCCGGCCCCTCAAGCACCAAACTCAGCCTGTGTCTCAGCCCCTTTTGACCAACCGTTCCCGCTGAGCTGAGTTTCCAGGTGTCCCCGTGGAGAAAGGTGACGGCGATCTCAATCTCTTTACAACACTCCTCCTCCGGCGTCTCTTCTGGCGTCCCTAAAAGAGGACTTCAGCGCCTGAGGGCAGGCCCCTTTGAACTGCCCTCACACGCCTGAGACTGGCCCAGAGCCACCCCTGCCAGACAAGGAGCCCACGGCTGCATCTCCTTCCAAGCAGAGTCCGCGGCTGGCTGCACATTCCAAGCCTTCCTTCGTGCCAGCAGCTGCTTCAGAGCAAAGTCCTTGAGGGAGCTCTTTCACTCTCCTTCTCCCCGCAAGGCATGGGCTCTCCTCGCCTCTAGCAACTTAATTAACAAATGGATTTGTCAATAAAGAAAAACTTCCTTGGAGCCCTTGGCTGCTTTCAAGGGGTCCGTTTCACTCCAGCTGCTCCGGAGCACCGCAGGACAAACCGGTTGACGGACGGACAGACGGACGGCTGCTGGGCTGGAGTAAGCCCTGCTGGCTGAAGACTCCTCCCTTTGTGTGGCGCTACTGGGGCTCTGGGCTGAGCTTTCTGCCGTAGTCTCCAGCAAAGGGCTGCCTGGAAAGTCCTGCAGCAGAAGAGGAAGAAGGAAGCCGATCAGGCAGGGCTTAGAGGCTGCCACACACCCAGAACACCTAAGCCCCCTCTGGGCCAGAGAAACGGCTGGCTCTTGCCCTCCCTCCCTCCCTCCCTCCAGGATTAGCCCACAGTCAAAGCTGAAGCCAATGACTTGGAGGTAACACAATGCAGATCAGGTTAGCCAAAGGGGAAGGAGGGGGCTCTTTTCAGCCCTGGGTCCCCTCCTGCCCTTTATAGCAGCCTCCCTCCCGCAATTAGATGTCCTTCACATTTCCCGGCATCTGCATCCTTCCTACCTAATCCCCCTGGAGGGTGGGGGGGGATGGCTGGCTGGGGGATCCTTGCCTTGGGACAAATAGCAGAGGGAATTGAGGGAAAGACAGATTAAGGGTTTAGGGGGAGAAACTGTAAATGATTTAAGTCCCTGAGGGCCTAAAGGGAAGACAGCAGATTGGCCCAGAGAAGTAACAGAATGATAGAATGACAGAGTTGGAAGGGACCTCAGAGGTCTTCTAGTCCAACCCCCTGCTCAAGCATCTCAGATCATCTCAGACAAGTGGCCGTCCGGTCTCTTCTCAAAAACCTCCAGCGATGGAGCACCTACAAATTGTGAAGGCAACTTCTGTTCTACTGGTTAATTGTTCTCACTGCAAGGAAATTTCTTCTGAGTTCCAGGTTGCTTCCCTCCATTGCTTCTTGCCTTGCCTTCAGGCGCTTTGGGGGATGGGTTGGCCCCCTCATCTTTGTGAAAACTCCTTAGATATCGGAAGACCCCTGGTCCTTCTTTCCATTAAACCAGACATACCCAGTTCCAGCAACGGTTCCTCATATGTTTTAGCCTTCAGAGCTGGCTCAGGAATTCTGGGAGTTGAAGTCCATGGGTCATAAAGTCCCCATAATTGTCCACCCCTGATCTAAACCTTTCAGGACCAAGTCAGAAGAATCTCAGAACTCCCAAACATTCCTGCTGGTCAAACGCCATCTGAATTTGGGTTCCTTCAGTAAATTTCCCTCCAGAACTGAAGTGACTCCTCCAGAAAGGATGCTTTTAATCCAAACCATTTTTTGGGTCCCCAAAAATGCTCAATATCTCTAAATGCACACCAAATCCCTGCCAGCAGCATCGGATGGAAATGCATCCAACCAGCAAGACTCTCAGAAACTTGAGGCTCCCTTCGCCAGAGGAAACAGGACCCAGAGAAGCTGCTTTAAAAACTGGAGAAAATGCACAGAGCAATTTTGGCCTCCACTTGAGAGGATGTTTGCCTCTGCATTGCATGCCCCAAAGGTGCTTTTTCAGGAGGCAACTAGACTTCCTTGTTTTTTCTTTTGAAGACGTTTTGCTTCTCCTCCGAGAAGCTTCTTCAGCTCTGACAGGATGGTAGGGAATGAAAGGATTTATACTCCTTGCAGGCAGCTGGTCACTGGCATCCTTTTAGAGGGTGCATTTCTAATTTTTCCTCTGGAAAACCATTCCTATTCCCACACCATTCAAAGGGTGTTCATCCCAAATTGTATAGCTAAAAGTCCGGAGGAGGAATTGCAGACTACAGGAACCATTTGCCCCATTCAGGTGACCCTGAGGACACAGATAAACCTCCAAGTGGCCTCAATGACTCTCTAAAAGAATACAAATGACCAGCTGTCTGCAAGGAGTATAAATCCTTCCATTCCCCACCCTCCAGTCAGAGCTGAAGAAGCTCCTTGGATGAGAAACGAAAGGTCTTCAAAGAAAAAACCCCCAGAAAGTCCAGTTGCCTCTTGAAAAAAAGCACCTTCAGGACACTAAATGAATGGTTATAAATCAAGGACTACCTGTAATGTGGCTGGGGAGTTCCTGTTAAAGGTGGCCTAGATACATTTTAAATCAGTATAAATAAATATTGCTTCAAGTTCCAGAAACCGGAGACCTACCCTGCTTTCTCACTCCACCCTGCATCTCTCAAGAGCCAGGAAGGCAGCACACAATTCCTAGCCGGCATAATCTACATATCTGCCACCTCACCAAACGGCCACCAAAATCTGGCCAGACTCACTTGGGGCAAAATGGCTCAGGAGGATGTAAACCTTCCCATTTCTTTCTCCAATGACCACCACCTAGCTGGGGTTTAACACGCTGATCGCCCACCAAACGCTCTTATAAAGGAGCTGACTTAGTCCAACAGCGATAAAACTAAGATGCCTTACAGCCAAATCAGCTTACAGCTTAGCCTGTAATTAGAACAAGCTACAACAATTAAACCTGACCAAGCTAAACCACAGAGCTACCACAGAATTCCACACCAAGCAATCCTAGAATTCCAATTTAAAAAATGTAATTGCACTTCGTTGCCACATAATCAGCTTACTGGAAAACATTTTGGGGAAATTCCTGATAAAATCTTCCACATGAGAGCAAAGAGGGAAAAAAGCAATTGGGGTTTCTAGTCACATCAGAGACGGGTGGGATTAGCTCTCTGCATAGCTCCTGGAGCTTTTCGTGGACTAATAAAAGCAGACAAATAAGTTTTATATGCAAACAAAAGACATTTGCACAGTCTGTTACAAAACTGAGTTTTGCTACCAACCCCCCTTCCCCCCCCCCAAATTCATGCTGGGGTATAATTTCCTAAAACACCACATGCATCACATACAATGAGTATATGCAATACCAATTACCTAAATCCTGGGGAAACAATGGGGCATGTTTCTGGCACTATTTTGCCAATATTGAGAGCTTCCAGAAACAATGAGGCAGGTATGGTTAAATTAAACCGAGAGACCCAATTTCTATATTCTTCTCCAGGTTTGTATCAATGATTTACAATCAAAGTTATATTCAAAGGGTCCTTGGTCCTCTCTGAGCTTCTTTTCTTGCAGGCGTTTCATTACCCAACTAGGTGACGACATCAGTGCTAGAAGGGAACAAAGTTTGAGGAGTGGAGGAGGGTCCTTGGTGCTCTCTGAGCTTGGTAGTTTTCTTGCAAAGGTTTCATTACCCAAGCTAGCACTGATGATGTGACCTAGATGGGTCGTGAAACGTCTGCAAGAAAACCACCAAGCAGAGAGCACCAAGGACCCCACAGTAGTCCTCCCCCTCCCCATGGATCCCCCTCCCTTCCAGCATTGCTGGTGTTCCCTACTTGGGTAATGAAACTACAAATATTCTCCTTTAAAGTTGCATTCATTATATTCACGAAGCCACTGCAAATATGAATGCCCCCAGACCACCCTCAGCTTCCCAGTCACTGCAGGGGACCCCACCCCCACCCCCCGGATTGCTGGTGCTGCAGTCAGGCCTGAGAAACCAAGAAGCTCTCCACCAGATCTCCCATTTTGAAAATTAGCCCAACCCTGAGCCAAGCTCACTTGATTTGATTTGCAACAGGAGTTCCAGGGGCCACAGATCAATCATCGGGGGTGACGTTTGAATGCAACAACCCTCCCCCCCCCAGAAGAGTCCTACCTCTGTGCTCTTCCTCTGTTGCTTCTGGTGGCCCTTGGTGTCCTTCGGACGCCAACTGACCAATGCACAGGAGCCCTTCGGGTTAACAACCCCTGATTTCAGCAACAATAGAAAAGCAGTGGCTGCCCTCCTCTCCCACCCACCCAACCAGTCAGGCAGTGGCTGCAGCATTCCTGCTGCCTCACGCCATGCCGGGGCACCCATGCAACCTGCCCCAGGTGAAATACGGTATGCAGGAACTCCCCGACTCTTCCTGGAATCAGGAATGTGAAGCATTTGGCAAGAGCAGGAGCAACCCAGCAAGCGCTTCCCACTCTGCAAAGAGAAGCCGGTATTTATTGGGCTTGCAGGCCTTGGGGGGGGGGGGTTTCACACAAGGCCCCCTGGATGCAGCAGGAAACCGCTGGGGACAAGAGAGCTGGCCATATCTGTTAAAATGACAGGCAGTCCTCAGCCACTGTTAAGTGAAGCACTGCGGTTGTTAACTTAGTCACACGGTTGTTAAGTGAATTGACTTTGCTTGTCAGAAGGTCGCAAAAGGGAATCACGAGACCCTGGGACATTGCGGCCGTCATAAATACGAGTCGGCCAGCATTTGAATTTTGATCAGTGACCCTGGGGCTACTGCAACGGTTGTAAGTGTGAAAAACGTTCACAAGTCACTTTTTTCAGTGCCGTTGTAACTTGGTCCTCGGATTTACATCGGTGGCAGCATCCCTGAGGTCACATGCTCACCACTTCCGACCTTCTTCAGTGGCTTCCTACAACCCCCCCGTGATCTGCTTAACAACCGCAACCAAAAGTGCCAGAATTGCTGAGCAGAGTGGCCAGATGATGTCCTGCTTTATGACTATGTAGGCTTATTTATTTTCATCCCTTTATTATTTTTCTAAGTAACTCAAGGCGGTGAACATACCTAATTCCCCTTCCTCCTCCTCCTCCTTTCTGCTGAGCGAGAGAGAGAGAGAGTGAGTGGCTGGCCCAAAGTCACCCAGCTGGCTTTCGTGCCTAAAGCGAAACTAGAACTCCCAGTTCCTCCCAGTTTAGCCTGGTGCCTTGACCACTAGACCTTGGCAAGAGAAATTCCCACCTCAATTATTGTCTCTGGAGATGCTCCATCCTCCAGGTCTTGGTTGCCCCAAAGATGCTTTTTTCAAGAGGCAGCTGGGCTTTCTGGTTTGCTTTGGTTTTTTTGAAGACCTTTCACTTCTCATCCAAGAAGCTTTTTCAGCTCTGACTGGATGGTGGGGAATGGAAGGATTTATCTCCATCCAGTCAGAGCTGAAGAAGCTTCTTAGACGAGAAGCGAAAGGTCTTCAAAGCAAAAAGCAGGAAGTCCAATTGCCTCCTGGAGAAGCCCCTTTGGGACTCAATTACCGCCACTGAGGATTACCTGTACTACTGCTGAGCCAGGTGCTCCCTGCCGTCTTCCTGTACATCGTGTTCTCCCTATCTAAGTGCAGCCCCCTGCATTTCTCACCACCGAGCGGTGTTTTCTTAGCTCGAGTCCAACGTTCAGGTTTATCAAGATCCTTTGGAATCCTGAGCCGCCTTCTGAAGACTTAGCAACCCCCCCCTCCCCGCCCATTCAAAGCAAGCATTTTTCAAGGCAAGGCCTCTGGCCTCTTTTGCATCAGAAACACAGCCCAATTTGCCCCCCATCGTCCGTCTCTTCTTCAGAAAAGACCCAAAGTGGCACAATACGCAGCATGCCAGACCCCCCTCCTCTCGGCATCCCTTCACCCATTGGCAACTTTCCTGAAAGAGGGACAGCCTTCCCAGGTAGGAAACGCATCCGAAGGAGCTAACGTTACTTTATCGTAAGACTGTATCAGGGGTCTCCAAACTAGCCCACTTTA
The DNA here is from genome assembly GCA_022577455.1 of Arizona elegans. NCBI lineage: Eukaryota > Metazoa > Chordata > Lepidosauria > Squamata > Colubridae > Arizona > Arizona elegans. The sequence continues at coordinate 1,268,416 of JAKOOJ010000055.1, forward strand.
AGACTTGTGGAACTCCCAGAATTTCCCTGCCAACATGGGTGGCCAGCATGGTGAGGAATTCTGGGAGTTGAAATCCACGAGTCTTAAAGTTACCAAGTTTGGAGAGAATGGCATTACAGTTTTACAAGGCCTCATAAACCTGGCTGTCTAGTAAAGCTTAACTGGTCAAATAATAAATATTTGTTTGTTCCAAGCCAGCAGCCTCACGCAGAGCTCATATTTGCCTCCTGCAAAATCTAGGCACAGCCAGGCCCAAAGTGCCCCCAAGAGGCACTTTCTTTGCTTGCTTCCGTCTTTGGTTACCTGGCCAAAGCCCCTCCCATCGTTCTGGCAGAGGTAGAACGAGGACACCTGCAAGGAAAAAGACAGCTTCCGGGTGTCAGGAACACCTTCTCAAGGTAAGGAGTTCTGCACAGCAGCCCAGACCTGAATCGCTCCTCACTAAATTTGCCATCCAGAAAGAACCGATGGCGAAGGGAAGATCTAGGTTTCACGTTCGGCTGTAAAACTCTGCCTCAGCACCTGGAAATAACCTGCCAGGAAAAGCTGCCCTAGAAATAAGTGGAGGAGCAAACTCTGTAGCCTACTGCTCTGAGCAGCTCAGAAGAAAAGCTACTTTTTAAAAAATGCCAAAAATAAAGTGGCACGCTAAAGCAACGAACTGGGGACAAGCTACCTTCAAAGGGAGAAGGTGACTTTGATCCTCCACAAGAGAGCCTCCAGCTGAAAGACACCTTCATTAAAGGAGAAAATAAAAAACAATGTAAGGCAGGTAATTTCGGAATAGATCCAAAAGGCTGTGTAGGAAGCTTCTGGGGCTGTTTCCAACACGTGGAAGAGCAAATTGGGAACTTGCAAAATTTCTGGCCCAAACCTGGTCGGAGAAAGCCGAAAAGGCAGCCCCGCAGACAGAAGAGAAGATGTTGGAGTCTCATCATCCCCATTTCCAGTTTCTACACCTTGAAAAAGTCTGGGCAATAATGCACAATAATAACCTGCCTGCCTCCGGCTAAGGACTGGAAGGCAGCTGGCACCTCAGTTTCTGACTGGGAGAGATGTGGGCAAAGGGAGGGAGATGGGCACAATGCCACCCTGAGTAAAAGCCCATTTCACAGCCTAGGTATGACCAAATCACAAACAGCAAAGCAGGCTATATATATAGATAGTCCTTGACTTACGACCACAATTGAGTCCAAAATATCTGCTGCTAAGCAAGACAGTCGTGAAATGGGTTTTGAGCCATTTTACAACTTTTCTGGCCCCAGTTGTTAAGTGAATCGTGGCAGTTGTTAATAGTGAGTAACACTGTCGTTAAGTGAACCTGGCTTCTCCATTGACTTTGCTTGTCAGAGGGTCACAAAAGGGATCACATGATCCCAGAACCCTGCAACCATCGTAAGTGTGAGCCAATTGCCAAGGGACTGGGGATGCTGTAGCGATTGCAAGCATGAAAAATGGTCATAAGTCACTTTTTTCAGTGCCATTGTAACTCCAAACAATCGCTAAAAGAACGGTTGCAAGTCAGGGAGTCCCTGCATTTAATGGACCAAGAAAGCATGCATGCACCAGAAACAAAAGTGGGGCTCCTGTACCACAAACAGCAAGTGCACCAAAACTATGGCCTCTTCTATCTCATTCAGAGGTAGAAGCCGTGGTGGCCCAGAAGGCAGGATTGCAGGCCAACTCTGCCGTCTGCCAGGAGTTTGATCCTGTCTGGCTCAAGGTTGACTCAGCCTCCCGTCCTTCCGAGGTGGGTCAAATGAGGACCCAGATTGTTAGGGGCCAGAGGCTGACTCTGTGAGGGCTGGGAAGCCCTGGGAAGCGGTATGTAAGTCTAAGTGCTAGTGCTATTCTCCAGGCCCGATTCACAACACACTGTCTTGGGACACAACCCATAGGTATTTTAGCTCTCCACCAAATCAACTTTCCATCACACCTTTTCCCCAGGGACTATTCTGCGGGGGGGGGGGGGAGAAGGAAACCAGCCACCGCCCTTTGGCTTTTAAATTTTTTATTAGGTTATCAAAATATAAAATACAGAAATGCAAAGGAAAATGGGAATAACGGGGGAAAAGGGAAGGAGAAGAAAAAAGTGTATAGGATGAAAGGGAAAGAAAAGGAAAAGCATTGACTTTTGATTCTTTTCGGTGCAGTAAAATAGGATAATTACAACCTCAACTTTTTACTTTTGCATAATAAAAGCTGCTAGCCATTTCTATTACAATGATCCTATCTCATCAGCAAAACGAAAGTTTCATTTTTTTCTCCACCTCAAAGTCCAGAAATGGTTTCCAAATAAAAACAAAATTGTGTTTTTTTCTTTAATGAAAGCAATCAATTTTGCTCTCTCTGCTAAGTCCATCCAATTTTGCAGTCATTTGTCCATTGTAGGAATCAAAGTGTCCTTCCATTTTTGGGCATAGAGTGTTCTTGCTGCTGTCAGCATGCATATAACATCATCAGCCACTGTTCTTTGGAGCCTCTTCAAGCCGCTCATCCCCAAAATCTGAACAGCTCGTCCAAAGGGGAAAGGATCTCTCAAGAACAACTGCTCCAAACCCAGGAATTCCAAATTGGTCTGAAGACAGGGAGCAGAGAACCAGAAGCAGAGCAGAGCAGCTCCTGACCCAGGGAAATGCTGACAGAAAGAGAGGGAGGGAGAGGGGGAGGGAGAGAGAGAGAGGGAGGGAAACAAAGCTGTGTGAGTTGCCAACACACACCCAACAATGGCTGGTATGTTTACAAGAGGCCGTTTGCAGGCTGCTTCACCCCCTGCTAGAGAGGAAAAACAGACAGAGCCATTAAATCAAGCTTGCCAAGGGATCGACCAATGTATAATCAGCGTAAATGGAATTGCTTGAAAAGGGAAAAAGGGTTTTCTAATGATACTTTTGCCGAAAGAAAAAGGTATAATTATACCAGCATAATTTAAGAAAGTTCCAAAAACTTACGTCTGCTAAATATAAATAAGGGCTTCACCCATATTTCAGAACTGCCAAGAGCATAAAGTCAACTAATCAAAGGATGAAACCATCAGCTTTATTTCAGCAGAGATTTGGGATATTTTAGTAAAATATTTTGTACTGATCCCACCAGAGTGCTCTAAGATCTCTATTAGTAAACCAGTGGCTATTCATAAGTTCCTGCAGGAGACGCTTCGCACACACCTGTGAGTCCGGCCTCGGCGCCGGGCCCAATCCCTGCAGGTGCATTTTGCAAACTCACTTCCCCCCATCCCTAAGTCAGTAACATTACCCGGGGGGGGGGTCCTCCAGCCCAGAGATGCAGCCCTGCTAAGGAAAGGTCAGCCTAGAGGACACTTGGATTGTTTGGGGGGGGGGGTCTCCTGCTAGAGCAGGGGGTTGGACTAGAAGACCTCCAAGGACCCCTCCGGCTCTCTTATTCTGGCAGGTTGATCTGATTAGTACCAGATCTAGCTGCCCAGAGTTACCTTGAGGTAAGATGGGCGACCTATAAATTAATTAATATTAATTTATATTAATTAATTTAATAATTAATAACACACATGTATAAATCCCAACCACACCCCTGCTTATCCCATTCCCTCTCTCCCCATTGGTTTAGTTATCGTATTTTGTATTTTTATATTTTTGTAGTAATAACAACAACAACAACAATAATAATTTTATTTCTATACCGCCCTTCTCCCAAAGGACTCAGGGCAGTGTACAGCCTATTAAAAGCACAATGACAAACATCAATTAAAAATAATTAAAATTATTAAATAGTTTCGGCTCAAATCGCATTTTATCTATACAGATTTATTTTTTTTTAATATTGTAAAAAACCCGAGGTATCCTATGGTGAGGTGTTTGGCCAATCAATTTAAATAAATATAAACACACACACACATATAATGGATGGGAGACCACCAGGAAACCCTGCTGGGGTGACTCCCTCATACCAGAGCCCACCCTCTGGCCCATGGGGCTGAGCCTCTCTCCTGCATCCCCTTTAGCCGCAGCAAAGGGAGGATGGGGGGGGACGAGAAGGGGGGTCTTCCACCTGGTCCAGAGTGGCGGGATCTCCTGGTGGCCTCTCATCCAACTGCCCCTTCGGTGGCTCCCCCCCCCATGTCTTTCCACAGGCAGGAGCCCCGGGCCATGAACTGAACCACTCAGCACATCACTGTGTGCGTGTGGGGGGGGGGGGGGGGTGTCTTGGACTACACCCTCCATCATCCCCCTTTCCTTTCAGGCCAGTCTTGGCTGGGGATGATGGGAGTGGTGATCAAGCCGGAATGGCCGGACTGGGGAAGGTCCCGGATACCCTCCTCGGGGGGTCTTTCCGGCGCCCCCTCCGCCCGCCCGCCCGCCATCAACAAGGCCAAAGGTGCCCCCTCCCCAGGAAATCCGAGGCTCCTCCCCCCACCGAGTGACCCTCCCCCCCATACACACCCCTGACCTCCGGGCCCCTCGAGGGAGACCCCCGCTCACTCCCGCCGCCGCCGCCCCCCGCCTCGCCTCGCCTCGCCCCCCTCACCGCGGCTCCACGCCGGCCGTCCCCCGAGGCGCGCGTCTCCCGCTAGGCCCGGCATCGCCGCCATGGCAACCAGCCACACTTCCGCCGCGGGCCGGAAGTGGGAGGCTTTTCCCCCGCCGCCGCCATATTGAGTGAGGTCAAAAAGGCTCAAGGAAGCCCGAGACGGGCAGAGCTTGGTCTGCAGAACCGCGGGTGGCCGCCAGATGGCGACAAAGCGGAGTTATCTGCCTGAAGCTGCTCTCAGGCTGAGTAAAGCGGCGGATGATGGGAGCTGTAGTCCCACACATCTGGAGGGCATCAGGCTGGTTGGAGACTCGGCCTCTTTATCTTCTGAGCTGCAAGGAGAAAGGCATCAAGGATTTATTTATTAATTTATTAATTTATTTTATTTCTATACCGCCCTTCTCCCGAAGGACTCAGGGCGGTGTACAGCCTAATTAAAAACACAAAGACAGACAAAATTTAAAAATAATTAAAATTATTAAATAATAGGCCCAATTTATAAAACCCCAAATTTAAAATCCCATTTAAAACCAATTAAAATTTCCCATGGAATCCGTGGTAGAGCTTGATAAATGGATTTAAAATGTCCAATTTATGCTGGGAAAATCTAGGACAGGACAGGACAGAACAGAACAGAACATGGGAATAGACTAGACTAGACTAGACCAGAAGGGACAGGACAGAACAGAAAGGACAGAATAATAACTTTATTGTCACTTTAAATCTACACTAATTGGCATACATTAAAATGAAATTTCATTGCATACAGCTCCCAAAGGCTCTCCACCCCCAATATGCACTACATAAACATGACTAAAAAATAAATAAACAAATACAAAATTATGTATATACTCACATGTAGTATATGACACACAGAGAAACAACACAGTCTAGTTTGGATGTATACATGTACATGGTGAGAAAAAACTATTTATTACTGTTTATGCAATCTTCCAGAAGGGACCACAGCTTTTCCTTCCTCTGCCACTAGAAACAGCCATTTGTCCAGAATGGAATAAGGCAGGCAGGGATGTCCAACCTTGGGAACTTTGTGGACTTCAAGCTTTCCTGGCTGGGGAATTCTGGGAGTTGAAGTCCATAGGACTTAAGTTTCCAAGGTTCAACATCCCTGGTATATAGGGTCTCTTGCTTGAGCAGGGGGTTGGACTAGAAGACCTCCAAGGTCCCTTCCACCTCTCTTATTCTGCATGACCAGCTTCCCAGCTTGTGATTTCTAAACCAAAGGATTAACCTTCCACCAGATGTGCTGAAACATATCTTAAGATATGTTTCCAGGAATCTTCAGGATTACCTAGGTTGATCCCTCCATGACAACATTCTTAATGAGTCCATGAATGAGTCACCTATTTATGCAAAGCTACAACCCACACCAGATTGTCCAAAGAAAAGCTGACAAGCATGGAGTTGATTGTTTATTCTGTGCCACTCTGAAATAGCTCCTCCAAGAAGGAAAAGGGGCCTTTAAAACCACCGGCCTAATATTTCTTGAAGATTTATTAGCTTATTTATTATATTGATTGATGTAGCCCCCTAACTCACAATTGCCACTCTGGTGACAGACAAAATAAAAAAATAAATAAAAACAGCAATTATAGGTAGACCTCGACTTACAACAATTCAGTTAGTGACCTTTTAAAGTTACAACAGCACTGAAAAAACTGATCTATGACTGTTTTTCATACTTACAACCGTTGCAGCATCCCTTGGATCACGTGATCAAAATTCAGAGGCTTGGCAACGGATTCATATTTATGACAGTCGCATTCTCTCAGGGTCACGTGATCCCCTTTTTGTGACCTCCTGGCAAGCAAAGTCCATGGGGAAGCCAGGTTCTCTTAACGACCGGATGACTAACTTAAGAACTGCAGTGATTCATTTAACAGGTTTGGCAAGAAAAATGGGGCAAAACTCACTTGACAAATGTCTCGCTTATCAACAGAAATTTTGTCTTCAATTGTGGCCGTAAGTCAAGGACTACTTTCACTCAAAGAATGGTATCGTAGGACAAAGCATAGGAAAGAGAAGATCACCTGGAAACCTAGAATCACTCAACCTCCTGACTTACTGAACATCAGCAGGACTTTGCACCCCTCAAATCTCCGAGGGTGAGGTCCTAGAGAACCCCCTGCACGACACAGACAGTTTCCCCACAGAGCAGAAGGTAATGAAAGTAAGCAGGCCCTCAGGTAGTCTTTTCTTTTATTGATGCTCTCTGAGCTTGGTGATTTTCTTGCAAACGTTTCATCACCCAATTAGGTAACATCATCAGTGCCAAAAGGGAAGAGGAGTGGGAGGAGGAGGTGGAGAAGGAGAACTGTGGGGTCCTTGATGCTCTCTGAGCTTGGTCGTTTGCTTGCAGACATTTCATTACCCAACTAAGTAACATATTCAGTGCTAGAAGATGCAAAAACCCCTCCCTTCTAGCACTCATGATGCTACCTAGTTGGGTAATGAAACATCTGCCAGAAAACCACCCAGCTCAGAGAACCTCAAGGACCCCATAGTCCTCCTCCTCCTCCCCCCACAGCCAAGCTCAGAGAGCACCGAGGACCTCTGATTTCAACCCTGAGCTACAAATATTCTCCTTTATAGCTGTTTAATAACCAGCATCGCAAATTGTACCCGAACCTTAAAATGCAACTCCTACAATAATACAGATATTTCAGGCTAGGGGCCATTACTTAACCATGCTGGCCAACGATATTTGGATCCAGATACCCTTTCAAAAGATTATCCATGACATATCTTCCCATTAAAACGTGATTTTTGTTCTGCAGCCCTCCAGCAAAAAGTCGGTAATTACCTCAAGGGCGAAAGGGAGCTTCCCAGGGCAAAGGCAGCGCATCCGTCCACACGGGGTGCTCACCATCTGTAGGAGCTCCTTGTGAGCTTTCTGAGGGCCTCCAGTGACGGAGGCTAGAGAAGGAAGGCTTGGATGGGGCTGTGCTCTACGAAGAAAGAAGGATGGAGATCGAGGAGAGAAGCAACCTAGAACTAAGGAGAAATTTCCTGACAGTGAGAAGAATTAAACAGCGGAAGAACTTGTCTCCAGAAGTTATGGGTGCTCCATCATTGGAGATTTCGAAGAAGACACTGGACAGCCATTTGTCTGAAATGCTATAGTGTTTCCTGCTGGAGCAGGGGGTTGGACTAGAAGACCTCCAAGGCCCCTTCCAACTCTGTTATCCTGTAAGGGCCACCAAGGAACCAAAAACTAGACAAAAGAGGCTCCATCATTGCTCACCAGCTGGTCACTCCAGGCAAGCTGTGGCAGGCAGGATGGATAGCTACATCAACTCTACCATCATCTCATCCGCTACATCAGGCCTCCCTCCATCTCCATGAAGGTGACACGGACTGCAATTCTCTCTCCTGAGTCCATGTTCTCTACAAATGCAGACACACAAGCCAACACCCCCACACCTCCACACACACACACCTGCTTTGGGACAGGCCTTTTGCACAACTGTCAAATTAGTTTCCCTGTTGGAGTTTCGCAGAGAGGAAGCACAGGCTGTCCCAAAGGGGCTTTCTTCTCAAGAGGCAACTGCACTTCCTGGTTTTTCTTTGAAGACGTTTCGCTTCTCATCCCGGAAGCTTCTTCAGCTTCTTCAGAGCGGAAGTTGCCTCTTGAAAAAAAGCACCTTTGGGGCAGCCGTGACCCGGATGGCTGAGAACCTCCATAGACAAAGCGGGGGCTGCTTAGAGAAGTGAGGAGAAGCAAGCCAGGAATTGTCCTGGATCTTCTGATGTTGAAATCAACCAGGTTTGGTTGTGTGAATGCACCACGCACAAGGAAAGGGGCAACCCAGTCTCCCCTGCCCCCCAAAGACAGGAACATACAGACTGACTGTGCAGGAATCGGGGTGGGGGCACCTGCTCCCCTCAAATTGGCACCTACCAGACGGATTGGATGACTTCTCCAACCGTCCCCAGACAGGTAGAAAGTCTGCGCCTGGTAGCCCAGCAAACCGAGGGGGCACCGGCTTGGGCACCGCTGCCCCAAAGAATGCCAGGCTGTCATGTGGAAGAAGAGAACCCAGCGTGACACGGCGGTGACATCACAGTGCTCAGTGGCAGGCTGGGAGGAGGGCAGCGGACGGGTCCCCCCCACCCTGGAGCTCTTTGCGGGTGCTGGGGCTTCCTGGTCGTGCCACATGGCCCACTCGGGGCGCCCCAGGGGCCCTCAGTCCCCTGGCCCGTTCAGGAGCAGGCGAGACCGGCTGGGAGCCCCCCGAAGTGGGCATCTTCCCTATGGGGCTGAGGAAGAAGAGGAGTGGGAGACGGACCTGGACTTCACCCATGAGGCCAGCAGGCCGTGGAGAGAGCGCGAGATTTCGACCTCATCCATCATTTCTGGTAGGCGGGGACACCCTTGCCAGGCGCCCCTTGTTTTCAGACATCCATTGGCCTTTATTTGGGGATGTTGATATAGGTCACAGCAGCTGCCCCTCCCAGGCTGGGCTCAGAAGCCAAGCAAGCACGCCAGCCCTGTGAGGTAGGATTCCGAAGTCATGAAGGTCAGGACTAACAAATCTGGATGGGTTTCTCCCATTCCCTCCCTGCAAACTAAGGAGGGAATTTGTCTCATTAACCAGGTTATTTCCTCCTCCAGATAAGTTATCTTTTATCTGCAGTGATTTGCTTAACAATAGCGGCAAACAAAAAACTCTTTTAACAATGGCCTTGTTTAGTCATGGAAATTGTGGCCCCTATGATGGTCATAAGTTAAGAATTACCTATCACGGCTATTTTTGTCCTAGTGTGTGATTTATTGCTTGACTTGCTGCCCTGAAGGACAACTCACAAATGCCCAAACCACCAGTAGTCAGTCATTGGATTCACACCTAGCCCTAAACCACACTCTGGTTTGATTGCCTTTCCTTAGCCCAGAATTATGGGAGTTGAAGTCCACCTATTTTAAAGTTGGGCTGAGTTTGAAAGCCGCGGCCTTCGTGCCAGGGACCCCGTTTGTGTCTCAGAGCAACGTGCAAACTCAGCCAATCACAACGGCAAGAGCCTGGATAGCTCTGCAGACTAAGCACTGTAATTTAACACCAGCTGTCTGCAATTACTGTAAGTTTGAATCTCCCCAGGCTCAAGGTTGACTCAGCCTTCCATCCTTTCTAAGGTAGGTGAAATGAGGACCCAGTTGTGGGGGCAATAAGCTGACTTTGTATAAATATACAAAAGTGTGAAGGCTATTGCTTAGCGCATTGTAAGCTGCGCTGAGTCTCCGGAGAAGGGCGGCATATAAATCAAATTAATATATATATGTGTGTGTGATATGTACTGTGATGAGGTCACATGTCACGTTAGGGTTTCCATGATGGTTTATTCCATAATCAGAGGGGGTGGGTTTGGGGGGTGGAGTTTAGCTGATCCTGGCAGATGAAAGGATCTAAACAGATGTATCAGAATGAGGAATAGCTTGGCACCACCAGGGCTGCCCATCTAGGAATGTCCAACTAACATCCCAGAAGAGACCTTGGAGGCTTCTCCTTGTAAGTCCGCAGGAGTTGAGGTGAAATCAGAAGCAACGACTGTCTGTTGTGGGAATTAACTCTCCTAAGCATGTAAATTCCACTTAGAACTACCCAACTCACCAGAGCAGGGAGGTAGCTCCATCTCTGAGGGAAGTCCATCTATTCTATTGAGATCCAGAAGAAGGGCCTTCTCCATGGTGGCGCCTTCCCTGTGGAACATCATCCCTGCAGAGATAAGATTGTGGGGCTCTCTGAGCTGGGTTGTTTTCTTGCAGACCTTTCATTACCCAACTAGGTAACATCACCAGTGCTAGCAGTGCTAGATGTCCCTCTTCCAAGCAGTCCTGATGACATGACTTGGGCAGTGTGTTGGAGACCTCAGGGTGATCTGGAGCCCAGAAAATGATTGCTTTGACTGTGTTGCCAGAGGTGGGGGGCGGGGGGCTGGGGGGTTAATGGGTTTTACATTGGGAGTTCTCCTTCTGTCAGGGGTCATCGTGAAGGAGTTGGGCGGCCATACAAATTTTCTTGATAAATAAAAGGAGGATAATCACAGCAGGAGATTCCAGGAAGAGCTCTTGATGGCCCCTTTGAAGGCCATCATTCCCAGCTGGAACAGCGGCCCCACACATCTGGGGAGCCCTGAGCGCCAATGGCCACCTGACGCAAAGAAGGTTGTGCAATGACATTCGGTCTCTGCTTGACTTGCTTTTAGATCTCTCCAGATCCATCCGAGACCTCAGCCTTGGGAACTCAAGCCCAGGTGGCACCAAGGACGGTGCTGATCCCCGCAGCCACTGCCTGGTTTACCGAGATCCGGGCGGGAAGGAGGAGAAGGTGGCAGGAGGCCATCAACCGCCCCGTTGTCCTCACGTGCGTTCCTCGCCCAGTCTGGGCATCGAGCGATCGTCCCTCTTCCACCACAACGCTGCAGAAAAGCTGGACAGCTTCTTCTCGGAAAAGCTCAAAGCTTGGGCTAGCGATACCGCCCACCTCTCGGACACGGACGGTGCCCAGGAAGAGCCCCCCAGTTCCAACCCGGCCTGGAGGGCTGCCCAGAACGGACCTGCCAGCCACCAGCAAGGAGCTGGCGGGCAGAATCCCCGACGGGCAGCCCACCGGAACCTGGTGATGGAGCAGGCCGATAGTTCTCATGACAATTATGTCCCCGGGTGCAAACGCTGGCTAAGATGCCCCGGGCACAGGGCGGTGGGCAAAGGCCAGGCTTCGGACGGTCTCTCCCGCCAGCAGGAGGGCAGCCGGCTCTCCACGAGCGCCAGCAGCTCGGCCAGGATCCTGCCCCAGTGCCGCATCAGCCACATCCAGCACTGCCAAGCATGCCAGGCTTTTAATCAGGACAAGCCGGTGGGCAAAGGGGGCACCTGGGCCCCGCTGCAGGAGGAGGAGGGGGGCAGCACCAGCCTTTCCCCGCACAAGAATGGGGTGCGGCCGCCTGGCCAGCCACAGGTCCCCGACCGAATCGCCAAGGTGCAGCGGTGGCTGGAGGAAACCCCCCTGGATAGCCACTCGGCCCCCCATCGCTGGCACGAGAAGCACAGAACCCCCAAACGGGCAGGACCGGGATCTCGGGGGCAACGGCCTGTCTATGGCTGCCCAGCACAGAGGCAAGGAGAGGCCCGGGCCCCGGAGGCCGCTGGAGACCACCAGAGTCGGAGGGTCCCTGCTGAGGCCAGATACCCGAGGAAAAGCCGCCACGAAGAAAGTCCCAAGCATCCGGTGAGGGTATCCGCCCCTTCAGAGAAAACAAGAGGAGGTCGGGGGGTGGTGCATGTGTTTACCGTGGAAGAGACTCCAGAGGGGGAGGGGTAAAGGGGCATTCTTGGCTCCGGGGTCCCTGCAGCAAATGAGGGCTGATCTCCATCTACAGGTGGTCCTTGACTTACAACGGCCCATTTAGTGACCGCTCAAAGTTACAATGGCACTGTTAAAAGTGCCTTATGACTTACGACCATTGCGGCATCCCCATGGTCACATGATCCAAATTTGGACGCTTGGCAACTGACTCATACTTACGACGGTGGCAGCATCCTGGGGTCAGGCGATCCCCTTTGGCAACTTTCTGACAAGTGAAGTCCGTGGGGATGCCAGAGTCACTTAACAACCATGTGACTAATTTATCGACTGAGGCAAGGAAGGTCGTAAGATGGGGCAAAGCTCACTTAACGATGGTCTCGCTTACCAACATTTTTTTTTTTTTAATTTGATTTATATGCCGCCCTTCTCCGGAGACTCAGGGCGGCTTACAATGCGTTAAGCAATAGCCTTCATACTTTTTCTATATTTATACAAAGTCAGCTTATTGCCCCCACAAACCGGGTCCTCATTTCACCTACCTTAGAAAGGATGGAAGGCTGAGTCAACCTTGAGCCTGGTGAGATTCAAACTTACAGTAATTGCAGACAGCTGGTGTTAATCACAATGCTTTTAGTCTGCTGAGCTACCAGGCCCATCAAATTTTCAGTTCTATTGTGGTCGTAAATCGAGGACTACCTGTACGAGATTCCCATGGAGTGTCGGAAAGAATTGGCTGCCAAGAAAGCCAGGTTGGCACCCCCATGCAGGGATAAGGAGTCGGGTTCAGGTGCCAAGAGAGAATTTCTGACCCCAAATTAAGAGACACTCCGAGATACCATCCTAAGGGGAGTGAGGGCATCGCACAGCCCCTCCCCAAAGGGCCCCCCACTTCTCCCCCAGGATTTACAAACCCCCGGGCAGCATCCTGCAACCTCTCCTCCTTTCCTCTCCCCCCTGCAGCCGGCCGTATGCCTCCTGCCCTGTGACGACACCAGCACCTCCCCAGCCACCTGCTCCTGCCCCTTCTGCGAACGGCAGCAGCCCCGCGTCCAGCTGGTGTCCGGCAAGGAAGGGCCGGACCTGTCTGCGGAGCAAGTGGCCGCCCGGCTGCAGGCAGAGAACCGGGTGCCCCGCATCGTGGAGGCCTTTGAGCGACGGTCCCTGCGGGAAGCCAAGATCGCCGAGAGGGAGAAGGCGCTCCAGGCCGCTCTGCAGCAGGACCCGGAGAGGAAGCGCCAGGCGCCCACGAGTCACCGGGAGCCCAAGCGGGGGGCCCCGGGCAGTGGCCCCGCGAAAGCACAAGCCTCGCCGGAGAAGAAGCAGGAGGAGCGTGTCCGGCGCAGGAAGGAGGGGGAGACGGTGGGAAAGCAACCCAGTTTTCTGGACAGGCTGCGATGACGGAGCTAGTGCCGGGGCGAAGGGAGCCACCGGAGAGTCTTTGCCTGGACACCAGCAGGAAGCTGCCCCCGACAGAGCAGGACGGGCTGGTCTTTTGCAAGGGGCAGAGGGGCCACAGGATGGCATCGAGCATTGTCCCCGGGCCCCCTCCCAACTTTGATGGCCAAGTTGGGTTGCTGTCACAGTACGCCACGGGGCGTTGACAAACGGGGGAGACAGACCCCCAGAGGGGCCGGTGCTGGCCTGCACTGGGGACAGCCAGTGGCTGCAGAGATCCGTGGGACAAGGGGCAGCAGCTGGCACCTGGGGGCCCTGGGCTGGAAGCAGAAGCTCCCCTCCGCACAGGTCTGCTTCTGAGAGGAAGGGGATGGCGGGGGGGGGGGACACCTGGGCGGGCAGGAAGGCCCTGGCTGAGCTCTGCAAAATGGATCTTCTCAAGGAAAAAATAATTGCTTCAGGGTAGTCTGAAGAATAAATCTTGGTTATGATCCAGACTGTGGTAACTAATTCCAAAGATGAATTGCTCTCAGCAAATCCCACGCCTTAGTAGCACGGATGACGTTACCTACCTGGGTTATGAAATGTCTCCAAGAAAACAAGCACACTCAGAGAGTGCCAAGGGCCCCACAGTCCTCCCCTCCTGAAACCCTTCCAGCACTGATGATGTCACCTACCTGGATCAGCAACAAGGACCCCACAGTTCTCCTCCTCCTCTTCCTCCTTTCCTGAAACCCCACTCCCTTCTACCACTGATGATGTTCCCTAGTTGGGTCGTGAAACGCCTGCAAGAAAGCCGCCAAGCTCAGAGAGCCCCCAGGGACCCCTCATTTCATCCCTGAGCTACTAATATTCTCCTTTATTGATGTTTCCTGATCCTTCCAGAAATCGCACAGGGTCATCTCTGGTTGTAGGAAGGGGAGCAGAGTCCTCGACATACCACAAGGCTTCCCAACCTCTGGGCTGAGGCCCATTCAGAACCGGACCGCAGAAGCGGCGGGCAAGCAGGGCACGGCTCCACTGGCACACACAGCGGGCGGGGGAGCACAAGTGCACAACTCCATTTGTGTGAGCGGTGGCTGTTTGTGCGTGCAGAACCATCCTCTCACCCCCCGCCACCCCCCGGCCAGTCTGGAAAGCCGGAAAGGCTGGAGACCACTGACTTACAACCATCAGGGACTCTGCCCGTTGCAATCGTCTGCCATGATGTGGGTAAAATGGGTTGATTTTATGATCCTTTTTTGCACCAGTCATTAAGAGAGCACCTCAGTCATAAAACGAACACCGCAGAACCCCTTGTTCCCCATGGCGCACTTTTGCAGAAAACCAGTAGTAACTTCCAGTTTTCACCAAAACCCTTTTACAGGTAGTCCTCTACTTACAACGGTTCGCTTAGTGACTGTTCAAAGTTACAATGGCACTGAAAAAAATGATTTATGACCGGTTTTCATACTTATGACCGTTGTAGCATCCCCGTGGTCACGTGATCAACATTCAGACAGCTGGCAACTGATTCATATTTATGACAATTGCAGTGTTCTGGGGTCACGTCAGTGGTGGGTTTCAAAAAATCTGTGGGCATGGCGTGGCTTGGTGGGCATGGCAGGGGAAGGATACTGCAAAATCCCCATTCCCTCCCCACTCCTGGGAGAAGGATACTGCAAAATCCCCATTCCCTCCCCACTCCAGGGGAAGGATACTGCAAAATCTCCCTTCCTTCCCCACTCCTGGGGGAAGGATACTGCAAAATCCCCATTCCCTCCCCACTCCTGGGAGAAGGATACTGCAAAATCCCCATTCCCTCCCCACTCCAGGGGAAGGATACTGCAAAATCTCCCTTCCTTCCCCACTCCTGGGGGAAGGATACTGCAAAATCCCCATTCCCTCCCCACTCCAGGGGAAGGATACTGCAAAATCTCCATTCCTTCCCCACTCCTGGGGGAAGGATACTGCAAAATCCCCATTCCCTCCCCACTCCAGGGGAAGGATACTGCAAAATCTCCATTCCTTCCCCACTCCTGGGGGAAGGATACTGCAAAATCCCCATTCCCTCCCCACTCCAGGGGAAGGATACTGCAAAATCTCCATTCCTTCCCCATTCCTGGGGAAAGGATACTGCAAAATCCCCATTCCCTCCCCACTCCTGGGGCCAGCCAGAGGTGGTATTTGCCGGTTCTCCGAACTACTCAAAATTTCCGCTACGGGTTCTGCAGAACCGGTCAGAACCTGCTGAAATCCATCTCTGGGTCACGTGATCCAATATTGTGACCGTCTGACAAGCAGTGTCCATGGGGAAGCCAGAATCACTCAAGAAACAATGTGACTCGCTTAACAACTGTGGCAAGAAAGGTTGTAAAACAGGGCAAAACTCACTTAACTCCGTCAGCAACATCAATTTTGGGCTCAGCGCTGGTCATAAGTCAAAGATCACCTACATCAGTGTTTCTCAACCTTGGAAGCTGGAAGATGGGTGGACTTCAACTCCCAGAATCCCCCAGCCAGCAGCGCTGGCTGGGGGATTCTGGGAGTTGAAGTCCACCCATCTTCCAGCTTCCAAGGTTGAGAAACACTGATTTACATCTACTTTACAAAACCTTGTGCAAAGCCGTAAACAAGGGCTAGAGGTAGTCCTCAACTTACGACTACAATGGAGCCCAAAGCCTCTGCTTCTAAACAAAGACGGTGGTTGTGGGCTTTGTCCCATGTTACAAACTTTCTTGCCACGGTCGTTAAATGAATCTGGTTTCCTCATTGTTGGTCAGAAGAAAGGTCGCAAAAGAGGAACATGTGACCCCAGGACAACTGCAGCCGTCGTAAATATGAACCAGATAACAAGCGTCCGAATATTGATCCCCTGCCACCGTGGGGGATTCTGCAACGGTCGTAAGTGTGTTATCTTCATCATCATCATCTCTTCATCTTCATCATCAATCTCCATCGTATCATCAACATATCATTATCTTCATCCTATCATCATCCTCATCCTCATCCTCATGGCCAGGAGTGGCAAAGCTGCAGCCGGCCTCCTGAGACGCAGCTTCTTCAGCCTCCTTGCCCAAGAGAGTGAGGGGTCCAAGGTCAGTCCAAGGACCCCCATCCCAGCCAGGCAGCCCCTTGTCCTGGGGGCCCATGCTGAGCCCTTCCAGAGAGAGGGAAATGGCAACGAGGCCATTGGAGGAGGAGAGCTGAGCCCACCCCTAAGTGGCCCTTTCCCCACTCCCCCCAGCCCGCCCCTCCAGCCCCGGCCCCTCCTCCCTGCCACCCCAGGGGGTCTGGTGGGGAGTCCATCATCCACATGAGGAAGGCCTGGATGCCCAGCCCTCCACCCTTCCCTTCCCCCCCCCCCACTCCCCAGGATCCCAGCAACACCAGTAGCAGCAGCAGAGATTCAGAGCCTCAGAGCCCGGCTGCTGGGCCCCCTCCCGGCCATGGCCACTTGGACCTCCTTTCACTCTGGGCCCGGGGAGGGCAATCTGGATCTCAGGAGCCACCTCCCGGCTGTGGCCCCGATTCCTCCCCTAGATGAGGAGGGGCTGGAGGCGGCAGAGGGAGGGGACGAGGGCCCAGGCGAGGGCCCCTCAGGCAGGAGAGGGAGGAAGAAGAAGAAAAAATACCACCGGCACCCCAAGCCCCCCTACACCTATTTGGCTATGATTGCCTTGGTCATCCAGGCATCCCCAGAACGGAAGCTCACCTTATCCCAGGTAAGGCAAAAGGACCAGGAGGCCGGTTGTGGGGCTGGGGCTTTGGAGAGGGGGGGGGACTCAATGCCTGGAGAGTCCATCCTGCCCCTCTGGTGGGGTTCTGGGTGCCCCCTCGTCAAAGTGGGGAGGGGGGAGCTGGCAAAGAGAAGCTGGAGGAGGAGCAGGGAAGCCCATTTGAGGGAAGCCCAGGTCAAGCAGGGCTGGGCAGCTTCTCTGGGGAGGGGAGAAGCAGATAATGTGCCTGCCCTGCCTCCCCACCCCAAATAACCCAGGAAGGGAGGAGACCACCCCCTCTTCTTATCTGGATGGGCAGAGGGAGATTATCTGCAGCTAATCCTCACTTAATCCATTATCTAGATCTAATCCCCAGTTCTTATCTAAGCATTATCCAAGCCTCTCCCACCAGCTTCTCCTCTTCAGCAGGAAGGCACCAAAAGCCAAGGTTGTCTGGGGGGGGGGGGAGTGATTTCTGAATCTGCTGGGGGGGGGCTCTGTCCCAAGAATTTTATTTCAGCCCCCCCTTCCCCAATACACCTCTTGGCTTGGAGGCAGAGAGACCCTCTGGGATATCCCCCTCCCTCCCCAGAGCTTCTCTGCCCACTGGCATTGCATTCCGCCCCAAAGCCCCCTCCCCAGAGAACCAGTTTGCTGGTCTTCTCTTTGCAACTGGGTGGGGGGGAGGCCATCCATCCAACAGAGATATGCGTGATCCTAAAATTTGCAAATAAAGGCACAAATTGAGCTAGGAAGAGCCTCAATGCGTGTCTCTGTCTCTCTCTCTCACACCCACACAACAGACCAAGTAAGGCAGGACATCAGATGGTAGGTTCAGGTTGGAAGGAAAGAAGACCAAGGGGTGATCAGAGCTCAGGGTGCCTGAGAAAAGATAACCAGGAGCTACACAGACTCTTGGGGCCTCTGCAAACCCAGGAAATTTTGAAATGGGGCTCCTATTTTTGCCTCCTGATCTCAGCTGGCAGGGAGTGGTCTATTGTGGCACACAGAAAGAATGGGAGAACGGGACATTTTAAAGAGGCATTCCTGCCGGTCTGATTTTAATACGTAGGCAGGTAACACACAGCTCCCTGGGTCTGGAGGGATCTAACCGGCGGAAAGATTTATTATAGGTGGCAACTCCCGGCTGATCCCAGCTGATCTCTTTGTTAAGCACTTCTTAGTCCTGGGATGTTAATCACGAGGCGTCTGGGAATACCTTTGCCAGCCTTCAAACGTTAACAAGAGGCTGAATGTCTCTTGTTCCCCATCCTCCATCCTCCATGTCAGGGTTGTCCCAAAAGCAACTGGACTGTCTAACTTTTTTCCTTGGAAAAGTTTCAGTTTTCTTGGATGAGAAGTCCAGTTGCCTTTTAAAAGAACAGAATAAGTGGTGGAAGGGGCCTTGGAGGTCTTCTAGTCCAACCCCCTGCTCAGGCAGGAGACCCCATAACATTTCAGACAAATGGCTGCCCAGTCTCTTCTTAAAGACCTCCAGTGATGAAACACCCAGAGCTTCTGGTGGCAAGTTGTTCCACTGGTTAATTGTTCTCCCTGTTAGAAAGTCTCTCCTTAATTCCAGGTTGCTTCTCTCCTTGATGAGTTTCCATTCGTTGTTTCTTGTCCTATCCTCAGGGGCTTTGGAGAATAAGTTGACCCCTTCTTCTTCCGTGGCAGCCCCTCAAATACTGGAGCACTGTTATTATGTTCCCCCTTACTCCTTCTTTTCTCTAGACTGGCCATGCCCAGTTCCTGCAACCGGTCTTCCTATGTTTTTATTGTCCTAGTTGCTCTTCTTTGCACTTTTTTGAAAAGTACCTTTGGGTTAAATGAAAAAAAGAAAAGAACAGAAAAGAAAACGCTGGCAAAACCAATTCCATCTATCAAGGGGTTGGAAATGATTCAGGTCTTTCCAAAGTCTGGAACTTACCTTGACTTGGGTATTGCGAAGACTTCCCAGGTCCTCATGCACTTTCTCAGAAGTAGAGAAGAAAAGGAAGAATGCAGACAGTTGTTGGGGGGGTGGGGTGGAGGCAGGGGCTAAGTGTATTTAAAGGGATTTTGCATATGCTGAAAGACCCCAATGCCTGGGGGGATGGTGGGGGAAGCAGAGGCAGCTTGCTTGGCAATGAGGAACAAATGCTACTTTTGCATATTGGAGAAGCCCTGAAGCTCCCAAGGTGTCACCTGCCCTCCTGCTGGGAGCTTTGCTGAAAGGGGCAGAAAGGGAGGGGGCTGCCAGCTTCTCCCTCCCAACCATTCACACCTGAGCTGCCTCTGATCTTGGGGTGGGATGGGGGGGTGTAGATCCTTTCCAGGTGGGTCAGGCCAGTTGGGGGCTTAGACTTAGAGCCATCTTGGGGAGGGGGAATGGGGAGACGGCTGGGGTCCCTTTCACCACTTCCCAGCATCCTTCGGCTTCTATGCCAGAAACAATTTCTAAGATTTTAATATTGTAAGCCACCCAGTTACCCTGCGGTGAGAAGGTCAGCCAATAGATAGATGGATGGATGGATGGATGGATGGATAGATAGAGGGGGGGGGGAGAGAGAGATGGCCTAAGGGTCAACTGAGCTGGCTTAGATGGGGCAAGGGGGGAGCAGATTTGGCCTGCCAACCAGCTTCCCCCCCTCCTGAAATGCAGAAGAGCCAAGGAGGGTCTCTAGAAGGTGCTAAGCGAAGGCTCCTTTGATGATCCAGCCAGGATCCCAAATGCGGGGGAGGGAGAGGGGATTTTTGCAGCCCGCACCCCATTCCCTAATCCTCTCCCTCCCCTCACCCCAATAAAAAATAATCCCAACTTCAAGGACATCTGACCACCTTTCTTTTTTTAATTTTTTTAAATTAAATTTGGGAGGGGGCATCTCGCAAACGAACAATTCTGGGCACCATTGAAATAGATAGATAGAAGATAGATAGATAGATAGATAGATAGATAGATAGATAGATAGATAGATAGATAGATGGATGGACGGACAGGATAGATAGATAGATAGATAGATAGATAGATAGATAGATAGATAGATAGATAGATAGATAGATAGATAGAAGGATAGATAGATAGATAGATAGATAGATAGATAGATAGATAGAAGATAGATAGATAGATAGATAGATAGATAGATAGATAGATAGATAGATAGATGGATGGATGGATGGATGGATGGATAGATAGATAGATGGATGGATGGACGGACAGGATAGATAGATAGATAGATAGATAGATAGATAGAAGGATAGATAGATAGATAGATAGATAGATAGAGACAGACAGACAGACAGACGGACGGATGGATGGATAGGTGGGTGGATGGATGGATGGATAGGAGAGAGAGAGAGACAGACAGACAGACAGATTAGATAGATAAACAAATCCCCAATTACACAACAAGAAAACAAACAAGCCAATCAATGCATCCTCATGCTCGCCTGTCCTTGAACCTTTCTGTCTCCAGGAAGACTTATTATCCAATGGTGGTGGCATGGGGGAGGGGAGCAGAGGGTCCCCCAATGAGCCAAGCCACAGACCGGGGGTTGGGGACCCCAGCTTTAGATGGAAATCTGAAAGAAACCCTGGTTTATTGCTTGCTCTGTTCTGGAAATAAGACATTGTCACTTCTTCAACAAACCACAGCTAAGCCATAACTTAACCATAGCTTCAGGAAGACATGGAGAAACTGTCCTTCCCAACCAATTTTAGCCTTCCAGGCTCAAAAGAGTCCAATGTTTGCAGGTGAGAGAATAGAAAAGCCAGCTTGCTTTAGCGGTTGAGGCATCAGGCTAGAAACCAGGAGACTGGGAGTTCTAGTCCCGCCAGAAGCATAAAAGACGGAACAGCAAATGTCTTACAGGCCATTATTAAAGTTCAGGAGGGTTCGAGTTAGAAAACAAGGGACAGTGAGTTGAAGTCCCGCCTTAGGCATGAAAGCTGACTGGATGACTTTGGGCCAATCAGCAGGAGACTGGGAGTTCTAGTCCCGCCTTAGACATGAAAACTATCTGGGTGACTTTGGGCCAATCAGCAGGAGACTGGGAGTTCTAGTCCCGCCTTAGACATGAAAACTATCTGGGTGACTATGGGCCAATCAGCAGGAGACTGGGAGTTCTAGTCCCGCCTTAGGCATGAAAACTATCTGGGTGACTATGGGCCAATCAGCAGGAGACTGGGAGTTCTAGTCCCGCCTTAGACATGAAAACTATCTGGGTGACTATGGGCCAATCAGCAGGAGACTGGGAGTTCTAGTCCCGCCTTAGGCATGAAAACTACCTGGGTGACTTTGGGCCAATCAGCAGGAGACTGGGAGTTCTAGTCCCGCTTTAGGCATGAAAACTACCTGGGTGACTATGGGCCAATCACCAGGAGACAGGGAATTCTAGTCCAACCTTAGACATGAAAGCTGGCTGGGTGTTTTGGGGCTAGTCCTTCTATCTGTCTCTCTCTACTTCAGCCCACTCTACCTCACAGGGTTGTTGTGGAGAATGTAGGAGGAAGAAGGTTGATTAAATACATTCACTGCCTTAAGCGATGTATTATTCAATTTCAATTTCAATTTAATTCAATTTATATGCCGCCCCTCTCCGAAGACTCAGGGCGACATTAAAATAACAAAGGCGACATATTAAATAAATAAACAAATATTCTTGTTTGAAAATAAATAAATAACGCAAAATGCTCTTTTTGGGCAAAAGTCCTGTTAGCTGGTATGAAACGTAGCTTCTCCACCAGGGGAAAGTTGGCTCAACTCCCAACCCCAATGAGAGGGGACCCCACCCTTCTCCTTCCTCCCGGTGGGCCGATGCCCCCCTCCCCGACCAGCCTGCAGCCCACCTTTCCTCCCTCCCCCTGCCTTTCAGATCATCAAGGAGATCAGCAACCTCTTCCCCTTCTTCAAAGAAGGCTACCAGGGCTGGAAGGATTCCATCAGGCACAACCTCTCGGCCAACGACTGCTTCCAGAAGGTGAGAGGACACAGGCGGGGCTGCCGACTTGCCCCCTTCCCCGAATGTATTGTGCTGGGCCAAACCCACCCCTCCTTCTAGGCAGGGCCCGTCTCTGCTCTTGCCTTCTGGATGCCCACCAGGCAGCTTTCTTGCAAGAGGCCACTTCTGATGGCCTGCACAGGCTTTGAGACCCTTCCTGGTGGGCTATGGGTTATCAGAAACCGGACCCTCCAAGAGATCCTTGGGCCTGGATCAACCATGGAGCTTAGCATGGAGAGCAGGGACAGGATGGGATCGAGCTGGGTTGTCAAGAGGAAGAACAGGAATCGACTCCACCCAACCCAACATCTCAGTAGAACATCTCTAGAACATCGCTCAGGGTTGAAATGAGGGGTCCTTGGTATTCTATGACTTGGTTGTTTTCTTGCAGGCGTTTCATGACCCAACTAGGGAACATCATCAGAGCTAGAAGGGAGTGGGTTTGCATCTTCTAGCAGGGATGATGTTCCCTAGTTGGGCCATGAAACGTCTGCAGGAAAACGACTAAGCTCAGAGAGAACCAAGGACCCCACATTATTATTACTACTACTACTATTACTCCTCCTCCTCCTAGCACTGATGATGTTTCCTAGTTGGGTCATGAAATGTCTGCACGAAAACTACCAAGAGCACCAAGGACACCACATTCTTCCTACTCCTCCTATTCCTCCTCCTTCTCCCTTCTACCACTGATGACGTTACTTAGTTGGGTCCTGAAACGTCTGTACGAAAACCATCAAGCACAGAAAGCATCCCCAGTGGAAGATGCTCTCTCTCCCAGAGAGTTGTGTTGCCCCTTCACTCCTTGTTTCAGGAAAGCCCTTAAAACTTTTAACTTGAGGCCCAGTTGGGGCATTTTCCACTTGATGGGCAGGAGAATCCCTTTCGGATATAGCTTTTAGGACAGGGCTGTCCAGCTTTGGCAGCTTTAAGACTTGTGGACTCCAACTCCCAGAATTCCCCAGCCAGCAGGGGAATTCTGGGGGTTGAAGTCCACAGGTCTTAAAAATTGCCAAGGTTGGAGGTGCCTGTTTTAAGCCATCACAAAGTGTCATCCTCCAGACTCCTTTGACTGAGCTTCACTACTTCATGTCTGTATGTAAATAAACAAGCCAGCTTCACATCAGACCCCAGTTCAGCGGTGAGGGCCTGGGAAATGCCAGGTGGCTCCTCCCACATCTACCAAGTCTAGGTTTTCTAATTCCCACTGGCACCAGTGGCTCCTTACATTTTCTTCCCCAACAGATAAGGTTGGGGATGGTGGCCAGGAGATCTCGGCCACCCATCAACCGCCACGCAACCGTGGACTTGGAAGGAAGTCTGGGATGTCTCCTTCTGGGACAGGCCTTCAGAAGATCCCCTCCCCCCCGCACCCTCTTCATCTCTTGCAGGTATTGAAAGACCCCGCCAAGCCCAAGGCCAAGGGAAACTTCTGGACCGTTGACGTGGACCTCATTCCACCAGAAGCTCTGAAGCTGCAGAACACGGCCGTCTCCCGTCAAGAGGAGAGGACCTTCACGGTCGACCTGGCTCCCTTCGTCTACCATGGCTGGGCTTTCAAAGCCCCCCCGCCTCCCCTCAATGGGCCTGCCCCGGAGGGGAGTGGGTTTCCAAGCAGTGAAGGGGGCCGTCAGAGCAGCCCCTTCAGCATCGATGCCTTGCTCCATGATTTCCAGGGTGTGGGTCTCTCAGGGAAAGCAAGGGCCAAAAGTGGGCCAGCGCAGACCCCCACAGCTGCCTCTGAAGTCTGGGGCACAGTCCCCATCTTCCGGGTTTCCTCGGGCGCCCCAGTCCTCCCCTGGCGGGCCCCATGCCCTCTACCCGTGCTCCGATCCCTCTCGTCCTCCAGCAGCCCTGCTTCCCTCAGCTCCTTGTCCCCCAATGAGGAGCCCAAAAAGGGGGCTGGCACCTCAATTTTGGCCAAGCGCCCCAGAATCATCCAGCCGGCTCCTGAGACCAGCGACTCCGACTCCAGGGAGGGCACTCCACCCCCTGCCGCCCCATTCTGGGAGCAGCTCCCCACTTCCTACACCCCATGTGTGGCTCCCAATGTGGTGGTGGCACCCCAAAACCACACGCTGTCCTTCTCCCCCTTCTCCCCCAACCCAGCCTTCCCCCCTTACAGCCCCATGCCTTTCCCACACCCAGCCTACTGGGAGCTGATGCCCCGGTCCTCCCTGAGCCCAGTCTCCTCCTCCGGGGTGGACCTGGGTCTGGAGGAAGCCATGCCTCCCAACAAGACCGTCTTTGATGTCTGGATGAGCCATCCCATGGACATCGTCCACCCGGCCTTTCCCCAGGCAAGCCCTTCCCCCCGGAGCTCAGTCCTGACCCACTACGACCCCTCCTGAGGACAGGCGTTGACAAGGGGGTGGATGGCTGGTCAGATATGGCAGGCAGGCTTTTTGGCCAGCGATGACCAGCCCCATCTTCTCAGCCTTTCTTGTCCCAGGAACTCCATAGGACAACCCAACAGTCACATAATTAACAACTCAACCAGGACAACCGAATAGTTACATAGGAGAAAGCCATCCAGATGTTCCTGCTCTACCCCTTCAGGAGACCAGCAGCAGCCCTCTCTCATCTACTCTCCACCATCCGGGTCATGGTTGTCCCAAAAGTGCTTTTTCTGAAAGGGCAACTGGAGTTTCTTGGTTTTTTCCTTGAAAACATTTCACTTCTCATCCAAGAAACTTCTTCAGTTCTGAGGACTGAATTCTGGGAGTTGAAGTTCACCAGAACTTAAAAGTTGCCAAGGTTGGGCACCCCTGATTTAACCTATCATCCACATTACCAGGAGATTGGTCTTCACCCATGGCCAGGCTCGGGCACCAAGTCAAGTTTTCCAGGCTTTACAAAAGGCCAACAGCGAGGGGGATAATCTGATCTCAGGGGAAAGGATGTTGGCAAGGATCCTGCCAGCTGACCTTCCCTAGTTGATGGTACCAAGAGAACCAAAGAAGCTTCTTGGATGAGAAGAGAAACGTCTTCAAGGAAACGATCAAGAAACCCCAGTTGCCTTTTTGGGAGATGGAGATGGAAACTCCCATAACCAACGAGAAGAGGAGAACCTGCTGGACCAAGTTCTGAGCAACCCACACAAAGCCAGAGGGCACCAGAAGGAGGAGGGCTGGGCCCTTCTCTTTGGACTGCTTGCTTGAGGTTGAAGGTTCAGAAATGGACCAGATGAGGCTGAGGCCTTTTGGTCCTCCACATCCTTCCTGCAGAGCTTCAACATCCAGAGAAGAAAAGTGTTAATTGGAAGCTTCAAACTGTTGCAAAATGCAGGAATTACTGGTGCCAGATACTTCACACCTCTGCTTTGTGAGTGCCTTGGTGTCTAGGTTTAATTCAAGGTGCTGGTTATCACCTTTAAAGGCCTTCATGGCTTAAATCTAGGCTACTTGAGGGGCCGTCTTTTCCCAATTGATTCTACCTTTCTTATCCACTTAGGCAGAAAGGAACCTCTTTGGGTACCATCAACTAGGGAGGGTCACCTGGCAGGACGGCAAAGGAGTCCTGCTGAGATCAGATTAGCCATCTCTCTGTTGGCCTTTTATAAGGCCTGGAAAACTTTGTACCCGAATCTGGGGTCCTGGATATGGGTTGGACCCGGTCTCCTGGTCATGTGGATGATAGATTAAATCTGGAGTGGCCAAGATTGGCCACTTGAAAACTTGTGGATTTCAACTCCCAGAATTCCCCAGCCAGCAGGGCTGGCTGAGGAATTCTAGGAATTGAGGTCCACAGGTCTTGAAGTGGCCAAAATTGGACATCCCTGGATTAGATTATATCCGGCTGCTATGTCTTTCTATTTTTATTGGTTTTTTTACCCTGTGTTTTGTGGTGCTTTACTTTTATTGTAAGCCACTTAAGAGTCACATCAACCTAAAATGGATGACTGCATCAATCAAGTAAATCAATAAAAACACCAGAGTTGAATTACTTTGCTCCTCGTTCTAGGTGCTTCATCATCTCAGAGAAACTATGGTGGGAAATGCCAGATCTTACACCCCTTCCCTCCTCCGGAGAACCCGACTAATCTTACCAGTAGTCCTCAGGTTATAACCCTAATCTGGCCCAGACTTTCCGTTGCTATGAGAAGCCGTCCTTAAGTGAAGCATCACCTGACCACACAGCTTTGCAACTGCAGTTCCAACAAGTCGTGGCTGCTCCATCACTGGAAGAGACTGGGCATCCATTGGTCTGGAGTGGTATAAAGTCTGTGCCATGCTGCCTGGGGAATTCTGGGAATTAGAGTCCATAAATCTAAATAAATCCAAGGTTGGACAGTCCGGCCCTTATACCATTCCGGACATATATGCAGTTGTCCAATTTTTTCTTAAAAATGTCCTGTGATGGACTTCCAACAACTTCTGAAGTTAAACTCTGATGGCGTCCATCTCTTTTCTAACATTTTCTATGATTAGGGCCAAGGAAAAATTTATAGGTAGTCCTCAGATTATGACCATTTGTTTAACAACCCTTCAAAGTTAGGATGGTGCTGAAAAAATCTGGCTGTTGCACCCTCTTTGCGGCTTCGTGATCATAATTTAGGTGCATGTATGACAGTTGTCATGCCACGTTTTCCCGCCCTGTGCAATCTGCCCCCTTCCTTTCCACTCCTTCCACCCTCCATCTCTGCCCTTTTGGTCATCCTGCCCATGGCTGAACTGGAAGCCCCTCAATTCCACCTTGACCATCACTGTCCCCTGATCAGCGAGATGGGCGGCATATAAATCTAATAAATAATTTTACTAAATGAATTGTCTACTTTGGTTCCCTTCCTTTCCTTGCCAACCGGGAGGCACGATGCTTTTGATAAAGCTCCCGGGAAGTCACGTTGTCTTGGCCACAGCATCTCCTGATCTTCCATGATGGGAAAACAGCCAGTCCTTTATCAGCACTTACCCTGAACAGGAAAGGATTCCACGGGAGGGTTATGGAGAAGTTGCAAATAGGGGTTCAACTCTTTCTTTCCCAGATCTCCTTTTTTCCCCCTCAAATAATTTACTAGCTTAGTGTTTCTCAACCTGGGCAATTTAAGATGAGCAGACTTCAACTCCCAGAATTCCCCAGCCAGAGCATGAATTCTGAGAGCTGAAGTCTGCTCATCTTAAGTTTGTCAAGGTTGAGAAACACAGAAATGGCTGATTATGACCAAGAAATCATCGTCACCTCTAAAAATAGAGGAACGTAATCAGTACCAAACTGTACATTTTCAGCAAATAAAATCTGGGTGCCTCAATCTTTTTGTTTTTTTTAATTTGATTTATATGCTGCCCTTCTCCGGAGACTCAGGGCGGCTTACAATGTGCTCAGCAATAGCCTTCATCCTTTTTCTATATTTATACAAAGTCAGCTTATTGCCCCCACAACTGGGTCCTCATTTCACCTACCTTAGAAAGGATGGAAGGCTGAGTCAACCTTGAGCCTGGCAAGATTCGAACCTGCAGAAATTGCAGGCAGCTGGTCTTAATAACCAGCTTAATAACAGGGTGCCTTAGACCACTGTACTACCAAGGCTACCAATCTTTGCATTCCAGTCTTCTCCTCCGGATCTTCTGCCACCTGTTATAGATTCCTGCAATTGTAACATTGGAAGGGATCGCAAGGACAATCTGATCCAATCTCTGAAACGTGCAGGAAAACTAATTAAATCGCCCATGTCAGATGGCTGCCACCCCCTCCTTAAAATGCTGCAGAGATGAAGACCCCACATAGATCATTTTGATGTTTCTGGGTACAGTTTGTCCTTGACTTATGACCACAACTGAGGTCAAACTTTCCGTTGTTAAGCAAGACAGATGTTAAGTGAGCTTGGCCCCATTTTACGACCTTCCTTGCTATGGTTGTTAAGTGAATCACTACAGTTGTTAAGTTAGTAATGCTGTTAAGTGAATCTGGCTTCATCATTGACTTTGCTTGTCAGAAGGTCGCAAAAAGGGATCACGTGACCTTGGAACCCTTCAGCCGTCATAAATATGAGCCATTGGCCAAGCGTCTGAATTTTGAGCACATGACCAAGGAGATGTCACAATGGTCGTAAGTATGAAAAACAGTCATAAGGCACTTTTTTCAGTGTCATTGTAACTTTGAATGGTCACTAAACAAACCGTTGTAAGTCGAGGACTACCTGTAATCCTTGAAGGGCACCAGAAGGCAAAGAGAAGAAGCAATGGGTGGAAACTCATCAAGGAGAGAAACAACCTGGACCTAAGGAGGAATTTCCTGACAGTGAGGACAATTAACCAGTGGAACAGCTTGCCACCAGAAGTTGTGGGGGCTTCGTCACTGGAAGTTTTTATGAAGAGACCAGTCCATTTGTGATGGACAGATCACTTCCTTGTGATGATGGAGTCAACTGGACCACTGACCTGCAGGGAGGAGATGCTCCTTAAGATGGCCCATCTCAGACCACTAATGGCTTGAACAGGCTTCCTAACCATGCTTGCGGGCTTTCCTGGCCATTCTGTTGAGCACGTTGTTGTCAGAGAGGGGACCAGAATCTTCACAGGATCAGACCTGAGCATCCTTTCCCCTCCTGCCAATGGACTGAAGTTCCTGTGTTTACTGAAGATCTCCTGGAAATCAAGCAACCGAAGAGGTTCCAGGAACCTTGAGAGCAGAAAACAAGAAACGGATCCAATGGCTGGCCTAGATTTGAACCTCCCTTGTGGCAGTCGAAGCAGCCAAGTGCAATTATTTCTCTGCAGCTGCTTCCCTCAAAAGATCCCAGATCCTTCGAGGGAAGGATCAGCTGGAAAGACCAGACCGACCAAGTTGGGATCTCCTGGCCCAGCATTTTGCCCATAGCAAAGCACCACTCACATTTGCTACAAGCAGCAAGGACAGGCAGGTGCATAGACGGACAGAACCTATGGAGAGGACAAAAGGGACATCTTGTGGTGTTACCTGGGAGGTTTTTTCCAGCCAGTGGCTCCCCCCAAAAAAGAGCCAAGACCCCCACCCCCACCCCAATCTTGTGGGTTGGACCTCTGCCCCACCTGGCTAATCAAAGCACACAAAGAGAAAACCGGAAGTTGGATCCATGTCTCTTGGAGGGAAAAGGAGACCAGAGGTCCCACGAGGGGTCCTGGGACCCTCACTCCAGTCTGGATCCAACAAAATTGGACAATTCTTATGCTGCCTCTAACCTTGGGATCCTGGAGGCTTTCTGGGCATTGTTGTTTCCTTGCAGACATTTCATTACCAAATTAGATAACATCATCAGTGCTAGAAGAGTGTGGGGTTTGGGGGAGGGGGAGGGGGAGGGGGAGGGGGAGGAGGAGGAGGAGGAGAAGGAGGAGGAGGAGGAGGAGGAGGAGGAGGAGGAGGAGGACTGTGAGTTCCTTGGTCTCCCTGGGCTGCCTGTTTTCTTGTAAACATTTCATTAGCAAACTAGGTAACATCATCAGTGCTAGAAGAGTGTGGGGTTTGGGGGAGGGGGAGGGGGAGGGGGAGGGGGAGGGGGGGAGGGGGAGGGGGAGGAGGAGGAGAAGGAGAAGGAGAAGGAGAAGGAGAAGGAGAAGAAGGAGAAGGAGAAGGCGGAGGACTGTGAGTTCCTTGGTCTCCCTGGGCTGCCTGTTTTCTTGTAAACATTTCATTAGCAAACTAGGTAACATCATCAGTGACTATGGTTACCCACTCACTTTGTAAGTATGAATCAGTTGCCAAGAGTGAGAATTTTGATCATGTGACCATGGGGAGGCTGCAATTGTCGTAAGTGTGAAACATGGTCGTAAGTCCATTTTTTCAGTGCTGTTGTAACTTTGGTCACTAAATGAACTGTTGGAAGTCAAGGACTACCTGAAGTACAAGTGAGAATTAAACTGGATTGGGAAAATTTAAAATAGAAGTCCCAAGAGAGGGCACTGTTGCTACCCAAAACTCAAGAGATTTGATTGCTTTTAAAAAATAACTTTTTTACACTCTAATAATGGTTTCTCCAGAACAGTATGTTGAAAATCACTTTTTTAGGAAATAATAAATATTTAAAGTAAATAGCTAGCGTTCTAAAGGGTGGACATCCCATTTAAAAGGTTTCCATTTCCATAGTGTAAATATAAGGACGGAACATTCTATCACATGTGGTGGCAATGCCCCAAAGCAAATAAATATTGGGAACAGATAAGGAGATAGTTACAGGCGATAACAGGAGAACAAATTGAATTTAAACCTGAATTATTTTTGTTAGGAATAATTAATCAAAAGATAAAGAAGAAACTCCAACATATCATTTTACATACAGTAACAGCAGCACGAATTGTTTATGCCCAATGTTGGAAACTTGAAAATATACCAGCCAACAAGAGGATTACTCATAAGATATTAGAATGTGCCGAGATGTATAAGCTCACATTAGAAATAAAAAGCAAGGAAGAAATAGAATTTTACGAGTTTTGGAATAAGTGGTATAAGTGATTAATTAATATTTGGATTTATATACCGCCCTTCTCCCGAAGGAGAACAGAGTTAGAACAGAGAAACAAATAAATAAATAATAACTGTAAGAGTAATAATGTAATAACTGTAAGAGACACATGACACAGTCCTGTTAAAAAATGCTTATTGTTATGTAAATTGGAAAAATGGAAAATAAAGATTAAAATAAATAAATAAAAGGTTTCCATGGCCACCTACCTTAATCACAGCTCTGGGTGCTACAGCTGCAACAAAACCACAAAACCAGTGGTGAAATCTAAAATTTGTTACTACCGGTTCTGTGGGTGTGGCTTGGTGGGGGTGGGGTAATGTGACTGGGTGGGCCTGGCCCTTTTTTTTTTTACTTTGAAAACCATTTTTTCTACCACCTCTTCAGCGAAGAGGTTGTAAAAAAATGCTTTCAAAAGGCTCTGAGGATCCCAGCTGAGTTGCCTGATGGCGGAGGTTTTTTTAAAAACTCAGCTGGGATTGTCAGAGGCATTTAAAAGAAAAAAAAAGGGTTATTTTCTTTTAAAAGCCTTTGATGATCCCAGCTGAGCCGTGCCATCATCAGAGGCTTTTTTTTTAACTTTTAAAAGCATTTTTTCGGCTGAAGAAATTGTAGAAAAAATGCTTTTAAAAGTAAAAAAAAAAAAAGCCTCTGATGATTGTGCAGCTCAGCTGGGCATGGAGGGGGGTGGGCAGGGATTTTTGATTTTCTCCAAACCACTCGCCTCCATCGCTACTGGATTGGGCAATCCGGTCCAAACCAGGAGCATTTCACCCCTGCACAAAACCCTAAAACCTTAAAACAAATCTGGAAATCCAGGTCCTCATTCATCCTCCCAGGGCATTCTAGCCTTGGGCTGCTGAATATATTCAGAGGTAGCTTGGAAAAAGGCTGAGGAATTCTGGGAGTCAAAGTCCACAGCCAAAAACGGACCATCATTCCCAGCTTTGGGGCAAAAGAGAAATGTCTGGTCTCCTTTGCAAGAGTCCCTCTCCAGATATAAATTTGTCTTCTGATCTTTGGTCCACATACACATACTCACACACAGTCTTGAGAATTGTGGTTGCATTTGTGTTGTCCTAAGGCACAACAAGTAGCCATGAACTTCAATGGACTCCAGAGGATGGTAGAGGACAGGAAGGCCTGGAGGAACATTCTCCATGGGGTCCCGATGGGTCGGACACGACTTTGCAACTATCAACAAAGGCACAACAGGGTTTTGTTTTGTTCTGTTTACAAACAACAGTGCCGGAGCCACAACTAATGTGATGGCTGAGTTTACACCAAGCATGTTAAGTCATAGAAGTGTTTGTTTGCACTGTGTCCCCACAAAAAGGGGGCTTCCTTGCAAAGAGACTGTGTTCTGGAGATGGGGTGTCCTCTTAGTGTCTACTCCTGGTCCTGTTTTCTACACAGTCTTTCCAAGTAAGTAATACAAGTAAGTCCTTGACTTACATTTAGTGACCAAGGTTACAATGGCACTGAAAAAACTGACTTACGACCATTTTTCACACTTACAACCGTTGCATCATGTCCCATGGCCACGTGATTTACACTCAGATGCTTGACAACTGGTTCATATTTATGACAGTTCCCCATGGTCACAGTTGAGACGCTTGGCAACTGGCATGTACTTATGACAGTTGCAGTGTCCCGGGGTCATGTGATCAGCTTTTGAGAAGCAACGTCTATGGGGAAGCCAGATTCATTTAACAACCCTGTTACTAGCTTAATAACTGCTGTGATTCACTTAGCAACGGTGGCAAGAAAGATCAGAAAATAGGGCAAAACTCACAACAAATTTCTCACTTGGCAACATAAATTTTGGGCTCAATTGTGGTTGTAAGTCAAGGACTCCCTAGATTGGAAAATTGTCAGATTATTGGAATAAAATAAGATAGAAAGGAAGGAAGGGCTGCAGGGGGTCGTGAGAGGTATAGGGTCTCCTGCTTGAGCAGGGGGCTGGACTAGAAGACCTCTACGGTCCTTTCCAGCTCTATTCTGATTGATTGATTGATTGATTGATTGATTGATTGATTGAATTTACAAGTCCTTGAGCACAACAGACCACAATTTCCATTAATCAAGATAATTGTCACAGGAATCACACCTGATTTTAGGGTGTTGTTTTTGCCAGGTTAAATGGATCTTGCGGTTAAATGGATCACTTTGCTAGTTAAGTACGTTATGCGATCTTTATAAGGAACAAAAGCAATTTCTCCTATTTACTTAGTTGAATGGAAACCAGCAGACAAGATTGATAAACTTGAGCCCCATGACTGGGGTGGGATAATGTTCCAATCATCTTAAAACTGCATGTCGGTAGCTAAAACAGCCTGAATTTTTGATCACGTCACCTTGGGGGGTTGCTGCAAGAATCCTAAGTGCAAGGACTTACGGAAGTCACTTTTTTCAGTGCTGTTATAAACCTTGAGTAGCCACTCATTTAATGGTTTTAGGCTGAGGAACTGTAAGCGGCTCTCTTAGAGTCCCAAAGGGGCTGCTGTGTCCAAAAGGCCAACTGGATTTTCTTGGTTTTTAATTTTTTCCTTGAAAATGTTTTGCTTCTCATCCAAGAAGCTTCAATCAATCAGAATAGAGCTGGAAGGGACCTTGGAGGTCTTCTAGTCCAGCCTCCTGCTCAAGCAGGAGACCCTAGACTAGTGGTCACCAACTGGTGGTCCGTGGACAACAGGTGGTCCACGAGAAAATTTTGATGATCTGCAGAAAAATTATTTGCATTTTATATATTGCACTAAATCAGGAGTCTTCAAACTACGGCCCCTGGGACAGATACGTGCAATGAATGTTTGTGCTGCTGCAGAGAGTCTCCTCCTTTGGGGTCTTTTTGTGCGGGTCAGAGGGGGGCAGGAATTCCAACTTGGGGTCTGCTTCGGCCTCCTGGTGTGGGGCTTTGGGCAAAGTCTGGAGGGAAGCACCACTGGTGGTGAAGAGCCGGAGGGCCTTGTTCCAGTGGGACTGCCTCATGGCCTGGAACTGGCTGACCATCTCAACCTGCTGAGCCTGGTCACTCCCACAGGTCTTCCCTCTGCTTGGAAAGCCTATGCTCCTAGTCCTCAGTGAGGTGCTTCTGCCGAGCCTCCTTCTCGGCCAGATCCAATTTGAACTGAGCCAGCTGTTTTGCCAACTCTTTCTCATGGTGGCTGCTTAGCTCCAACAACTGCTTCCTGCTGGGGCTCTAAGGAGCCCGGGCGGGCAGGCGAGGAGTGGCTGGGAGGAGAGGGGCAAGTAGAGGTCATCGAGGCGCCCCTCAACATGAGTGACATCAAGTTGACCATGCCCACCCAGTCACATGACCATCTAGTCATGCCCACCCAGCTGGTCATTAGGCAGATCGTATTAGTGGTCCGCGGGATTTAAAAGTATGAATTCAGTGGTCCTTGAGGTCCAAAACGTTGGTGACCCCTGCACTAGACCATTTCAGACAAATGGCTGTCCAATCTCTTCTTTAAAACCTCCAGTGATGAAGCTCCCACAGCCTCTGGAGGGAAGCCATTCCACCGGTTAAACTAGTGGCTTCTTCACCGCTTCTGGGATGAAAAGCAAAATGTTTTCAAAGGGGGAAAAAAAGTCCAGCTGCTTTTTGGAAAAGCACCTTGACCTGGATGATGGAGAATCCCTATAGATTTCTCTCCTAGAGGTATCACCCTGTCTGGTGGCGATCTGTCCCATTGGTGAGCAGTTAGGAAACTCTTCCAGATGCCTGTCTGAAGTCTGCTTTCTTCTTTTTTAACATTATTTAAATCATTGGCCGAGATTAGACCGGTCCCCATTTCGACCCCCTCTTGCAAGGCCCTGAAGACCTGGTTTGGCCAATGGGCCTGGGGCACCCAGAGTGGGATGGAGCCCATCAAGTGGTTTGTGGATTGTTGCCAGGGGGCAGAGACTCAATACATAGTCTTTGTATATTGGGTTTTTATTTTTTGTAAGCTGCCTAGAGCAGTGTTTCTCAACCCTGGAAGCTTGAAGATGGGTGGACTTCAACTCCCAGAATCCCCCAGCCAGCAGCTTCTAGGGTTGAGAAACACTGGCCTGGAGTCATTAATGTGAGTGGGTGGCCATATAAATTCTCTCCCTTTTTATGACCCTCTAATTTGGGGGGAGAGTCAGGGTGACTGGATGGAGGTGAGTGTTTACTGTCCAGATGCCCTATCCTGATGCCAGGCCATATAAATTCTCTAAATAAATAAAATTGCTTTTGGAATGGCTCTGAAGTTTCCAAAGTGGCTTTTTCCAAATGGCAACTGGACTTCCTTGGTTCCTTTTCTTTGAAAACATTTTGCTTCTCATCCAAGACGTTTCTTTGGAACGGAACATTTTCAAAGAAAAAACAAACAAGGGAGTCCAGTTGTCCTTTTGGAAAAAGCACCTTTGGGACCACCATGATCTGGATCAGGGCTCTCCAACCTCGGCAACTTTAAGACTTGTGGACTTCAACTCCCAGAGTTCCTCAGCCAGCAAAGCTGAATAGCTGAGTTGAAGTCCACAAGTCTTAAAGTTGCCAAGGTTGGAGAGCCCTGATCTGGATGATGGAGAATCTCCATGACTTTGGACACTCCCTGCCTTCCTTATGAAGCCCTTCAGGAACTTGTGCTAGTGGACGATCCCTTAAACAGGAGCCAGCTGTGGGTGGCAGCAGCCAAAAAAGCCAATACAATCCTTGGTTATATAAACAGAGGCATAGAATCAAAATCACGTGGAGTATTAGCACCGCTTTATTTTTTTAATATTTTTTTTAAATTTTGATTTATATGCTGCCATTCTCCGGAGACTTAGGAGGGCTTACAATGCGCTAAGCAATAGCCTTCATTCTTTTGTATATTTATACAAAGTCAGCTTATTGCCCCCACAAACTGGGTCCTCATTTTACCTACCTTAGAAAGGATGGAAGGCTGAGTCAACCTTGAGCCTTGGCGAGATTCGAACCTGCAGTAATTGCAGGCAGCTGTTCTTAATAACAGGGTGCTTTAAACCACTGTACTACCAAGGCTCTTTTTAAGCCTTAGTAAGGCCACCCCTGGAATACAGCATCCAATTTTGGTCCCCACGTTACAAAAAAAAAAAAACACATGTTGAGACTTTGGAAAAAGTGCAGAGAAGAGCAACTAAGAGGATTGAAGGCCTGGAGATTGAAACATAGGAAGAACGGTGCAGTGTTTGGGTTTGGCTAGAAAGAAAAAAAGGAGGGGGGGGACATGATGGCCATATTCCAGTATTTGAGGGGCTGCCACAAAGAGGAAGGGGGTCAACTTATTTTCCAGACCACCAGAGGGCAGGACAAGAAGCAATGGGTGGAAACTAATCAAAGAGAGAAGCAACCTGGAACTAAGGAGAAACTTCCTAACAGTGAGGACAATTGACCAGTGGAACAGCTTGCCACCAGAACTTGTGAATGCTCCATCACTGGAGGCTTTTAAGAAGAGACTGGACAGCCACTTGTCTGAAATGGTATACGGTCTCCTGCTTGACCAGGGGGCTGGACTAGAAGACCTCCAAGGTCCCTTCCAACTTTGTTACTCTGCTAAATTGGGCGAACTTCAACTCCCAGAAATCCCCAGCCCTTCTGCCCATCTTAAACTGACCAAGATTGGGGAAGCCTCTAGAGCAGTGTTTCTCAACCTTGGTAGCTTGAAGATGGGTGGACCTCAACTCCCAGAATCCCCCAGCCAGCAGTGCTGGCTGGGGGATTCTGGGAGTTGAAGTCCACCCATCTTCAAGCTGCCAAGGTTGAGAAACACTGCTCTAGAACCTCCTGTGTTTGTGGAACAAAATTGTGGTTCAATTGGTGCTTTGTGTGAATGTGTGTTCTTCCTCTTGGCAGCCTCAGGCCGGCTGTCCTGCCCAAAGGAAAATAACCTCCTTCTGACCTCCTTGGTGGAGCCTCTCCGGCCAGCCATCAACGGCCCTTGATAGCCCCTATTAGTGGCCTTTTTGTGTTCTTCTCTGGTGCTTAGCAGAAGAAAGGAAGGTAGTAGCTGAGCAGGGCAATCTACAAACAATGCAGCTCCAGGGAGGGGCAGGTGAGGTCCAATAGTCAACCCCAAGAGAAAGGATCCTTTTCTGTGCTTCTCTTCCTGGAGCGGAGACCCCTCCCCCAATTTACACAGAATGGAGGCTGGCTTGCTACCCAGAGGGGCTGAGTGAGTAGGGCTGCCTTCCTTGAAGCTCCATTCATTATGCTCCTGGATCTTGGGGTGGGGGGGGTGAGGGAGGAATGGCTTTCAGATCAATCCTGGGTACAAATTCAGGCTACATTCAAGATCCAGGAGCCTCCAAATGTTGGCAGTGTTCTGGGCAAGTACTTGTCTGGAATGCTAGAGGGTTTCCTACTTGAGCTGGGGGTTGGACTAGAAGACCTCCAAGGTCCCCTTCAATTCTGTTATTCTGTTATCACTTCAGGAGAGGACACCCCATGGAGTTTTCTCAGCCAAGGCCAACCCATGATTTGCACACTGCACAGCTGTGGCTTGTTAAAGACAGTTCGCAGGGCATGTCAGTTTGCAGGGACCTTGGAGGTCTTCTAGTCCAACCCCCTGCTCAAACAGCAGACCCTCTACCATTCCAGATAAATGGCCGTCCAACTTCTTTTTAGGACATCCACAATATCTGGAGGCAACTTCCGTTCCGAACTGATTAATTGTTCTCCCTTAATTCCAGGTTGCTTCTCTCCTTAATTAGTTTCCACCCGTTGCTTCTTGTCCTGCCTTCTGGTGCTTTGGAGAATAAATAAACTCACCGCCCTGAGTCCTGTTGGAGAAGGGCGGTATACAAAATAAATAAATAAATAAATAAATAAATAAATAAATAAATAAATAAATAAATAAATAAATAGATAGATAGATAGATAGAACCCCTCTTCTTTGTGGCAGCCCCTCAAATATCGGAAGATGCTATCATGTCTCCCCAAGTCCTTCTTTTCGTCAAACTAGACCTACCTAATTCCTGCAACCAAAACTACTTGTTGGTTTAAGGAGAAGGCCAACGGCTTCCCCGTTTCAAGGATGGAGAGAGCCGGTGGCTGGAAGGAAGCATTTCTCCAGGCAGCCCTCATTCTGCCCCCCCCCACCTCCCCCACTTGGCTTTTAAATGGGAACTGATAAAACTCCTGTCTGGAGCGGGAGGGGAGCTCTTGAAGACACAATGTTATCTCAAGAGAAGGAAACCCCTCAGGAGCCCCCAGATCTTAGCCAGGTGTGGGAAGCAAAATGTGGGGGCAGGTTGGGGCCGATGCCCCA
Source organism: Arizona elegans (assembly GCA_022577455.1). NCBI lineage: Eukaryota > Metazoa > Chordata > Lepidosauria > Squamata > Colubridae > Arizona > Arizona elegans. The sequence continues at coordinate 1,306,007 of JAKOOJ010000055.1, forward strand.
GGGCTCTTGTGAGGTTGTAGTACAAAAGAATTCTTTATTGGCCAAGGGTGATTGGACACACAATGAATTTGTCACAAGGCATTTGCAAGAGTTTGTAAGACACCCAAGGAAGTTGTAAGAGAGGAAAGCAATCTAAAAGGGCCTAACTAACACACTCACCTACATGCAAACACACACAGCAGTGCCTGGGATTGACAGGGTGGTGGCCAGAGGTCCGCACAGACAGGCAATACCTGGCCCCATGCAGCTCAGCATCATGGGCTCTGCTGCAGATCTCTCTCTGGGTGACCGTCCATGGAGATTCTCCACCCTCTGCCTCCATCCAGGTGCTTTCTCCACCAAAAGGCAACTGGAATTTGAGGGTTTTTTTTTCCTTTGCTAATGTTCTGTTTCTTATCCGAGAACCTTCAGAACTTCTCCAGAACTGAAGAGGCTTCTTGGATGAGAAGCAGAACATTTTCAAAGAAAAACCAAGAAAGGCCAGTAGTTGAGTTGCATCGTGCCAAACTATGGTTTGTTTTATCATGGTCAAGCAATCTAAAGCCAGGTGGCCTTAATACTCAAATGGCCCTCTTGACTCTGTGGCTGGGCTCACACAATTCCTTAAAGCCAGATCAACCATGACATGCAAAGGCTTGGAAATGAGGGGCCCTTGGTGCTCTCTGAGTTTGGTGGTTTTCTTGGAGATGTTTTATTGCTAGCAATGAGGATGTTAACCTAGTTTGGGTCATGGAACAAACGTCTGCAAGAAAACCACCAGCACCAAGGACCCCCCAAAGGCCAGAGCATTCGAATGCGACCCCCTTTCTCTGAACGTGGGAAGCCCAGAGCCGGGCTCTCCAAGGGGTTGAATGCAAGCAACTCAAAGCCAAGTCAGTCACCCCAGTTCTGCATTTGGGGGAGCCCCGCCTTCTCGCAGCCACTTCAGAGGGCCGAGCAGTCTGGTAAATCCAAGGCCAGGAGGACCCTCCGCAATGAGCCCCCCAGGGCCAGGTTGGGGCGGGGGCGGAGGGGGGGGGCACTTCCTGGCGGTGACCTGCCGCCCACTAATCCACAGCCCGGGGCGGTGGTCGCTGGGCTTTGGGGTTTGTCATTGGCTCGGCGGGGGGCCCTCCCGCCCCTCGGCGCCTGGAGCCGCCCGGTCTGCCCCTCCGCCCGAGAAAGCCGCCCCCGCCCCCGGCCCATTTAAAGCCCCGCCCGGGGGCCCCGGGCCGCTCTCCAGCCGGACGGGGACATGCAGGAGGCCGACGGGGGCAGCCCTCCGGCCGGGGCCCGGAGCCAGCGCAAGGCCAGGGGGGCCCCGGAGCAGCCCCCGCGCCGGCCCAAGAAGCGCTACAGCCGCCACGCCAAGCCCCCCTACAGCTACCTGGCCATGATCGCCCTCGTCATCACCGCCGCCCCCGGGAAGAAGCTGAAGCTCGCCCAGGTCGGCCGCCGCTCCGTCCGGGCCCCCGAGGGAGGGAGGCAGGGAGCCCGCCTCGCTTAGCGGCCGCCCGGGACCCGCGGCAGGTTCCCCCGCCAGCATCCCGGACCGCTCGGCTTTTGGGCGTCGGGGCTCGACGGCGCCGCTCGCTCCCAGCGCTTCTCCCGGCGCTTTGGCGTGGGGTCCCGCGCTGGAATGGGGGCCGGGGGGCTTCCCCGAGCGCAGCGCCGCCCCGCCTTCCGTCTCGGGGGCGCCGGACCCTCGACGGCCCCGGCCGCTGCTTCCTTGCTTCAAATTTATCCGGCGCTTCTTCTCGGCCCGGCAACCGACGGAAGGGACGGGCGGGAGCCAGCGGGCTTGGCTCCGCTTTTCTCTCCCCCTGAGCGCGGAGAGGACGGAATGGGAAGGCTGGAAGGGACCTCGGAGGTCCTCTAGTCCAGCCCCCGACTCCAGCGGCAGTCTTACACCACGCCGGCCGGCCCGGAGAAGGCTCGCTTGAGAACGGGGGAGGCTGGAGCCCCCGAGGGCCAGCAGTTCTAATGCGGGGCCCTCCTTTCTCCCCCCCCCCCCCATTCTCTCTCTCAGATCACTCAACGGATTAGCGCTTTCTTTCCGTTCTTCAAGGAGAGCTACCAGGGCTGGAAGGATTCCATCAGGCACAACCTGTCGGCCAACGACTGCTTCAGGATGGTAACCAGGCCTTCTGGGATGGGGAGGGGTGGGGGTGGGCAGGGGGCCTCCTCTGCAAAGAGCCTCTTCAGCCAGGTGGGGCCCCCCTTCTGAGGGGGCTGGGCGGGCTGTCTGTCTTTTGGGACTGGTGGGCTCTCCAACACATCTGGAGAAGTTTCCTGGGAAGCCTTCAGTCCAGCAGTCGGGGCTTCTGGATCTCAGGAAAGTTAGGATGGGTGGACTTCAGTTCCCAGAATGCCCCCTGGGTGGACTTCAGCTTTATTGGCTGGTGAATTCTGGGAGTTGAAGTCCCCCCCATCCTAACAGGTTCCTGAGATCCAGAAGCAGCTGCTCAATATTTCAAATCCCATCCTTCCTCACCTAAAGAGTAAGGAGGGGGTGGTCAGGAGGAGGACTGCCTCCTTAGAGAGACCCTTCCCACCCGTCCACCTCCCAGGTGCTGAAGGATCCGTCCAAACCAAAAGGGAAGGGGAACTACTGGACTGTAGACGTGGAGCGAATTCCCCCAGAAGCCCTGAAGCTGCAGAACACAGCCATCTCCCGCCAAGAGGAGGTGACTTTTGCCCCCGACCTCAGCCCCTTCGTGCTACAGGGCCATCCCTACGTGCCTCCTGGTGATGCTCCGGATCCCCAGACGCCCCTTCCAGCCGAAGCCCACCCCATCAAGGAAGAGGAGACCCCCGAGCCTCCGTGCAAGAAAGCCTTCACCATCAGTTCTCTGCTGAACCCGCCAAGCGAAGATGGAAGGGCCGAACCTGGCTCCCCAAGCTCAGAGGGTGCCTCTGTCAGCCGCCTCCACCCTCCTCTTGGTGAGGGTGGCCAAGAGGGCCCCTGCCCACCCGCCAGCCCTCCCCAGCTGCCCCCCGCCTCCAGCACAGACTGTTTCCAGTTGCCTCCTTGGCACAACCCTGGCACTTCATCCCCGGCTGGGGGTCCCTTACCCCTCCCCACCTTTGTCACCATCCCGGCTTCGCTCAGCCTCCCCTGTTGCACTTTGGGACCTGCTCCGTATGTGAGTTCTCCTTACTGGAACTTGGTGACGGCTCCCTACTCTCCCCACCCATATCCAGGCCTCTCCCTGAGCCCACTGGAAGTACAGCAAGCTGGCCAGGTGCCGGATGCCTCCTGGCTAGCCCCTCTGCCTTGGGTGGTCCCCTTCCAGCCCCTGCCCCCTCACCATTACCCTTTCTGAGGGTGCCCCATTTCAGAGGAAGCGGATGGCAGATTCAAGTGCACAAATCCCCTTATTTATTTAACTCTGTTATGCCACGGTTTCACGAGTTGCTTTTTCTGGTGGGCTCCCTCCTTGGGGGTCCCCTTTCAACGGTTTACAACAGGTGGGCCATGCCTGCGCATAGAAACTTTTATCCTCATTGTGGGAGCCGTTCACAAGCCCAGCATCCACTTCCTTGCCTTGTTGGGAACTTTGCCACTGGTTACTTCCTGAGGAGGGGGGCATTTTCTGGATGGGTGGTTTGCCGTTCCAACTGTACCCAGCAGCCTGTCCCGAGCACATAAGGAGGAGGGAGGGTGGGCTTTTTAATGGTACTGATTTCTGCCCGGTTTTCAAGGGCACGTTGATACATTATTAAATTAAAATAAATTTTACATTTAAAATACTGTTGCTTCCTTGTTTTGGTTTTTCTCACTTCTTACAGAGTGCAGTCCGGGCACTTGGTGAGGGTCCTTGGTGCTCTCTGAGCTTGGTTGTGGGGAGAGGAGGAGGACTGTGGGGTCCTTGGGCAGGGGTGGCCCCCCAGGGCCTTCTGTGCGTGCACAAGTGTCAGAAATGGGACAAGATGACCACCCGGCTCACCCAAATCTGCTGAATAGCAGCACTGGTCCATGGTGCTCTCTATGCTGGGTTATTTTCATGACCCAACTAGGGATCATCATTACTGATCAACTAGTTTGGGTCATGAAACCTCTACGAGAAAACTGCCAAGCTGGGCAGTGAGATTCCTTGATGCCCCACAATGGAAGGACACTTTGATTCCCACCATGGATGAATTGGCTGCAGAGGTTGATGGAGTTAGCAGAGGGGGCTGAACTGACTGTTTTGATTAAAGAAAAATAAACAATAATTTTTGTTTCTGCTTGGAAACCATTTCTGGACTTTGTGCTCGAGGTGGGGGGGGGAAATGAAAGTTTGATTTTGGGTTTTACCGATTAGATAGGTTTGTTGTTATAGAAAGGGCTAGTTTATATTACTATATGCAAATGTCTTATTTTACTGCACTAAAGAGTTGGATTGCCTTTTCTCTTTCCTACACTTTTCCCTCCCCTATTTTTCTTACTGTTTTCTTTTGTATTTTATATTATAAACTAGTAAAAGAAAAAACAAGTAAGAAAACAACCAAGTTCAGAGAGCACCAAGGTCTCCTCATTTCAACCCTGACCTACAAATATTCCCTTTATTGGTGACATGATCAGGATGGATTGGGATACAGTCAGGTAAACCAGGCAGTTTCCGTCCCAAAGGTGCTTTTTTCAGGAGGCAACTGGACTTGTTATTTTGAAGACGTTTCGCTTCTCATCCAAGAAGTTTCTTCGGCTCTGCCTGGAGGGTGGATGATAGTCATTGACCAGCTGCCTGCAAGGAGTATAAATTGTTCCATTCCCCGCCATCCAATCAGAGCTGAAGAAGCTTCTTCAATGAGAAGCAAAACCAAGAAAGTCCTGTTGCCTCCTGAAAAAGCACCTTTGGGACAACCATCACCTGGATGACTGAGAATCTCTACAGACGTTCAGCCAGTTTCACCTTACCAGGAATTGCAAATAATGATTGCAGCAAATCTTGTGTGTGAACCTGGCCAATGCAACCAGCAGCACAAAAGGAGGGTACACACACACACACATATAAATTGCCCACAGGGTGAGCTGACAATGCTGATTTATTGTCCTGAGCAGCTGACAGAAGAGGCTTCACCTGGGCAGGAACTGAACCAGGAAAGGAAAGGGAATATTATACGATTATACGGTCTCCTGCCTCCAGGCAGGGGGTTGGACTAGAAGACCTCTAAGGTCCCTTCCAGCTCTGATTTCTGTGTGTCAAACATGACCATGATGTAACATATATCAGAGGGATCATTGATAAAAATGGCCCCCTGCAAATCGGGGGGCATCGAGCAGGCAGTTCCTGCCATCTGGGTGGGAAGTCTGGGCAGCTCTGCCAACTTCCTCTGCTAAAAAGGATTATGGTGGGTGGTACCCAGAGTCCCTTGGGAGTTGGGCGGCATAGAAATATGATTAATTAAATTAAATTACACACACCCCCACCCCAAATGGAAGGGCGGACTGTCCTGCACAGCAAAAAGCTGTTCCAAGGAATTGCAGTCTGCACTCCTGGGTCTAAAAGGATGTGGGCTTGTGGCAGCAATCCTATTTCACGTTGGGGGGGGGTGGCACCCCAATACCCTTTAACACTTGATGAACATAACGGAGATGTGAAGAGGAGGGTGACCCCTTTGGGGAAGGCTGTGGGGGACAGGCTCCCACCTGGAGGGGGGAAACTAGGCCAGCTCTCAGGCCCATGAATCTGGCTAGGAAAATGTAGTCCCCCCCCACAACTCTTGCAACCCTGGGGGGAGGGTGCTTGACAAATGAGGGGGGAGGCTCTCAGGAAGTGGGGGCCAAGCTAGTCACATACACAGGGGGCATCTTTCTTTGCCTTGGGGAGGGGAGGCAGATGGATCCTGTGAATACAAGACCCAGAGCAGAAAAAGGGCAGAGCTGGAATGCAAGGAGGGTACCAGATTTGAAAAGAAGCCCCTCTATCCCCACCCCCTCCCACCCGGATCCTGGGAGCCTCAAATATGCATTTCCAGACTTGCTTGGCAGGGCCCATTTCTCCAGGCAGCCGACCTGTCCAGTCCTTCCGCTCCTTCCCCAAGGGAGGCCTGCCGGAGGGCTGGGGGTCTCAGACCTCGCGCTGGTCCGGGGCCTTGATGCGACGGGAGGCCGGGCCCAGCTCCACTTTGCAGACCCGCTGTGCAAACTTGAGGGAGCAAATGGATTCGCCCACATTCTTCTCCAGGGGGGAAATCTGAAGAGTCAAAGGAAGCAGATGGGAGAAAGGGGGAGCTGAAGGCTCTGGACACCCTCCCCAAATATATTTCCCACCAGGAAAACCCTTTTGTGCCCTGTCCGGCTTGAACTGCTGGAGCTGATGTGCCAGGTGCTGAGATGCACTGCCCAATCCCAGTGTGCCCCCCCCCCAGATCTCAAGGAGGGGGGAGAGAAAGAAAGATGCTCCTAGAATCGGACTGAACCGAGAGACTTCAAGAAGGCAGGACCGACACTCTCCGCAGGGGCCCCACTAAGCATTCAGGGCTCCAGGCAGAAGGAGGCGCTGACGGAGACTGGGCTTCTGCATCTGTCCTGGCAGCTGGCGCTGGTGTTTGAGAGCCCTGGTCCCCCACCTCCACCTCTCACCCATCCCCTGCCTTCTGCTCTGCAGGTCTTGCAGGAGGGGCTGAGAAAATGGCCCAAACTTTCTTGGTTTCTTCTTCGAAAACGTTTCGCTTCTCATCTGAGAAGCTTCTTCGGTTCTTGAACAACTGAAGGACTTCTGAAGAACCGAAGAAGCTTCTCGGATGAGAAGCGACACTTTTTCGAAGAAAAAAAGGAAGTGGAGTGAGAGGCCATTTAAGAAGCAGGTGGAAAACACCCAACTAGATGACCCAGGGACGGCTTTTGGCCAGGGGTGAAATCCTGCAGGTTCTGAGAGGTTCTGGAGAACAGATAGCGGAAATTTTGAGTAGTTCGGAGAACTAGCAAATACCACCTCTGGCTGGTCCTAGAGTGGGGTGGGAATGGAGATTTTGCAGTATCCTTCCCCTGCCACGCCCACCAAGCCACGCCCACAAAAACAGTATTAAAAATATTTGAATTTCCCCACTGCTTTTGGCCTCTCGTGCCTGGCAACCTACCCCCTTTTGCAATGGGGGATGAGAGGGGGGGGCTGCCCACGGAAGGTCATGGAGCCTGAGGGTGAACTTCCAGCCAAGGGTCTTGGGCCCACCCTCTTACCTTTGGGGCCCGGCCATGCCACCTCCCTCACCTGCACCATCATGACAGTCTTGCTGCCCTTGCCCAGCGAGTCTTGCAACAGGTAGGTGAGCCTGGAGTTGCGGAAGGGCACGTGGGCCTGCTTGGTCCGCAGGGCCTGGATGACCTCTCCGAGGGCCAGCAGGGACCGGTTGATGCTCTGGGCTTCCTTCAGGCGCTCCCCCTGCGCGCCTGACTTCCACACCCGTTCTGAGCCAGCCAGGTCCACCAGGTTGAGCTTCCCTGGAAGGACAAGGCGGTTGGGGAAGTTCTGAAGGAGCCTCTGCATCTCTCCGGGGCAAGGGGCCTTAAAGAGCATTTTGTGGTTCAGCCTTTCCACACCCGATGGCAACGGGAGGAGAGGGAGCCCAAAAGGATATGGAAAGCTGGAGAGACACCATCACCAAGGAAGGCCGGAGAATGACAGGGTGCGAGCAAGCCAGGATGGAGACGGTGCCACATGCAGTGACCAGGAGAAAGGCCAGGAATGCCATCTATTCTAAAGCAGGAGCCCGGCTCCTTCCCTGACCTGGCAGGGGTCGGGTGGGAGACGCAGGGGGCTTCCAACCAAGAGGAAATTCCCTCCTGCGAAGCCCATCCTCTTGAGAACCCAAAGGTCTCTCCCAACCTTCAGCTGAAGGTATCTCAGGAACGTCTCGAGATGCCCAGGTCAACCCTTGCCCTGCCCTGCAGGTCTGAACCTGCCGCATTCTCGGCTCAAGACTTCCACAGCTACCTGTGACCTTGGTGCCACTGGTCAGCTCCGTGCCCGTGAGCGTGAGGGTGAGCAGAGCGTGTGAACGGGAGCTGTGCACGTTCATGTGGGTGGAGAAGGTCCTGCGGTTCCGCTTTCCCAGCTGGAGAATCTGATACGGACACAGATCAACAGAGTTGGGGAGGGGTGCGGTGGCCAAGAGGCAGAGCTCTCACCTCACTCTCAGGAGGCTGTGAGTTCAATCCTAGGTAGAGGCAGATATTTCTCTCTCTGGCACAATGAGAATATGTCTGCTGAACAAAACTCTGCATTGGCGACAGGAAGGGCATCCGGCCAGTAAATACTCTGCTAGTTCCGTTCAGTTGCCCAGACTCCACCCCGCAAGGGGGCCATTAAATGATGATGATGATGATGATGAATTCTATGGGGAGACATAGTTGCCCAGGCTCCACCCCGCAAGGGATTATGGGGTCGTTAAACAAAGATGATGATGTGGATTAACAGTGTTGTAAGGGACCTTGTAGGTCATCTACTCCAACCCCTCACCCCCCACCCAAGCAGACCCTACACCATTTCTGACAGATGGCAGAAATCTGGGTGCAGCGAAAGGGGAGAATTGGTCATGATCGCCTCTCTTAAGGGGAAGAGGAAATATCCAGGGCCCGGATGCGCCTGGATGTTTGAAAGGCAAAATTTCACGAAATAAATCCATAATCAATAAAAAGATTTAGTCATCTTTTTTGTGTGTCCCTTTGGGTCAGTGTGGACTCTCGGCAACTGCCTGGACTTTTCTTGGCAAGATTTCAGAGGTGGCTTATCATTGTCTCCTCGCCGGGGCTCAGGGAGGGAGACTGGCTTAAGTCATCCAGCTGGTTTTGTGCCTAAGGCAGTGCTAGAACTCACGGTCTCCCAGTTTCTAGCCTGCTGCCTTAACCACTAGACCAGGGGTCTCCAAACTTGTCAACTTTAAGACTTCTGGACTTCAACCCCCAGAATTCCTTAGCCATAGCAACTTGTGGACTTCAATTCCCTGAATTCCCCAGCCAGCATGAGGGATTCTGGGAGGTGAAGTTCACAAGTCTTAAAAGTTGCACAGTTAGAGACCTCAGCACTAGACCAAAGTGGCTGACACCTGTTTTCTGGCACAGGTGAGCTTTGGCATTGCCAAGTGAAAGAACCTCACCTTCCCTGGCCAGCTTGTGCTCACCATCAGACTGGCAGTGCCCAACCTACCGGGCTGGCCCCCCAAACAAGATCCAGTCCACTTACCTTCTGAATCTCAGAGAAGTTCTGGACCTCCATACTGGTGAGGCCTGGGACATGAAGCTGACCACTCCCGTCAGGATGCAACTTGATGTCTAATTTCTCCTGAGGGTCCTTGGTCAGTAGATCTCTGGATAGGAGAGAGAACAGACAAGTGAGAGCAGATAAGGGTCTTCCAGTATTTGAGGGGCTGCCATGAAGAGGAGGGGCCAACCCATTCCCCAAAGCACCTGAAGGCAGGAGAAGAAACAACGGATGGAAACTAACCAAGGAGGGAAGCAACCTGGAACTAAGGAGAAATTTCCTGACAATTAAAACAATGAATCAGTGGAACAACTTGCCACCAGAAGTTGTGAATGCTCCAACACTGGAAGTTTTTAAGAAGGGGCTGGACAATCAATTGTCTGAAATGGTATCAGGTCTCCTACCAGAGCAGGGGGTTGGACTAGAAGACCTCCAAGGTCCCTTCAAACTCAGTTATTCTGTTATCCCCATTGATAGTGAAAGCAATTAATCAATGGAACGGATTGCTTTCTGGAGTTGAGGGCTAGGGTTCTGCCTTAGGCATGAAAACCAGCTGGGTGACTTTCAGACAATCACCAGGAGAGGTGAGTTTTAGTCCTGCCTTAGCCATGAAAACCAGCTGGGTGACTTTGGGCCAGTCAGTCTCTCCCAACCCACTTCACAGGGTTGTTTTGGGGAAAACAGCAGGAGGAAGGAATAGTAGATACGTTCGCTGCCCTGAGTTACTCATAAAGAAGTAAAGGCGGGATGAAAATAAATAAACAGTTGCATTGAGCCTCCATTCTTGCAAAGGGCTGCCCTTTGGATCCCCCTCTGCTCACCTGATCACTTCATTGTAGATCTCCACCATCGTGAGGTGGACTGAGAACTTCCATGCCTGCGCCTGCTTGGCCTCCATCTCCTGGTAGAGAGCACGCAGGGCCTGCTGGTTGATCCCCGGATTCCCCGGGACCCCCTGGAAGCAAAGGAGAGTTTGGGAGCCTTCTCCTCCCAGGGAAGCAGGCCCGAAGGGGTGGGGGTAGGGGGGGCATTTTTCTTCTGCAACTCCCTTCCTGTCTCTGGTCTCCAGGTTCTCTTCTGCATGGAGCATAGGAGACCCACCAGATCCTGGGTGCTCTCTGCATCTCTACAAGATGTTTTCTTGTAGACGTTTCATGACCCAACTATGTAACTTCATCAGTGCTAGAAGGGGGGGGGGTTTGCAGAAAGGAGGAGGAGGAGCGACTGGGGAGTGTTTGGTGCTCCCTGAGCTTGGTGGTTTTCTTGCAGATGTTTCATGACCCAACTAGGAAACTTCATCAGTGCTAGAAGGTTTGTGGAGAGGAGGAGGAGGCCTGAGGGTCCTTGGTGGTCTTTGAGCTTCTTGGGTCATGAAACGTCTACAGATGTTTCATTATCCAACTAGTTAACAGCATCAGTGCTAGAAGGGAGAGGGGTTTTCTTTCTGTTTATATACATTTGATAGGGCAAGCCTTGTGTATAATCGGAGAACAAACCCCACCCCACTTCTAGCACTGATGATGTTACCTAGTTGGGTCATGAAACGTCTGCAAGAAAACCCCCAGAGCTCCAAGGATCCCCCTCCCCTCCAGTTCAACCCTGAGCTACAAATATTCTCTTTTATTGGAGACCCGCTTTGCTGGCCCAGCGCAGCCCCCTTCGAAAGGGAGAGCCTCCCTCCGCCCCCGCCTCCCCCACACCTGGACAAGGCCTTACCTCCATGGTGTAGGTCTTGCCCGAGCCCGTCTGTCCGTAGGCGAAGATGCAAACGTTGTAACCTTGCAGGCAGGACAGGACCACCGGCTCAATCTCCAGGAAGACCTGCCAAGGCATAGCAACATGGAGCGGGGTGTCACCAAACAACGCCCCTTCCCTGCAGGCATCACTGAGGGCAGGAGCTGCGGGGGAGTGGGGAGGCGCAATTGGGGGACAGGTGAGCTCTGGATCCAACTGGAGCGGGGTGGGGCAATAGATGGCTCAGTGCAAGACTTAATTCGCCCCCATGGAGACTGAAGCAGCATTGCCAGGGTTTGGGGGGGGGGTTTAAAACTGGGAAGGGCATCACCCACTGACCTGCATCAGGACCCCAGATAGTCTCCTGCTCCCCCTAAAGCCTCACATCCCCCCATCCAGGGGAAATGAGAGAATGCTCCCTATTTTCCTTAATGGGGAGGGAGAGGGCTTCCAGATTTCCCCGAAGCCCCGAGGAAAGGGGGCTCTCCAGTATAAGGCAGGGCACGATGGGACCTTGCCCCACTTGTATCATTCCCAGAGTTTTCACAGTGATGTGCTGCCCACCCCCCAGACACACACACATCCCGTGCCTCCCCAGGAACTTGGTTGGTGAGGGGAGGGGGGGGCTGAGTCGAGACCCTGGTGATGGGGAGGGGCTCACCTCCTCCTGAGTGGCACAGGGCAGGAAGACCTTGTCGAGCTTGAAGTGATGCTCCTTCCCCTTGTAGCTGGCGGTCACACAGCCGTCCTCGGCCGGGCTGGCTTCTACTCTGGGACCCCCGGGGACCCCCTGTTGCTGCTCCTCCTCGGTCAGTGGCTTCAGGCGACACAAGACACGGATGTTGCCTGAGAGATGGGGAGGGATGGAGGGCAGGGTCCGTTCAGGCTGACCCACCAAGGCAGAGGGGAGGGTCCTGTTTCAAGTTCCTGGGGAGGTGGTCTCATCTGACTCCCCCAGATAGGAATGAGTCCCCCCCACCCCACCCCCCGGATGCTTTCTCCCTGCACCCTCATTGCCAATGTAGCTCTCCCTGCCATTTCCACTGCTTATGCTCAGGTCATCTCGGCTTCTGGAAGCGGAAAGGAGACCACCCAGAGATCTCAGGGCTGCAGCCCAGATTGGGAAAGCTCAAAGGGAAAGTGCAAGGCCACGTTCAGAGAACCACTGGCTCCATTGCAGGGCGGGCTCCTTTGTTATGCTGCAGAGGGAATCCAGCCTCTGCTTTTCTACCATTTGGGCAAGGAAGAGGGGAAGTGAGGCCGTTGTAACTTCGAAACGGTCACTAAATGAACTATTGAAGCGGAGAACTACCTGTATTTTTTATTTATCATGAGATGGGTGGCTGAGATACATAGTTAGATGATAGATAGATAGATAGATAGATAGATAGATAGATAGATAGATAGATAGAATTGTGAATAGAATGGAATGGAATAGAATAGAATAGAATAGAATAGAATAGAATAGAATAGAATAGAATAGAATAGAATAGAATAGAATAGAATAGGAGCTGGAAGGGACCTTGGAGGTCTTCTAGTCCAGCCCCCTGATCAAGCAGGAGAACCTAGACTCTTTCAGATAAGTGGCTGTCTGGTCTCTTCTTAAAAACCTCCAGTGATGGAATTGACCACGATTTCTGAAGACAAGCTATTTGTTGATTTAATTTATATCCCACCGTTATTGTGAAGCAGAAAGCCACCCCCCCTCCCCTCAGTCAGCAGCAGGATTGCCCCCTGCCACTCACCAAGCCTCCCACCCCCCCACCCCCCAGTAAGTCTCCCCATCAGCCCCGTCTCCAACATCACAGGTGGTGCTTCCGGCCCCTTCAAGATCTTCAGCAGCCCTCAAAGAAGAGGGTATCTGACCCCCATTTTGAGCCAGACATTGGGGGGGGGGGAAACAGACAGCCACAGGAAGATGGAAGGGACCCCCCAGACCCGGACGGGGATTGGGGGGCATTCCATCTATCACCAAAGAAACCAAGCCAGGTAAAGCCCCACCCCCCCGCTGCTTGCCCCCATGCCCAGGGACCTACCTTTCAGCTCCAACAGCTGGTCATGGTATTTCTTGCGAAGCTGCACCTCCCGCAGGTAACGCTCCTGCAGACACTGGCTGCTCTGTGCCACTTCCCTGATCACCGAGAACATCTGGAGGGGAGGGGGGAGAGTGAGGGGGCAGAACAGCCCCCCTAGAAGCCCCCAATCTGGGGGAGAGCACCCCTTCAAACAAAATAACAGAATAATAGACCTGGAGGTCATCTAGTCCAGCCCCCTGCTCAAGTAGGAGACTATCCAATTTGAGACAAGTGGCTCTCCAGTCTCTTCTTAAAAACCTCCAGCAAAGAGGCGCCTACAACTTCTGGTGGCAAGCTGTTCCACTGGTTAATTGTTCTGTCAGGGATTTTCCTCCTTAGTTCTAGGTTGCTTCTCTTCTTGATTAGTTTCCATCCGTTGCTTCTCCTCCTGCCTTCGGATGCTTTGGAAAATAGGTGGAAACCCCCCCCTCTTCTTTGGGACAGCCCCTCAAATATTGGAACACCCCTAGTCCTTCTTTTCATCAAACTAGACCTCTCCAATTCCTGCAGCCATTTATTGTATTTATTTATTTATTGGTTCGATTTATATGCCACCCTTCTCCGGAGACTCAGGGCAGTTTACAATAGGTTAAGCAGTAGCCTTCATACTTTTATATATACCTGCTTAGTAGGGCTTTCGGGCCCCCCTAAGTGGTATTCATTTTTATACAAAGTCAGCTTATTGCCCCCACAATCCGGGTCCTCATTTTACCTACCTTGGAAGGATGGAAGGCTGAGTCAACCTTGAGCCTGGTGAGATTTGAACTCGCAATAATTGCAGGCAGCTGGTGCTATTTAACAATACTTTAGTCTACTGCGCCACCAAGGCTCTTCTTTATTTATTCATATGTTTATTCATATTTATTCATATGTTTTAGCCTCTAGTTCCCTAATCCTCTTGGTTGTTCTTCTCTGCACTCCTTCCAGAGTCTCGGCATAATTTTTGTATCATGGTGATTTTTTTTTACATTTTAAAAAATTAATGAGCTTCCTCTTCGGTGTTTAAGCACTGAGGGAGTATTTGGGGTCCTGCAAGGCAAGTTCTCTTTTTGTGGGTTCAGGGGTGTCAGTTATGTGTATTTTGATCCCCCGGTTGGTTTTGGACACCCAGCCATCACAGACACCCCCCCCCCCCGGTTGGATTTTATCCCTCCTGGTTCTCTCCTTTTCCACTTTTTTATCCTGCCAGGTCTCTCCTCCCTCTTTCCCTTCTCCACCACAATCCATTTTTCAATCCCCCAAGCACAATGCAGCAACTGCCCCCCCCCTTGCAGAAAACATGGGGTTCCCCCCCCACCGGCCATGACACCAGGGCAGTCCTTCTCAACCTTGGCATCCTGAAGGTGTTTGGACTTCGACTCCCAGAATTCCCCTGGCTGGGCCTCACCTGCACCCGAGTCTCACCTGCAGCTTGGCTTCCTCAACGGCGGCTTTGTAACAGTGGGCAAAACTCCCCATTTCCCCCTGGATGTTCCGGAAGTCCAATTGCAGCCCCTGGAGGAGGGGGCGGAGGGTGTGCAGATGCTGCTTCATTCCTGGGGGCGGGGGGAACCAAAATGGAAAAGGGGGGAGGAGGAGGCCAGGCTGACTTTGCAGTCTGTAGTTGCCCCAAGGAGCAAATTGCTCTCTGCAAACAGGGGTCCTCTCAAGATGCTCGCAGGAGCTCTCCTTTCCCTGGGGGGGGGTGGAATCTACCCCGCTCCCCCCTCCCTGTGGTCTCATATGCCCCCAGTTCCCCCCACCCAATACCTGCCAGCTGTTTGCGCAGGGGCTGGGCACGCTCCTCGGACGTCCGGGAAGCCTCTTGCACTGCCATATCCTTCTGCTCCTCCAGCTGCCGGATCTCGTGAAGCAGCTCCTGACGCAGCCCCAAGACCTCCTTCTCGTAGGCAGAGATCTGTCAGGGAGAGAGGGCCCTTCAGGAGGGACAGGGGCCACTGCCAGGGGCCAACCAGGCAAGTCCCGCTTTTAAGACAGCTGCTGAAATACCCCTTCCGTCCAGTGGCGGAATTCAATTTTTTTTACTACCCATTCTGTGGGCGTGGCTTGGTGGGCATGATGTGGCTTGGTGAACGTGGCAGGGGAAGGATACTGCAAAATCCCCATTCCCACCCCACTCCTGGGAGAAGCATGTTGCAAAATCTCCATTCCCACCCAACTCTGGGGCCAGCCAGAGGTGGTATTTGCCGGTTCTCCGAACTACTCAAAATTTCCGCTACCGGTTCTCCAGAACCTGTTGGAACCTGCTGAATAGCACCCCTGCTTCCGTCAGGTTCTTCCTTTTAAGAGCGGGGTCTCCAAGCTTGGCAACTTTAAGGCTTCTGGACTTCAACTGGCTGGGGAAATCTGGGAGTTGAAGTCCATGAGTCTTAAAGTTGCCAAGCTTGGAAACCCCTGTTCTAAAATGTCCCGCCCTCCCCAGGGAAAACCTGAGATCCCACTCTAAAGTTGTCTTTGCAAACTGCCCAACACATCACTGCGTTAATCTGTCACCCCAAACTTCTCTGCTACTGAATTTTCAGAGCTGGCTGACTGCCAGGATATCGTGTGGCCCTTCTGCACCCCTCCGGAATGTAAGGAGATCAGCCGATTGGGACTGGGGGGGGGGCAGAAGAAGATCTGGGAATGAACCTTGTGGCCATCTGTTCCCCCCCCCTTGCTCAGAGCAATACAGGTAGTCCTTGACCTAAAGCACCCCCCGGGAATGGGCTGCCCCCTTTCTATTGGACTCCATCCAACCAGGGAAGGAAAGGCCGCCACCTGCTCGCTCACTGGGGGAGGGGTTTGCAGATGTTCAGGTGAGCCCATCCCCCGGGGAAGAGCATCGCCCAAGATCCCCAGCGTACCTTGTGCCGGAGGGCAGCTGCCACCCCCTCTGAACTCTGCAGCTGCTCCGCCAGCTGTTGGCACTGCTGTGCCTGGGAGGACAGCTGTTGCACCAGGGCCCTGTTCTGCGCCTCCGCGTTGGCCAAAGCCTGCAGCGTCTGGGAGGAATCCGCCTGCACCCCCTTGGCCAGGCCCTGGGTGCGAAAGGTCAGCACAGAGCGTAAGAGGCTCAAGGGCCCTGAGACCCCCGCAGCATCTGCTCTGAGCCCCTCCTCTCCCTTCAATTCCCACCTGCCCAACGTGTCAGAATGGGGGCTCCAGGCTTCCCCATTGGTGGGTCCCAGCCTTATTATTATTATCCTTCTCATCTTTCCTATTATCTTTTCCTTTAGCAACAGGGGTGACTTTCCCTTTGTTGGTTGTATCTTATGATTTAGGTTGATTGTATTTTATGATCACTTGTCACTTGTATGCACACTCAGAGTTTACGCACTGGAGACAAATTCCTTGTGGCTCCAATTTACACTTGGCCAATAAAGAATATTCTGTTCTGTATTTCATATATTCTCTAGTCTTCTTTCCTTTCCTCTCCTCTTCATTTTTCTATTCCATTCCATTCCACTCCACTCTCCACCATTATTTTTCAGTGGGGAGGGCTTTCCATTCCCACCTGGTCTATTCTTGAGGATCCCCCGTTGCTCCCCCAGCCAGCTCTGAGCCTCCTCACCTTTTCTGTGATCAATCAGGGGGGCATTTATTTATTTATTAAAAAACCGATACAGCCACCCAACTCACTCATGGAGACTCTGGGAAGCCGACAGCAATAAAACCCAAATACAAAATCCAGTAACAAGAACATCCCACCCAGACAACAATCACACCGATCCCTTGATGGGTTTGTGGATCCCCCTTCTGCAAATACAGAAATCTGAATAACAGAGTCGGAAGGGACCTTGGAGGTCTTCTAGTCAAGCCCTCTGCTCAAGCAGGAGCCCCTATATTATTTCAGCCTCTTCTTGAAAATCTCCAGGGATGGTGTCAAGCTGTTCCACTGGTTAATTAATTGTCCTTACTCTCAGGAAATGTCTCCTTAGTTCCAGGTTGCTTCCCTCCTTGATTATTTTCCATCCATTGTTTCTTTTTTCTTTTTTTGAATTTGTTTTATTTTTAAACAAAACATAAAACCTAAATCCATCATCCATTACAATTGCAAATGGTGTGTCGATCGGTTACAAGTCTTTTGTGCTTCATCCCCATATTCAAAGTTTACTAATTATCTAATTTCTCATATTGTCAAACAAATGAACCTCCTCCTTTATCATTTATTTAACTATGGCTTTATTGCTTCATAAAAATTATTTTCAAATATTATAACATTTGTTTCATGTTTCCTATTTCATTTCCATGTTTTATCATCTAGTCATTGATAAAATAAATCCCATATTTTATAATATTGTTTATCTTCTTGTTCTCTAATTTCAAATGTCAATTTACTCATCCGTTGTTTCTTGTCCTGCCTTCCGGTGCTTTGGAGAATAGGCTGAGCCCCTCTTCTCTGAGTCAGCCCTTCAACTTTTGGAAGACGGCTATCAGGTCTCTCCTACTCCTTCTCTTCCCACAATCTTCCCATGGTGCATGTTTTGGCTCTGAGTTCAAGGAAACATAACCTTAACCCTAACCCTAGCCTTAGCTTTAATTTTCATGCAGAGTGGGATTTTCCTATGCGATATGTCAATGAAGACTCAATTTACGGGACCGCCTGCTACCACCAGTAGCCTCCCACCGGCCAGTTCGCTCCCATAGAGAGGGGCTCCTCCGGGTGCCGTCGGCCAAACAATGTCGACTGGCGGCCCCCAGGGGGAGAGCCTTCTCTGTGGGGGCACCTACCATCTGGAATGAGCTCCCCCCGGAGATACGGAGGATCCCGGAGCTGCACACCTTCCGTCGCGCGCTTAAGACTTTTCTATTTCATCAAGCTGGCCTGGCCTAAATCTTCTCCCCTTTTTAAATGTGGAAATTTTAAATGTGGAAATTTTAAATTTGTCTTATTTATAGGGTCATGGGTAAGGCGTTTTAAATTGGGGAGCCATTTTGGATTTAATTCTGTTTTAAACGTATTTTAATGTTTATATTGTATGTTTTTAATTTTGGCTGTTCACTGCCCCAAGTCCTTTGGGAGAGGGGGCGGTATAAAAATCAAATCAAATCAAATCAAATCAAATCAAATCAAATCAAATCAAATCAAATCAATCAATCAATCAATCAATCAATCAATCAATAAATTCTCCGAAGGCTCCCAGAGGCTGAAGATCTGACGTCTCCCAAGCTAGGCAATGGCCCCAGAGCCAGTCCTCCACCCCATGCCAACTTTTCCTGGGGGTACGGCTTGCTGCAGTGGGTCTAGGACAGTGATGGCCAAACCAGAATGAATGTGCATGTGTGTGCCCCAGACTGCTGGAAACCCAAAGCTGGCCATTTTTGGCTCTTTTTTTGGGCCGTTTTCAGACTGTTTTTCAGACCATTTTCAGGTGCTCCAGCGCCCGCAAAGACCAGCTGGCCGGCGCACATGTGCACACTGGAAACCAGAAGAGCAGCTGGCAATGGCATGCATGCCCACACACGTGCCATGGGTTCGCCATCACGGGTCTAAGATATCTCCCACTCGCTGTGGGACAACTCATTGCAGGACAAGAGTTGGACTAATATCGGAGAAATGGTGGAATAGAATCATTAAGGATGCAAAAGGAGGGACTGAATGAAATGTGAATGACAAAAGTTAAAATATTTTTTTAATTATTTTAAATAAATTGAATCTTCCCACCACAAGTTGGCCGTGGTGAGTTGGCCACAACATGTTATCCCGTTCTGTGCTGCAACCGGCCTCCTCCGACATATTTCCACGCAGAGAAGGGGGTCTATGGCCACCAAAGAGGCCAAAAGGCCACACTCACCTGGACCTCAGAAGGGGGGCCCTTCTGACTCTGCAGGGGGAGCCGGAGCCCGCAGAGCTGCTTGTCCAGCTGCCGCACCTCTTCCTCCCTGCTCCGCTGCAGCTGGTCCATGCGCCCCTCCAGGCGCATCAGCTCGCCCACCTTCTGCTGCAGGCTGGCCTCCAGCTGCAACACTTTGTGGTGGAGAGCCTCGTTTTCCTGCAAGGGGCATCAAGAATGTCATTTCTTTTTTTAGCATAGGGCGAAAATGTGAGGAAGCACATCACAAGCAGCAAGAATTAACTTGCGCCTGCATGTGGGATTTGAGTGGGGGCAGAGACCAAGACACAATGACCCTCAAACCCAGAGGAGCTTCCAGGCCTTTTAACTCCAGTGCCCATTTTCCTGGCCAAGTCAGCTCATTGTTTTAAATGTGGTATTGGTCCAGTGATTACAGTACAGTATTGCAGGTTCTGCCCACTGCTAGGAGCTCGATCCTGACTGGCTCAAAACTATTAGTGCTAGGAAAGGAGGGAGGAAAGGAGAGAGATGGGGAGGGGAGGGAGGGAGGAAGGGAGGAAGGAGACAAGGAAGGAAGGAAGGAAGGAAGGAAGGAAGGAAGGAAGGAAGGAAGGAAGGAAGGAAGGACGGGCGGGCTGTGGTGGCACAGTGGTTAGAGTGCAGGATTGCAGGCTAAATCTGCCCACTGCTAGGAGTTTGATCCTGACTGGCTCAAGGTTGACTCAGCCTTCTGTCCTTTGGGGGGTGGGTAAAATGAGGACCCAGATTGTGGGGGCAATAAGCTGACTTTGTATAAATATACAAAAGGATGAAGGCTATTGCTTAACACATTGTAAGCCGCCCTGAGTCTCCGGAGAAGGGCGGCATATAAATCAAATTAAAAAAAAAAAAGCCCACTTGTAACGGGATATGGCCAGATTTGGGGCCCTGGGCTGGCCCTTAGAAGGCGGGGGGGCAGGGCAGGGGCTCACCATGGCCATCCGATCGGAGGGCTGGGCAGAGATGGCAGCTGCCTGCTGCAGGAGCCCCTGGGAGAGCTGCAGACTCTGCTTGAGACCCTCGTTTTCCATGGTCAGGTTGTGGATTCGCTTCTCCGAGTCCGTCACACCCTGGGGGCCAAAGAGGAGTTCAGTCCGTCCATCAGAAGAGAGCTGGAAGGGACCTGGGAGGTCTTCCAGTCCAACCCCCTGCTCAAGCACCAGAACCTACCATTCCAGCCTCTTTTCAAAAGCCTCCAGTGCTGGAGCAGCCATAACTTCTGGAGGCAGGCTGTTCCCCTGATTCATTGATCTGGGATTATAGAATAACGGAGCTGGAAGGGACCTGGGAGGCCCTCTAGTCCAACCCCCTGCTCAAGCAGGACACCCTCGGCCATTGCAGACAATCTCTTCTTGAAAACCTCCAGGGATGGAGCACCCACAACCTCTGGTGGCAAGCTGTTCCACTGATCGATTGTCCTCACCATGAGGAAGTTTCTCCTTAACTCCAGGTTGCTTCTCTCACTCATCCTGAGTTCATGAGTTCCAGTGGTGGGTTTCAAAATTTTTTACTACCGGTTTTGTGGGTGTGGCTTGGTGGGCGTGGCAGGGGAAGGATACTGCCAAATCCCCATTCCCCCCTGCCTCCCCGATCAGCTGGGACTTGGGAGGGCAGAGAATAGATGGGGCGGGGCCAATCAGAATTTTTACTACCGGTTCTGTGGGTGTGGCTTGGTGGGCGTGGCAGGGGAAGGATACTGCAAAATCCCCATTCCCCCTCCCCTCCGATCAGCTGGGACTTGGAAGGAGGCAGAGAATAGATGGGGGCGGAGCCAGTCAGAATTGTCACTGCTGATTCTCCAGAACTGGTCAGAACCTGCTGAAGCCCACCTCTGATGAGTTAGTTCCCTTCCTCAGCCTCAGCCTGTTCTTCTTGGGGGAGAAACCCCTCAATTCGTCCCCCACTACAGCACCTATTGGGTGCTGACCGTCCCCAGCCCTCCTGCCCCCGTTTCCCTTTTGCGAGGGGCCGCCTTCCTCACCCTGCCCAGGCGGAGCTGCTCCCGTTCTTCCTCCTGCGCTTGGATCTGCTGCTTCAGGCCTTGGATCTGCCGGGAAAGAAGAACCAAGACAGTCAGCCCCATTCAAGGCCCCAGAATCCTTTAGGGCCCTGATTTGGGGCCCCCGAAGCCCTCCTGGCCCCCTGCTTCTCCATGAACTCCCTTCAAAGGTCTTCCCCAACAGATGATAGACAACAGCTCATTTAGTGACCGTTACAAGTTACAACAGCATTGAAACAAGGGACTTATGACCGTTTTTCACACTTACGACCACTGCATCCTCCCCGTGGTCACATGATCAGCCGCTTGGCAACTGGCATGGACTTATGACGGTTGCAGCGTCCCCACGGTCATGTGATCAAAATGCAGATGCTTGGCCGTTGACTCATTTTTTACGACGGTCGTAATGTCCCGGGGTCTCATCATCCCCTTTTATAACCTTCTGACAAGCAAAGTCAATGGAGAAGCCTGATTCACTTAACAACCATGTGACTAATTTAACAAGTGCAGCAATTCACTTAATAACCGTCTGCATTGCCATCGGAAATGTTGTGCTCAACGGTGGTTGTAAGTTGAGGACAACCTGTAAATCAGGGGTCCTCAAACTTGGCAGCTTTAAGACTTGTGGACTTCAACTTCCAGAATTCTCCAGCCAGCATAGCTGGCTGGAGAATTCTGGGAGTTAAAGTCCACAAGTCTTAAAGCTGCCAAGTTTGAAGACCTCTGCTGTAAATGAAAAAGTTGGAAGGGGTCCTAGAGGTCTCCTAGCCCACCCCCTTGCTCAAACACAATAGCTAATGCTTGGCCAGGGGCCCGGACTCTGCTCCAGCAGCCCTAGAGAGGGTGGTGGTCTTACCTGGTGGTGGAAGCTCCTGGCCAGTTGCTGCTTCTCCCTCTCTCGCTCTTCCACCCGCTGCTGGAGACCCACCACCTCCTCGGCCAGGTAGCTCCGCTCTCCCTGGAGGGCGCTGATAGACTCCACCAGCTGGTGCAGACCCCCAGGGGCCACAGGGCAGAGCAGACCGGGGGATGGCAGCTTTGAGCCTGGATGGAGGAGAAGGGTTGGAGGGGAGACCCGGGAAGGAGAGGGGTCTGGCCTAGGGGGCCTGAGCTGAGCTTGGAACTCTGAACCGCCCAGGGTGGACCATGCAATACCTCCCCCCCACTAAAGGCCACAGGGCTCCTGTCCATCCATCTCCCCCTCCCCAACATCTGGAGGAGGGCCAGCCCCTCCTGAGGGCACTTCAGAAAAACAGAATAAGAGAAGAACAGAGTTGGGAGGGACCTTGGAGGTCTTCCAATCCAGCTCCCTGCTCAAGCAGGAAACTCTAAACCAGGTGTTTCCAACCTTGGTAACTTTAAGACATCTGGGCTTCAACTCCCAGAATTCCTCAGCTAGCCATGTTGGCTGGGGAATTCTGGGAGTTGAAGTTCCCAAGTCTTAAAGTTGCGAAGGTTGGGGACCCCTGCCTTATACCGTTTCAGACAAATGGCTCTCCAGCCTCTTCTTAAAAACCTCCAGTGTTGGAGCAGCCACAACTTCTAGTGGCAAGCTGTACCAATGGTTAATTGTTCTCACTGTCAGGAAATTCCTCCTTAGTTCTAGGTTGCTTCTCTCCTTGATCAGTTTCCATCTGTTGAATGCCTGTGGAGATTCTCAAGTCCTCCAGATCATGCTTGTCCCAAAGGTGTTTTTTTTTTTTTTCAAGAGGCAACCGGACTTTCTGGTTTTTCTTTGAAGACGTTTCACTTCTCATCCAAGAAGCTTCTTCAGCTCTGACTGGATGGTGGGGAATGGAGCTGAAGAAGCTTCTTGGATGAGAAGCGAAACGTCTTCAAAGAAAAACCAGAAAGTCCGGTTGCCTCTTGAAGAAACACCTTGGGAATTTCCATCCGTTGCTTCTTGTCCTGCCTTCTGGTGCTTTGGAGAAGAGCTTGACTCCCTCTTCTTTGGGGCAGCCCCTCAAACATTGGAAGACTGCTATCATATAGTCCTGGTCCTTCTTTTCATTAAACTAGACATACCCAGTTCCTGCAACCTTTCTTCATGTTTTAGCCTCCAGTCCCCTCATCCTCTTGGTTGCTCTTCTCTGCACTCTTTCTAGAGTCTCCACATCCTTTTTACATCCTGGTGACCAAAACTAGATGCCGGATTCCAAGTGTGGCCTTTCCAAGGCCTTATAAAGTGATATCAACCCTTCACCTGATCTTGATTCTATCCCTCTGTTGATGCAAGCGAGGGTTGGCTTGGCTTTCTGAATGAATCATTCCAAAAGGGCAGCCCACCTGCCTGCACCTTCTCCAGGAGGCCCTGCTGTTCCAGGATGATGGCTTCCAGGCTCTGGATGACGCTGAGCTTGTCCTTCACCCGCTGCTGGTAGGCCCTCTTCAGCCCCCGCATCTGCCGGCGCCAGCGGCTCTCCTCCCAGTGCAGGCGCGAACGATATTCGCTGGCCTTCTCCTGCAGCTGCTGCAGCTGGGTGTAGCGCTCCAAGAAGGAGAAGAGCTGCAGCATCATTTGCACCAGTGGCGACTCCGGGGGCTGCGTGGGGAGGGGAGATGGGGGTCCCGCAGGGAGAGGGCAGCCGGCAGCCCAGAGTGGGTAGGAAGAGGGGAGAGCAAGGTTAGCCACAGGGCGGGCAGCGCCAATTCTCCCCACTCTCCCAGATGGCTTTCATGCCTAAGGTGGAACTAGAACTCCCAGTCTCCTGGTGATAGAGCCAAAGTCATCCAGTCAGCTTTTGTGCCTAAGATGGGACTAGAACCCCTGCCTCTGCACCACGTTTGTATGAATGTGACAGAAAAGGGGGAAAGGAAGGCAGGGGCCCAGCTCTTGTGGCCCCCCACTACTATTGCTTCATGTCCCCCTCCCCAGGACAGGCCTCTTTCCCCTCCCTGCTAGACCGGAACCCCCAGGGACCCCATCCCTTGCTTCTCCTTTGGGGGGGGAGCATTTCCTCCTCCCAGCCAAGGGGGCATTTCAACTCAGGCCCCACTGTTCTCCCCCCGCCCCCCCCCCCCACGAAAGCCAGGAGAACGGGGGCAACCTTTCCACACAGCATTTCCCTCTCGGCAATGGCTGCCTCACGCTTGAGGGCCAGGAACTCCGTCAGTGGGGTGGGGGCTTCCTCCGAGCCCAGGTCATCCTCCTCGGAGGGGCTGCCTCGGTCGCTCTCGGAGCTGCCTGCCAAGGCCAAGAAGGCTGGTGAGGTTGAGCTGCGGCCCCTTGCCCAAAGCCCCCTCCCTAGGCACCCCCTCCCACCTCCACACGCCAACCAAATTTCCCAGCCCCATCTTGGCAGAGAAGCCTGCTTGCTAGCAATAACGGAGACTGTAGCTCAGGATTCAAATGTGTGTGTGTGGGGGGGGGGGGGGGTTCCTTGGTGCTCTCTGATCTTGGTGGTTTTCTTGCAGACCTGTCATGATCCAAACTAGGGACCATCATTATCTAATTAGAAGGAAATGGGGTTTGTGGAGAAGGGAGGAGAAGGGAGGAGGAGGGGGAGGAGGAAGAGAAGGAGGAGGAGGAGGAGGAGGAGGAGGAGGAGGAGGAGGAGGAGGAGGAGGAGGAGGAGGAGGAGGAGGAGGAGGAGGAGGAAAAAGAGAGGACTGTGGGGTCCTTTGTGCACTCTGGGCTTGTCAGACAAGTCATAACCCAGCAAGGTAACATCTTCAGTGCAACAGCATCAGATGATGTTACTTAGTTGGGCAATGAAACGTCTGCAAGAAAACCACCAAGCTCAGAGTGCACAAAGGGCCCCTCATGCACACAGAAAAAAGACCCCCCCTCACTTTGCTTCCTAGACCACTTTGGACTCTGCCTCTGCCCTAACCCTGGCAGTGCCCCTTGCCAGCATCTGTGGCTGGGAGCGGGGGAGGGGGAAAAGAGGTGGTAACTGGCCCAACCCCCCCTGTGCTGAGCCTGCCCCAGAGTGGTGGGGGGCAGAAGAGAAGAGAAACCTACTGTCCACATCAGTCAGCTGCAACCATCGATGGTTGGGTGAGGGGGTCTTGATGGAGTCCTCTGGCAGCTCCTCCGAGAAAGCTCTGCGGCCCTGGGGAGGCAGAGAAACGGGTCAGCCCCCTGGGAGAATCACTGGGAATTCCTCCCATGGTCTTCCTGCTTCAGATTAGATTAGATTAGATTAGATTAGATTAGATTAGATTAGATTAGAATAGAATAGAATAGAATAGAATAGAATAGAATAGAATAGAATAGAATAGAATAGAATAGAATAGAACAGAACATAGCTGGAAGGGACCTTGGAGGTCTTCTAGTCCAACCCTCTGCTCAGGCAGGAGACCCTAACATTTCAGACAAATGGATGCCCAGTCTCTTCTTAAAGACATCCAGTGATGAAACACCCAGAGTTTCTGGTGGCAAGCTGTTCCACTGGTTAATTATTCTCACTGTTAGGAAGTTTCTCCTTAGTTCCAGGTTGCTTCTCTCCTTGATGAGTTTCCATTCATTGTTTCTTGTGCTGCCTTCTGGTGCTTTGGAGAATAATATGTCCCCCCTCCTCTCTGTGGCAAATTAGGAACAGCCAAATCACAACCTCCTGCCCCAGATGTCCCAGTGGGGCTGGGATTCAACCCGTTTAGGAGATGCCAGCTGGCATAGGCTACAATGCAGATAATGCAAGGACTGGCCTTAAGGCCCTGCGCCTTATATCCTGCCTTCATAATTTTTACAAATAACTCAAGGAGGCAAGGATACCTAATAGTCCTTCTGCCTCCTGTTTTTCCCCACAACAACCCTGTGAGGTAGGTTGGGTGAAAAGAGGGTAATTGCCCCAAAGTCCCCCAACTGGCTTTCATGGCTAAGGTGGGACTAGAACTCACAGTCACCTAGTGATTGGCCCAAAGTCACCCAGCTGGCTTTTGTACCTGAAGCGGGATTAGAACCCCTGCCTCTGTACCAAGTGTCAACCCCCAAGCTGTGTGAATGCGGCATAAAAGGAGGAAAGGAAGGCAGGAGAAGCAGGCCAGCTCTTGTAGCCCCCCCTCCCTCCCTCCCACAGGCCTAGAACTCACCGTCTCCTGGTGATTGGCCCAAAGTCACCAAACCAGCTTTCATATCTAAGGTGGGACCAGAACTCACCGTCTCCTGGTTTCTAGCCTGGTGCTTTAACCCCTAGACCCACCTGGCTCTTTCAAATACTGGCTTTTCCTTCTCAGCATTTTTGTGGGGGGCTGATACATGCCTCCCCTGCCCCATTTTTTTGCAAATGCCGTTTTAACGGCTGGACACTCAGCTGCACTGGCACCACATGATCCGGTGTGGCACCTTGGTGCCAGGCGCTTTGGCTTGGTACATTGCAACTCTGGCCAGGCTGTTTGGCACTCCCAGGGGGTCCAGAAGAGCCACCCCCTCTCCCAGAATCTGAGCTCTCTGCCATGGCTCACTGTTTGCTCTCCATCATGTAGAACCTCGCCCAGAGGCACACAGGTGTGGCCTCCCTTGGGGCGCCTGACCTGGGATAACCCCTCTCCCAGCTGTGTGGTCCCTGAATTGGCAAGGTGCTGTGGCTCTGTTTCCATGGTGGCAGGTGCCATGGCAACCCCATCACTGAGGGTGGGTGCCTTCTCTTCCTCCTGCCAACTTGCAATGCAAATGTATAGGCTGATGCACCTGCTGGAAGACAGGTGTGAGTGTGTGATAGATAGAGAGAACGACACCTGGAGCAGAGTCACCTGGGAGAATCACAAGCCATGGGTATGTCCCAAGAGGAAGAGGCACTCTGTACACGCTCGGTGGTGCTCTCTTCCAGCACTGCCAGTTCATCAGCAGCTCTGGGAGACGCACCTCCCTACTTATGGAACTCATATCTGTTTATGGAATTCTACGTTAATTACTAAAGTTATGCATTCATCCTTCCAATGCGAGGAAGCGTGTGAAATCTACGTGGAGCTTCGCACAGGTACGTGTGGCTTTGTGGTGCAAAGATCCTGGCTGCTTGCAGTGTCAGAAGCCCCCAGAGTGTGAAACAGAGTCCAGGACCCGCAACGAAGGATGAATTGATTCCTTGTGAGGCTGCGGGGTCTGGAAAGGAAACCAAGACAGGCAGGTAGGATGTCATCAACTCCAGAAAGGCAGCAATGGTGCCACGAGCCCCTCGACTCACTACCTCTAAGGAAGCAGAGTGCCCCCCTTCCCCTGCTCTGGCCAGGTCCATGCCAGGGGCAAAGAGCCGGACTCCCACCTGCCCACATCCTGACGTCCCTCCATCCCTGCTGAGAGAAGTGAGATCGGGTACCAGCACTCCCAAAAAGAAGCCCCCCCCTTTTCAGATGGAGGTCGGCATAATTCTGGGGGGTGCATCACTAGAGGGATGAGCAGCTAATTCTGCAGTGTAAGGCTTTAGTAAGGCCCCATTTGGAGTACAGGTAGTCTTCGACTTACGACAGATCATTTAGTGATGGTTCAAAGTTACAACAGCCCTGAAAAAAAGCGACCAATGACCCTTTTTCATACTTACGACCATTGCAGCATCCCCACAGTCACATGATCCAAATTCAGATGCTTTGGCAATTGACTCATATTTGTGATGGTTGCAGCATCCCGGGGTCACATGATCCCCTTTTGCGACCGTCCGACGAGCAAAGTCAATGGGGAAGCCAGATTCACTTAACAACTGTGTTCCTAACTTAAACAACTGCAATGATTCACTTAACAACCATGGCAAGAAAGGTCGTAAAATGGGACAAAATTCACTTAACAAGTGTCTCACTTAGCCACAGACATTTTGGGCCCAATTGTTGTTGTTAAATTGAGGACTGTAGTGTGTCTTGTTGGCTTATTAAAAAACCTTATTGATAAGGTTGAGTGAGTCCAGAGACGGGCCACAGAAGCAGTCCAAGGTCTGAGGACAAAACCTATCGGAAGGGATTGGAGGAACCGGATATTGTTGTGGTCTGTCAGCAGCCTGTGTGGATTGTAGCTGATTTTGACAGCGAGGAGGCTGGTGTGGTGCTGTGCCAGCAGCCTGTGCAGCTGGCACTCGAGTCGGACAGTGAGGAGGCTGGAGAAGATGTGGTGCCAGAGGCGGGGATTCAGCCAGGGCCTTCAGAACCTCCAGAAGCTCCCATAAGTGAAGAGGAAGAAGAGCAGGAGCCTCTTCTCAATGCACGGGCGCGCAGAGCTGCCAAAAGGCAGAAGTGGCTCCTCAGGAGCAGGTCTCCTTGAGAGTAAGGCTTGGGGCTAATTGGCCACTCCCTTAGCCTATTTAAGGAGGAACGCTGACTGCAGCAAACTGTAGGGAACAACTTTAGTTCACTCTCCTTCGCGTCTGGATTCTCTGCAAATTGCTTCTGGGCTTTCTGCCAACCTTAGTAAGATTGTGATTACTTTATCTTTGGTTTCTTGTAGGCTGTTAAGAAAGTTTATTAACAGTCTTTGTTTGGAAAAGACTGAGTTATTTGAGTAAAATAAGCTTTGTATAGAGTTTGTGTGTGCTGCGTTCTTTGGGGTCCATAGCTGGGGCACAACAGATATGCATGGCCTGGAGGGAAGAAGGGAAAGGGGAGGGGAGGGAGAGCTTTAAATATATTAGGGGTGTCAATTTGGGTCTAGACCAGGGGTCTCCAACCTTGGCAACTTTAACTTGCCAACCTTGGCGGACTTCAACTCTCAGAATTCCCCAGCCAGGCTTAAAGTTGCCAAGGTTGGAGACCCCTGGTCTAGAAGACAGTATTTTCAATATTAAGTAAAAATCAAGAACAGGGGGGCATAATCTGAAACGGACAGGAGGGAAGTTCAAAAGTCACATTAGAAAGGATGATTTCACAGAGAGCTTGGAACCAACAAAGTGGGTCAGTTAGTCACTGAGTTTAAACACGCTGGGGGATAAACACAGGACCATCATTCGACAAAAATTATAAATAAAACAAAGCAATTCAATATAATAATGACAACAATATTAATTAAATAATCAAACATCCACCACCTATCCCAGATTCTTGGGAAGGACTCGATGAGCGAAAAAAAATGCCAAATCCAGTCTGAACCTCTGGCTGACTGTGCAACGAATCAATTGAAAAATAAATACATAAAAACATTAATAATTAAAAATACACAAGCAAACAAATAAAAAAAAAGAATACAAAAAAGAAACCAAAAAAACCCTCCAAGGGCAGACTTTATGGACGGCTGGGTCTTTTCCTGCTGCCAGTTTTCTATGCTTCTAGCTTTGTGCCCTCGGTGCCAGCTTGGCATGTGAAGAGGCCCCAGTCCTTGGAAGGAATCCATCCAAAAGAGACACCGCTGGAAAAACTGGATTGGGGGGGGGGGGCAGCACTGAGATAGAGGGGTGTGGATAGGAGCAGCTATTCCCTGTCTCTTCCCACCACAGCCCCTCAAACCTACCATCTGCTCTACTTTGTATGTACATTTCACGCCCGCAATGAAATCCCACCCACGTTGGTGGTTGGCAACCAACATGGTGCATTTTTGGAAACGTTGCATTGCACACAGACAGAGCACTAAACTGCAATTGTCTGGGTCGTACCTATTGCACTACTCCACAGCCTTACCACCTTTTACCAGGCAGGCTGGGTGAACGCGGCCTCAGGTATTTGGGGAGGGGGCTGCGACACACAGAGGAAGCATCAGCTGGCTTTTCTATAGCTGAGAAATATGCTAGGCCTATTTTAGG
The DNA here is from genome assembly GCA_022577455.1 of Arizona elegans. NCBI lineage: Eukaryota > Metazoa > Chordata > Lepidosauria > Squamata > Colubridae > Arizona > Arizona elegans. The sequence continues at coordinate 1,335,449 of JAKOOJ010000055.1, forward strand.
AACTCTGCCAGGGAATTTCAACAACCTTCCCCTGCTTTCCTGGTGGGGAGGGGGTGTTAATTTTTTAAAATTCCTTTATATTGGTTTTTATTGTTTGCAAGTCACTGAGAGTGAGTAAGCGGCCACATAAACCTTTTAAATAAATAAATACAGGTAGTCCTCAAATTACAACCTCAATTGAGCCCCCAATTCCTGCTGCTAAGTGAAACATTTGTTAAGTGAGTTTTGCCCCATTTTACCACCCTTTTTGCCACTGTTGTTAAGTGAATCACTGCAGTTGTTAGGTGAGTAACACCGTTGTAAAATGAATCTGACTTCCCCGTTGATTTGCTTATCAGAAGGTCGCAAAAAGGGAACACGTGACCTTGGGACGCTGTGACCGTCATAAATACGAGTCTGTTGCCAAGTGTCTGAATTTTGATCCCATGACCATGGGGATGCTGGAACGGTCGTTAAGTGTGAAAAATGGTCCTGAGTCGCTTTTTTCAGTGCTGTTGTAACTTTGAAAGGTCACTAAATGAACTGTTGTAAGTCGAGGACTACCTGTCACTGCCAGGATGATAAAAAAAGTATGTCTCTCCACACTTCCTTTATTTGATAGGTTTGATCCTAAAGCCCCTTTTCAGTTTTTCAGGAGGAATCTTCAAAACAGCAGCTTAGAAGGGTTGAAATGCTGAAATGCCAAATGGAATTAAAACCACCTTTTAAGGTCCAGCAAAGACCAAGGAGGCGGAAATTCTTCCAACCCCCTTTAGGGACTGACAGCCATCAATCAATCACACAGGGGGTCACGGTATCCTGCTGGGTTACTATAGAGGGGCTTCTTCCAACAAGAGGAGGGGGTGGGTGGGCTGCAGCTGTGCCACCCCTCCCCATCTATTTTTGGGGATGCATTTGAATAAGGGGAGCACTTATTCGGGTGGCCGGTGGGTTCAGTTCCCCCAATGCAGAAAAGGAGGCGATTGCTGGGGGTCCGCGGGCCTTGCACACCCACCCACCCACCCCTGCCCAAAAGCGAATTCCTTTGCATAGGATGCTGGCGGGTCTCCGCGGAGCTGGACCAGGCCAGGGGGGAGGGGCAGTCCCCCTCCCAAAGGCCCTTCGAGCTAGGGCGCGGGTGGGAAACGCCCCCCCCAAAGGGGGCAAGGATGCTCCAGCCCCGCGCTCGGCCCCGGGAGCCTTCCAAGGGGGCGAAGAGGGTCTAAGGCCCGAGTGGGTCGGTGGCTCCAAGAGGGGGGGCTGCATCTGCCCCCGCAGCCCCCTCCCCCTCCCTCCCAGCCGCGGCGCATCTTACCGGGGCCGTCGGGGCGAGGGGCAGCGCCCCGGGGAGCCTCCGCAGCCGCCTTCCCCGCCGCCCCCGGGCCGCCCCCGCTTGGCCCGCATCGCCCTTCTTGAAGAGCGCGTAGAAGACCAGCACCAGCAGCGAGTAGAAGGCGTACATGGGCGCCCGTGACGCAGCGGCAGGCGAAGCGGCGGCGGCGGCGGTGCCCGGGCTGAGCGAGCGAGCGAGCGGGGATGCGCAGCCGGGATGCCGGGGAGGCGGAGGCGCTCCGGGCAGGTGGGCACGCCGAGCCCCGCCCAGCCCTGGGCTTGTGTGCCCCCCTCTCTGTGCCTGCCTGCGTGCGTGTGTGTGTCTGTGCGTGTGCCTGTATTCTTGTGTCTTGTGTCTCTGCGCGTGGGGGTGGGTGGGTGAGACTGCCGCTGTGTCTGTGGGTCCTTCTGTCTGTCTCTGTGTTTGTGTCTTTCTGCGTCTGTGTGGTGTGGGTGTGGGGTTTGTGTGTGTGTTTTTCTATCTGTGTGTCTCTATCTGTGTGTGTCTGTCTAGATCAAGTGTCTCTCAACCTTGGTAGCTTGAAGATGGGGGGACTTCAACTCCCAGAATCCCCCAGCCAGCAGCTGGGATTCTATATCAATCTATATCTATCATCTCTCTCCATCTATCTATCTGTCTGTCTATCTACCTACCTACCTATCATCTCTATCATCTATCTATCTCTATCATCAATCAATCTATATCAATCTATCAATCTATATTTATCATCTATCATCTATATCATTCATCTCTCTCTCTTCATCTATCAATCTATCTCTGTCTGCCTGCCTACCTACCTACCTACCTATCTCTATCAATCAATCTCTGTCAATGTTTCTCACCCTTGGTAGCTTGAAGATGGGGGGACTTCAACTCCCAGAATCCCCCAGCCAGCAGCTGGGATTCTATATCAATCTATATCTATCATCTCTTATCATTCATCTCTCTCTCTCCATCTATCTATTATCTATCTAGCTATATCATCGATCAATCTATATCTACTGTAGCTACTTACCCACCTACCTGTATCTCTATCAATCAATCTATCTCAGTGTTTCTCAACCTTGGTAGCTTGAAGATGGGGGGACTTCAACTCCCAGAATCCCCCAGCCAGCAGTGCTGGCTGGGGGATTCTGGGAGTTGAAGTGCCCATACCCATAATTCAATGCCTCCCCCAGGTGCATGTGTGCACAATCCCCCCCACAACTCCCCCTCACTTTTGGCATGCAATTGCACAGTGGGCCCAGTAAGCCTGTTTTCCGCCCTCCCCAGGCTCCAGAGGCTTTCTTGGAGCCTGGGGAGGGCGAAATGGCCTCCCCCCACCCCTGGAGGTCCTTTAGAGCCCGGAAACGGCCCGTTTGCTGACTTCCAGTGTGCCCGGAAGGCCCAAAAGTAAGATGCGTGCGCCAGACCAGAGCTAGGGCAACGCTCGTGTGCCCACCAATATGGCTCCATGTGCCACCTGATAGGTTTGCCATCACGGCCCTAGACTCTGGACAGACAGACAGACAGACAGATGCACACATGCCAAAAGATCCACTGAGCAGAGTCTGCAGTGACCGGGTCACAAGGACTCCCAGGAAGGGAATAAAAAATTTGAAAATATGGAGAGGATCTTTAGGCTTCCTCAGAAAACAAAGCCAAGCAATTCCTTTCCAACTGAGTCCCAGCCAGCATCTCAGGGGGATGCCAAGATCTACTTATACCTACCTACCTATCTCCATCCAATGTCAATCTCTCTCTGTGTGTCAATCTATTTATCTCCATCCATCTAATCTGAAAATCTATCCTCTCTCAATCGTCTGTTGATGTATCATATCAATCTATCATTTGTGTCTGTCCCTCTATCGATTTATCGTTAATCTGTCAATAATTGGTTAAACTATCATCTGTGAATCTATCTATCCTATGTCAATCTGTCATCACTCTTATCTAATCATCTATATCTATCGCTGTCAAACTATCATCTGCCAATCTTTCCTTCCTTCCTTTCCTCCCTCCCTCCCTTCCTTCTGTGGGGTGCCCAACTCATCTAGAGGCAAGACAAAATTAATTTTTAAAACTAAAGTTTATTAAAATTTTTACAGAGAACGTAAAAACAAACACCAAGTAATACGGATTGGAAAGAAAGAAAGAAAGAAAAAATTCCCAAAGTGCTAAGAGAAAGAATAATAATAATAATAAAAAAAAAAAATACAAAGAGGCTTCCAATTTCTTTTGTGGCAAATATAAGTACAATTACAAAAAATTGTTACCCTATGATTATAAAAAAGCTCACTTTTTTCTTTTATCTATTATTTTTTTTCTAATAATCAAAGCCACAAGTTGTAAGTGCATTTTTTTCCGCTCTCATGCAAAATGTCTGTAAGGGATTTCCAGTTTACAGATTCACTTAACAACTGTTGCAACAAAGGTCATTAAATGGGGCAAAATTCACTTAACAATAGAAAATTTGAGTGGAGGATTGCTTTTATCTTTATACATTCAAGACAATTCCTCTGGTAACAAATATCAACAATACATCATTTTATAAAAAATACTCTTTAAGGTTAGAACACAATGTACATTTTAATCCTTTCAACCACATATTTTCCCATTGTTCCGTTTGTATATCGCAACCAAGTTTTTAGTGCATTTTATCATGCATTCTTTCACATGTTGTTCTCCTGTTTCAAGTTTCAATAAAAGTTTATACATTTTAAAAATAACATACTCATCCTTAGTACATAATTTTGTTTCAAACTTACATTGTTCAAAACCGTAAAATATTTTAGCCACCGTAAGTTTTACATAAAAAAACCCTATTGACAAAAATATCCGTCTATTGTTAAATCTTCTCTACATTTTATTTTACAATCCACTTGAGAAAATGCAAGTACATCAGGATAAATTAGTCAATTTATGATTACTTATCATTTCTCTCATCCATAAAATACTTCTCGAATTGAAACGCACAAAAAGTGTTTTGGGGCAGAATTTCTGTTTCTATTTATTCTACACTCTAGAATAGCCCACCTGACATAACCATTTTTAAAATCTACATTAGCTTTGTCATACCAGGAGTTACAAAGATGACCCCCCAAATCTCCAATCATGACCTTCTAAATCCAGTAACCTATTTTGTAATACAGGGACAAAAAAAGTACATTTGATTTGATATTTCGGTGTAACTCAAACTGATATAACCGATATAAATAACTTTGTCATCTATTTAGTAAGTTTCTCTTCCTGTTAAAAAACTGACAATTCAGGAAGAACTTTTAGGAGCGCCCATCCAGCCTTCTTGGTTTCATAATACATCGAATATTGTTGGGACAAAGAAACGTACAATAACGGATGGTCCCAATTTTTAAAATAGGACATCCAATTGTTGGTCTGGTTTGTCACCAAATGTTTGCCAAAATACCCTGGAAGAGACTTCCTACATTAAATCAGGAGTGTCCATCATTTTGACTTTTTTTACTCTTCAGCCTGCTGCCTTTGAGATTAATTCTGGTAGGAAAAAGAAACCGTGACAATTTCTAAAAGGAGGGGAGCCCTCTTTTCCAAGGAGATAAAATAACAGGTTTGGTCCTTGCAGTAAAAGCAACAGGGTCTCACAAGCTTCTTCAAATGCACCATTTATTATGCATCACCTTAATGGGGCCAGAGATCACCAAACCCCCAGAGCTTTAGCCAAAGGTAGATTATGCAGAAACCGGCCTGTCTTTTAAATAGGTGAGGAGAAAGAGAACAATGTAAAGATATCTTTCTGATATCTTTTTACTCTCTCCCCAAAACAAAGGGGGGAAAACATAGAAATTTTCCATCTGCCTGATCCAGGTGACTGGAAGGCAATGAAAATGCATAATATGAAACATGGCTGCGGTATTGAAATATGACTATTCTCTCCCCTCTAGCCCTGATTTTGTTACCTAGTTAGGTAATGAAAGGTCTGCAGGAAAACTATCAAACTTGGACAGCCCTCTTCCTCTTCCTTCTCTCCACAACTCCCCCTCCCTTCCAGCACTGATGATGTTACCTAGTTGGGTCATGAAACATCTGCAAGCAAAGCACCGAGCTCAGAGAGCAGCAAGGATCCCACAGTTCAACCCTGAGCTACAAATATCTGCTTTTTTATCAGGTACCAGGTAAAGAATCCAACAGGAGGCAAAACCCTAATCTATGAACTACTGAGGAGAAAGCTACAGCCCCATCAACACCGTCCAGGAAAGCTAGTATATATAAAGGGAGCAACCTAACCTCCTTCCTTCTAGCACTGATGAGGTTCCCTAGTTGGGTTATGAAACGTCTGCAAAAAAATCCACCAAGCTCAGAGAGCAACAAGGACCCCACGGTCCAACCCTAACCCTAACCCTTAATTTGTAAAGTGGCATCAAATTTTGGCCGATTTTGCTCAGCTGAAAGACACTGAATCTGATCGATGCGATGCTCGTATCGACAGTTGTGTGTTTGTGTTGAAGGACAGCAGAGGCTTTTCCTGGAACCTGACAAGGCCTCCAGTGCAAGGCAAAGGGAACGGATGGCGTTACCTAGTTCGGTAATAAAACATCTAACAGGAAAACTACCAAGCTCGGAGAGCACCAAGGGCCCCGCTCCTTCAAATCCCTGGGGCTGTTTCAGACAACTTTTGCTTCTTTCTGGCAGGTGGACGGGTGGGCGCCTGCATAGAAGAGAGAAGGGGGGGGAGCGTTAGTGAAACAGGCAAGCAACCTGCTTTTATAGGATGTAAGTAATGGGAGAAAAGGAACACAGGGTATCCATGTTATCGACCTCCGAGCACCCCCAGGGCAGAGCAGGCCCAGTGGCTGCATTCCAACAGGATGCGACGCTTGGAGGGTTCACACTGAATGGCAGAGCTGGTGGGTAGACCTGGCAGCCCCTTTGCCCACGTACCCTGCAAAGGCAGCTGGTACGTTTCAAGCCTTTGCTTCCCTCTCTGGCATTCACCAGCTCTCTAGCTAGTTCCCACTGCTGCAGGGCATCGATCAGCGCTCTTTCTTTCTTTTCCCTCCCTCCCTTTCTCCTATCTCTTTCCCTCCCTCCATCTTCTCCTTTCTCTTTCCACCCACTCACCTACCTACCTATCCATCATTATCTCTATATCTTTCTCTTTCAATCTTTCCCTCCCTCCCTCCCTTTCTCCTATCTCTCTTCTTCCCTCCATCCTCTCTTCTTTCTATCCATCCATCCTTTCTCTTCTATTCATCCATCCATCTCTTTCACATCCATTTCTTTCTCTCTCTCTGTCTCTCTCCACCCATCTATTTCTTTCTCTCTCATCCATTTCTCCCTGTCTCCCTCTCATATACACACACATAATTTTGGGAACCGCCAAGGCCCCCAGGCGGAGGTCATGGGGCACAAAGAATTCTGTAGAGAACAGATACCTCCCTCCCATCTGCCTTCCTCCTGATAACAGAGGTCGATGGATCGAAACCATCCTCTGCTACCAGGTGTCAGGGTGGCAATTAATCCCATTCTGCTTTTGGGTAATTGCACCTTGATTAGAGAATGGATCGTGACCTTTCCTTGAAGTATACTTTAAGAAAATAAAACCGAGATATATTTTAATAAACACATTTTATTATAAAGAAGTAAAAACATCTTACTAGCTAATTAATTACATCTTGGCAGTGTTCCTGCCGGACCTCTCTTGGCTGAAGAACAAAGAAAGCTTTAGAGAAGAAGGAAAGGAATGTAGACATGCGCAGTAGTTACTGATAAGGACTTGGCAAGCTACGGTAAGTCTGAAAGTCCAAAAATAAGAGCTCAGCTGGTAAATACAAAAACGTAGTGACAAGCTCTGCCTTCTACCTTCCAGCTTCTCTCTCTCTCTCTTTTTGGGGGTGGGGGGAACACTGTCCCTCTTCTTCTTCCTCACCTTGTTTGGACGTTTCTGGACCGGGAAGAAATCCTTCATGGTCTTGGCTGCCTTCCTTGGTCTTCCCTTGGCCTTGGATTCCCGGGCCTCACTGAGCTTCTGGCGGGCGTCTCGCCACCTCTTCAGGCGACCCCGAACTCGGCTCTCTCTGCAGAAGAAGGGCTGGGGTGAAGATGGCAAAAAAAAAGGGGGGGAGGCAGGCACGGGGGGGGGTTCACCCCCACTCATCTCGCAAGACCCATCTCCAGCAGGCAGCCCTGACTAGGCCTGGGGTGGACGGACACTGAAGGCACCCTAAGCTGAGAAGAACAGCTGGGAGATTTCAACCCTGTCTAGACAGAGATTTCCGGTCAGGATGCAAAACCTTCAGTGAAGGTTTTGCAATAAGATGGGGGACCTGGCGGTGATTTTTGGCTGGCCAAGCATCTCCAGAGAAAGGGGTCCACGAGAGATGGGGCAGAGGGTTCCCTGGCCTTCCCAGAGGAGAGTCTGGCATCTGGCTTTCTCATTCAGAGCAACTGGTAGGAGGAGGTGCATTTTCCCCAAATTTTCCCCCAGCCTCTTTTCTTGCCCCCACAGCTTCCTGCAACCTTCTCTCCATCTCCCAAGGCACCCCTGACCTTTCAGCCGGGCCGCCTCCTCTTCTCTAAACCTGGGGCCTCCATTTGGGCCTGGGTGACTACAACCCCCATCGTACCAATAAAGGAGAATGCTTGCAGCCCAAGGTTAAAATGAGTCTCCTTGGTGCTCGTGGAGATTGGTGGTTTTCTTGCAGATGTTTCATGACCCAGCTAGGTAATACCAGAAGATGCAAACCTCACTTCCTTCCAGTACCGGATTGATTGATTATTTATTTATTTATTTATTTATTTATTTATTTATTTATTTATTAATTATTTATCATATTTCTATGCCGCCCACTCTCCGAGGACTCTGGGTGGCTTACACCATAGACAGTCTACTAAATAGCATATTGCCCCCTAACAATCTGGGTCCTCATTTGACCCACCTCGGAAGGATGGAAGGCTGAGTCAACCTTGAGCCGGTGAGATTTGATCCGCTGATCTGCTGAACTAGCAGTCAGCTGAAGTAGCTGCAGTACTGCACCCTAACCACTGCGCCACCTCGGCTCATATTATGTTACCTAGTTGGGTCATGAAAGTACGAAGCTCGGGGAGCACCGAGGACCATTCAGTTCCCCTCCTGCTGGGGTGGGAGGGAGCCCAGCATCCAAAGAGTTTCCCTAACCGCCTACTTGCTCAAATTTCCAACCCCGGAGGACTCCTCCCCAGAGCCACAAGGCAGATGCCGACACGCTAAGACCCAGGCTGCGCCCTCTTGGGGGGCTCAAGGGGGCCAGTTGCGTTCCACTCACTTCATGTGCTTCTTGTGCGCGAGGAAGTTCACCAAGCCCTCCTCGTCCGGCTCCTTCCACTCCAGCACCAGCTGGGTCGGATCCGTCACCTCCGGCTGCAGAAAAAGCCGCCGCGTCTCTTCCAGGCACCAGCCGTCTGGCACAGGATGGTTCTGCAAGGGGAGAAGTCCTGAGCATCAACAGCATCTCTGCCCCGCTGTTAAATGGCCCGGACCCCAAGACATCGGAGGGTGCGCCATGGAGGCCTTGCTGGGTGGGACAGATTCCTTTCAAGGCCTTTTCCAGGCCGGCCCCACGTCAGGACCCTTCACCGGGGAAAGTTCCAATACAGGTAGTCCTCGACTTACAACCGTTTGTTAAGTGACCATTCGAAGTTACAATGACACTGAAGAAAGTGACTTAGGACTGTTTTTCACACTTATGACCGTTGCAGCCTCCTCATGGTCATGTGATCAAAATTCAGGTGCTTGGCAACTGGCATGTACTTACAACAGTTGCAGTGTCCCGGGGGCCATGTGTTGGAGGATCTCCAGGGACCCAGAAAATATTCCTTTGATTCTTTAGTCTCGACTCCAAAGAGGGCCAAACCCTGATGCACTCGGCTGCTGCCTGCACCTCGGCCTTGGGATGGATGAGTTCATGGCACCTGGTGCTCCCTAAGCTTGGTGGTTTTCATGCAGACGTTGCATTACCCAACTAGGTAAAGTTATTAGGGCTAGAAAGGGGTTTGGAGAGGAGGAGGAGGAGGAGGAGGAAGACTGTGGGGTCCTTGGTGCTCTCTGAGCTGGGTTGTTTTCTTCCAGATGTTTCAGTACCCAAACTAGGTAACATCACCAGCTAGCACTAGAGATGCCACCTAGTTGGGATAATGAAATGTCTGCAAGAAAACCATCAGCCTCAGAGAGCACCAAGGACCAAGAGGAGCAAGGACAAACAAGAGATTCTCCAAAGCACCAGAAGGCAGGACAAAAAAAACGATGGATGGAAACTAACCAAAGAGAGAAACAACCTGGAATTAAGGAGAAACTTCCAAACAGTGGGGACAATTAAGCAACATTCTGGTGGGAACAGCTTGCCACCAGAAGTTGTGGGGGCTCCATCACGGGGCCTTTAAGAAGAGACTCCTGCCTGGGGAGGGGGCTGGATTAGAAGACCTCCAAGCTCCCTTCCAGCTCTATTCTGATTCTGACCCCTCATTTCAACCCTGAAGTTACAAATATTCTCCTTTACTTTGTTCGTGGCCATCTGCAGAGTGACCACACTGGGGTTTGTGGTGAATTCGGATGAGCAGCTGTAAGGCCTGGCTGGGTGTGAGAGGCGTTTGCAGGAGGGGGAGGGGGTGCAACGGAGAAAATAAACCAAAGGAAGGATAAAAATAAACCCTCCATGCACCCCCTCTCCCCTTCCCCTTCCCCTAGACCTCCCTCTTTCCCCTAATCCCATCAGAGCTTGGCATTCAGACTGATCAGCCATCGACAGGCATCCAGAGATAATAAAACCATATTTACAAGCCATTCAAGTGGCTATAAAAACATAAAAGGAGGAAACAAAATAAATGGGATTAGCACTGATGATGTTACCTTGTCAGGTAATGCAAGGAAATTACCAAACTCGGAGAGCCCCCAAGGACCCCGCCTTTGTTTCATGGACCCCCTGACCATGCGCTTCCCCCTCCCAGCGAGCTTTGTGGCTTTTCTCAAGGGTCAGAAACACTTTTATATACAACTACGAGGATCTGCTTAGCCCCTCTAAACTGCAACGCAAGTAAGACCCTTTAGGGTTTTTTCCTCTCTTCGGTGCCCACGTTCCCCCAAATCTTGGGAGCATCGTTGTTCAGGAATCTTGTAAAGTAGGGACCCTGCTATCAGCACTTTTGGATCTTTCTCCTCTGAGTCTACGCCATCATTTCAAGACCACCCTTGGCCAGGGGTTTAGGAGAGGGGGGAGGCCAGTGGGGATGCTCGTACTGAGCTGTAGGACAGCCTTAACATTTCCCCCTAAGGAGAAATTTCCTTGACAGTGAGGACAATTAACCAGTGGAACTGCTTGCCTCCAGAAGTTGTGGGTGCTCCATCATTGGAGGTTTTTAAGAAGAGACTGGACAGCCACTTGTCTAAATTGGTGTAGGGTCTCCTGCCTGAGCAGAGGGTTGGATTAGAAGACCTCCAAGGTCCCTTCCAACTCTGCTCTTCTGTTTACAAGACTTGCCAAGCCTTGGGTGGGTGCTCCCTTTCACAAGTTACGTGATGTCCAACCTAACAGCTTAGCCAGGCTAGCAAATACCAGTAAATTTATCTAGTCTAGCCAGAAATGAGTGCCTTTAAAGCAGTCACGATTCCTGGATATCAAAAAAAAAAAAGTGCCTAGATTTTTTGGGGGGAGGTGGGGGCATGTTTCCACATGTGGTGGTCCTTGCCTCCTTCTTCCTAGGGCTAATTGAAAGGGACTGTGCCAAGTCACCCAGCTGGCTTCAGGCCTAAGGCAGGACTAGAACTCACGGTCTCCTAGAGACTGGCCCAGTGCCTTTACCTACTGACACCAGGCTGGTTCTCTCTCTCGAAATGGTCCTTTTGCAATAGCCTTCCGTTTATCCAAAGCGTGTAAAGCAGGGCTCTCCAACCTTGGCAACTTTGCGACTTGTGGACTTCAACTCCCAGAATTCCTCAGCCAGCGAAAGCAATTCTGGGAGTTGAAGTCCACAAGTTGTAAAGTTGCCAAGGTTGGAGACCCCTGGTGCAAAGCATCCAAAGCCCTTTAGAAAGTCTGCAGAGAAAGCTTCAAATGACGACAATAATAATAATAATAATAATAATAATAATAATAATAATAATAATAATAATAATGGGTTTGGAGGTCAAATTGTACAATGAATGGTTGAGGGAGCTAGGGATATTTAGCTTAACAAAGAGAAAGATTAGGGGTGATGTGATGGTAGTGTTTTGAGGGGCTCCAGAAGGCAGGACAAGAAACAATGAATGGAAACTAATCCAGGAGAGAAGCAACCTGGAACTAAGGAGAAATTTCTTGACAGTGAGAACAATTAGCCAGTGTAAAGGCTTTCCTTCAGAAGTTGTGGGTGCTTCATCACTGGAGGTTTTCAAGAAGAGACTGGACAGTAATTTTTCTGGAATGGGAGAGGGTCTCCTGCTTGAGCAGGGGGTTGGACTAGAAGACCTCTGAGGTCCCTTCCAGCTGTATGATTCTTTGATCATGATTAGAGACACAAATGGCACGGTTGAGACTGACCTATTCAAGACCAGGCAGAACAGACAAGGCAACACACTGCCAGCTTTCCTTCCTGATCCCGCTGCTATGCTGTTAACGGGGCCTTCATAGAAACCTAAATGTCCTTGGAGATTCTCCATCATCCGGGTCACTGTTGTCCCAAAGGTGCTTTTTCCAAAAGGCAACTGGACTTCCTTGGCTTTTCCTTGAAAACGTTTCGCTTCTCATCCAAGAAGCTTCTTCAGTTCTGACTGAATGATGGGGGCAGGTGAATGGAAGGATTCTCAGAGAGAGTACTAACAACCAGATGACTGCAAGGCAGATAAATCCTTCTGCCCACCCACGCCCCATTCAAAACTGAAGAAGCTTCCTGGATGAGAAGCGAAACGTTTTCAAGGAAGAAAAGGAAGAAAAGTCCAGTTGCCTTTTGAAGAAAAAGCACCTTTGGGACTTCACAGCCGTGTTAGGAACAGCTGGCTCTACCGCCTGGCGACAGCAGCTGGCGTTGGGCCCGGGAAGAGGCTGCCTGGCTGCAGAGGGCCAAGAATGGGATGGCGGGCAGCGGCAAGACCCGCCTGTTGGATACCTTACGACTGGTATTCCACAGCACCTCCTCGATGCTTCCATGCAGCTGCAGCAGCTTCAGCGCCTTCTTGCGGCCCAACCCTCGGACTTTGCGGCAGTAATCACAGCCCAGCAGAATGCAGAGGTCCACAAACTGGATCCGGCCGAGAGAAAGCAGAGAGAGAGAGAGAGAGAGAGAGAGAAAGTGGGGCGTCACTTTACAAAAGGCAGAGGGTCACTCCACCTACCCACCCACCTGGATTTTCTGAAAATCTAGAGAGGAAAAGACACCGAGTGCAGAGGGAGCTCAACTGAAAGAATAAACTAGTAAGAAAAATGATCGGAGGGACCCAATCATTTCTCTTCCCTGTTACGTCCACCCGATTCACCAGAGTGGGGAGGCAAGGAGTGTTGTGGGTCTCCTCTCCTAAGGAGGCCCATCTGGCAGGACCCAGAAGAAGGGCCTTCTCCATGGTGGCTCCCTCCCTCTGGGACATCCTCCCCGCAGAGATACACTGGGGCCCTCTCTGACACTCTTCCACAAGGCCCCCAAAGGCCTGGTTCTCCCAACGGGGCTGGGAAAGCCAGAGTGGTGGGAGAGGGCCCATCAGGTGGCTTGTTTGATTGGGTGTTGTTGCCGGAGGGTGGGTGGGGGTATTGTTCTTATTTGTTGTTTTGTATATTTATTGGGTTTATCGGATGTTTATTGGGTTTTTATTCTTTGTAAACCACCCAGTCACCACAAGTGAGTGGCTGACCACATAAATCAAAATAATTAAGTAGGTAAGTAAACAAATAAGTTGATCCACACCTACCTCCACGTGGTCATTCTCCTGATGAGCCAGACTACAACTCCCCTCATCCCCAACCAGCGTGCCACATGGTCACCAGCTCTGCCTGGGCTGCAGGCCTTCAGGCTGTCTTCCCTCTCGCTCTCAAGTGTCACTGGGGCACAAGCGGAAGCAGGAAAAGGGGGCGCCTCCATTGGGGTTCCCCAGCGTTCCTTCAGAAGGACTTTGGCACAGCCCTCTTCCATTGCATAGAATCCTGAGGCTGGAAGGGACCTTGGAGGCCTTCTAGTCCAACCCCGCCCCATCCCCACCCAAGGCAGGAGGACCTATACCCGCAATGGCGAACCTATGGCAGGCGTGCCACAGGTGGCACACGGAACCATATCTGTGGGCACGCGAGCTGTTGCCCTAGCTCAGCTCCAGCGTGCATGGGTGCGCCGGCCAGCTGATTTTTGGCTGGCCGCATCCATGCCGCCCTCCCCTCCCAGGAGTCTCCATGCAGCCTGTTTTGGATGCCAGGTAAGTACAGGGCTCATGCGGAGGCTCTGGGAGGGCATTCTGGGCCTCCAAAGGGCCTGGGGGGCGGGGAGGCTGTTTTTGCCCTCCCCAGGCTCCAAGAAAGCCTCTGGAACCTGGGGAGGGCGAAAAAACAGGCCTACGGGGCCCACCAGTAACCTTTTTGCAGTTGCATGCCAAAAGCGGGGGGAATGCTGGGGGGTCGCACACCCATGCGCGGGGGTGCAGGGGGCATTGAATTACGGCTGTGGGCACACGGACGCGCAACCTGCCCTGCTCCCCCAGTTTTTGGCACGCGATGGCAAAAAGGTTACCCATCACTGACCTATATTATCCCAGACAAATGGTTCTCTGGTCTATTTTTGAAAACCTCCAGTCACGGAGCACCCACGATTCTGGGAGACAAACTAACCCAAATTAAACTGGGTTAGTTTAAACCTGAGCCTTCGGAGAAGGGAGGCATACAATTTTTTTAAAAAAAATTTGATTTATATGCCGCCCTTCTCCGGAGACTCAGGGCGGCTTACAATGCGTTAAGCAATAGCCTTCATCCTTTTGTATATTTTATACAAAGTCAGCTTATTGCCCCCACAATCTGGGTCCTCATTTTACCTACCTTTGAAAGGATGGAAGGCTGAGTCAACCTTGAGCCTGGTGGGATTTGAACTTGCAGTAAATTGCAAGCAGCAGATGTTAATAACAGGGTGCATTAAACCACTGTACTACCAAGGCTCTTGCCTTGAATTAATAATAATAATAATAATAATAACTTGCCTTGAATTGCTCTTGCCTTGAATTAATAATAATAATAATAATAACAACAACAACTGCAGCAACAACAACAACAACTGTCTGGAGGGTGTGTGTGTGTTTCTGTCTCCTGGGAACGGCTAAGGAGCCCCAGTTCTGCTCGGCTTCAAAATCCAGACAAGGATGGAGGGCAAATGCTGAAAGGCTGGAGCTCAAATCAAGGCTGGTTCCCTGAACTACCTGGCACTGCCCCATACCTGCTCCTGAGTCATTCCCAGCTTTTGCAGGACGACGGGCAAGGAGATCTCTTCCAGACGGCTGGGGGGGAAAAGAACCAAATGGAGATCAATTAATTAATCTAATTCATTAATTAAAAAAAAAGCTAATTAAAACTTTTAGAAAACTATAAACAGCGTTCCGTGGTCTTTGGCATAAAGCTATGCCAGCCCCTGTGAATTGGAGGTGAACAGCGCCTCCTAGAGTCGGGTTTCACTGACAGGGGAAAACCATTACCTTTTTTTAAAAAAAATAAAAAGATTTAAGTGTCCAGGTAAATTGGAAACAAAATTTCACAATTAATTATAAAGAATCTCTCCGGTAGGAAAGTCGACCTGTTTGGGTTTTTTTTTCTAAAAAAGAGATAAACAGTTTTAAAAATCTGGACACCAGGGGGAACTAAAGTTTTTAATTAAAACAGAAAAATAAGACAAACCTGATTTAACTGCTATAGGAGTGACACAAGATGTTCTAACATTGGAAATACCGAGGGATGCTTTTGAAAAATGGAATCGGAAGTTAATATCAACAATGTCAATAGTGATGCTTGCTTCTATGATAGATTATGTACAAATGTTGTTTCGGAAAAAATAATAGGAGAGGAACAAGTTTTATTTGACAAAAGACTGCAAAATTAACATCAAAAGTAGATCTACAAATAACAGGCTACAAGAATGACATGCTTCGTTGGGCACACAAAAGAAATCAGTTGATGCTTTAAAAATCAAGAGAATTAAATAATAAACGGAAAGAGTGACCTGGACAATTCTTTTATATTGAATTTACAAAAGCAGTTCATTAAAACTTGGATTAGTCTCGTGAGAAGAAAATTTTAAAAAATCTATATTACTTGATTGGAAGTTAAAGGAAGGAATATAAAGCTGGTTATTTGATCAAAGTTAAAATAGATATATTGTTATTTCAGGCAACCCTTAAGGGACGTTTGCTGACAGCAGGACTGAAGTGATGGTGCTTTATGGATTTGTTTGTACATAAGAAATGGACATGGGATGAAAATTGGCTATAGATGTAGGTGTAAAGTTACTAAAATTGTTTGCACTTATTGTCACCTCTTTATATTTATATTTCTTTTTATTTACTAAATGCTTACCTTTCTTTTTGTATCTTTCCTCTACTTCTCTTTTCCTTTGAACTTTTGACTCCTCTTTTAGCTTGCATTAATTCTCAGCATTGCCATGATAATCTTTAATAACATTATTTTTTAAAAGAGGGTCACATTTTCTCAAAGGGACAAAACCAGTGGTGAAATCCAAAGTTTTTTACTACCGGTTCTGTGGGCATGGCTTGGTGAGCGTGGTGTGGCTTGGTGGGCGTGGCGTGGCTTGGTGGGCGTGGCGGGGGAAGGATACTGCAAAATCTCCATTCCCTCCCCACTCTGCAGCCAGGCAGAGGTGGCATTTGCCGGTTTTCTGAACTGCTCAAAATTTCCGCTACCGGTTCTCCAGAACCTGTCAGGATTTCACCCCTGGGCAAAACATCTGTTAGGAGCTGCTATTTGGCTCTTGATCAACCCTAGATTTGAGGGCCTAGGCAAGGTTAGAACATGGAATCACAGGGTCGGAAGCGACCTCTGAGGTCTTCTAGTCCAACCCCTTGCTAGAGGAGGATGGCATTTTTATGTCTAGTCTGTCGCCACGGCTGAGGAATTCTGGGAGTTGAAGTCCACCAGCATCTCAACATTTAGAGACTATACTAGTTTACGGCTCTGGGGCTAAGCCCACCCCCCTAACACTCACCTCTTCGTCAGGCCAAGATGCCGCAGGAGGCGCACGGCCCCAAAGGGCAGGGCGTCCATGTCTTCCGTGGCTGCACACCAGGCGTGTCCAGATTTCACCAGGGCGGCACATGTGGCTTCTGCTTCCGCAGGAGCCTAGGTCACACACCAAGGGGAAGAAGGGAAACTTCCGGTCAGAGGGAGGTTGAAACAATGGCCTCAGATTAAGAAAGGAAGCCTACGGGGTTCCCGGTTTGAGTGCAGACGTTTCATGACCCAACTAGGTAACTTCATCAGGGCTAGAAGGGGGCAGGATGTGCTCTCTTTATATACAGTTGGTGGGAGTGAATCCTGCAAGCCACTTGTATATATACCAGAGAGCAAACCACTCCTTTGCAGCCTTGATGATGTTATCTAGCTGGGTCATGAAATGCCTATTCTCTTCCCTCTCCTCTTCCTCTCCCAAAATCCCACTCCCTTCTAGCACTGATGATGTTACCTAGTTTGGGTAATGAAATGTAAATACAAGTCAGTCAGCAAGCATCTTACTTTTGATCACGTGACCATGCTACAATGGTCATGTATGAAAACGGTCAGAAGTCCCTTTTCTTGGCGCTGCGATAACTTCGAAGTCACTAAACGAACGGTTGTAAGTGGAAGACTACCTGTGACCTGCATTGCTCCCTCCCAGTCCAACTCCTTCTCCACTGGACCCCCTTTGCTATTGGGCTGAGAGGGAAGGGCTGGCCCAAAGCCCCCCAGGGGTCCTGAGAGGTCCTGAAGCTGGGTGTCCCGCTCCTAGCCCGGCCCCTTCCCCACTGCAACCCTCCCCACCGGGATGCTGAGATGCTTGGAGACCCTGGAAAGCAGAGACCAATGTCCTGCTTTGCAGGCAAAACAGGCAAAAAACATTTCCAGAAATGCATCAGGGCCAGATTCAGCCACCCAAGATTCGCTTAACAAATGGGTTATTAATTTAACAACGGCAGTGATTCCCTTAATGACGGTGCTAAAAAGGGTCATAAAATGGGGTGTCCTGCTTAGAAATGGAAATGTTGGGCTCTATCGCGGTCATAAGTTGAGGACTACCTGTAGCCCAACCGCAGCGCCCAAGGCAACACTTCCAGCTGGAAGGACCAAATCCCTCCTTCTCCTGCTCCCATCTTGATCTGGGGGAGCCCAAAACAGAGCCCCACCCCACCCCCCAAAGCAAGGCGGTGCTCTCTTCCCTGTCTATAAATAAGACTGTTACCTGGATATAAGGAACTCCCAGGAGGGTCAAGAGAGTCTCCGAGTCTCGTCTTGGGGGCCCTGCTGGAAGGAAGGAAGGAAGGAAGGAAGGAAGGAAGGAAGGGGGCAGGTGAGAGCTGGAACTCTGGAGACCCAACACGCCCCAGCAAAGAGGGAGCCTGGTCTTTACCTGCAGCCCCCCTCCTGGATCCAGAGACGGCGTCCCGTTTGGCCAGCTGCAAGGGAAAAGCAGGATCCAGTGATTTCCTAATAAAGGAGAATATTTGTAGCCCAGAGTTGAACTGGGGGTCATTGGTGCTCTCTGAGCATCTTTTTTCTTTTCCTGCAGACGTTTCATAACCTAACTAGGGAACACCATCAGTGCTGCAAGGGAGTTGGGTTTGCAGAGAGGAGGGGGGAGGAGGAGGAGGATGACTATAGGGTCCTTGGTGCTTGCTGAGCTTGGCGGTTTTCTTGTAAACGTTTCATGACCCAACTAGGGAACATCATCAGTGCTAGAAGGGTTTGCAGAGAGGAGGAGGGTGGTGGTGGAATCCTGAGCTGGGTTGCTTCCTTGCAAGGCATTTCATGACCCAAAGTAGGTAACCTCACCTGTGGGCGTGGCTTCCTTTGCCAGGCTTCCTGAACTCGGTCTCTAAGGGTGGGGCCCTCGGTGGGCTACCTGGCTTCCCCTCCTCCCCCCAAAGGCCGGGAGATTCCCCAAACAGCCGGCTCTCTTCCCATGGCGTTGATCTGGGCATCCCCTCCCCGCACCCTCCAGATTCCTACGCACCACCGGCTGCTTCAGCTGCGGGGGCTTCCCATCGAAGACGAAGAGGGGCTTGAGGCCGTTTTGCAAGAGATGCAGCGTCCGGAAGAAGAGCCCCTGCAAGGAACTGGAAGGGGAGGGGAGGCGGTGAGCAGGAAATGCAGGGAGTCCTTGACTTACGACCCCAGCTGAGCCCAACGTTTCTGCTGCTAAGTGAGACGGCTGTTTTACCACCTTTCTGGCCACAGGTGTTAAGCGAATCATTGTGGTTGTTAAGTTAGTCACACAGTTGTTCTGCCTTCCCCACTGACTATGCTTGTCAGAAGGTCACAAAAGAGGATCACCACTGCAACTGTCATAAATGTGAGTCAGTTGCCTAAATTTTGATCATGTGACGATGGGGGGGGGGAATGCTGAAACGATTATGAGAAAAACGGTCAGAAGTCAGTTTTTTTCAGTGGCGTTGTGACTTTGAACAGCCACTAAACGGACTGCTGTAAGTCAAGGACTAGCTGTACGTGTGAGCCAGGCCATGGAAGGGTCAGGCAGGGGCCGGGGCAGACAGCGCATCCCAGGCAAAACCCACCAACTCCCACCCCCCCATTGTTCCCAAACCGGCCTGGCAGGAGCAGGTGAGAATCCTCCGCCCCACGGAAGGTCCGGCCACCTTCAGTGGTGACTCATTCCGCCTGCTTAGTGCGGGGGGGGGGAGGAAGTCCCCCCTTCGCTCACCTGATGTTCTGTCCGTGGCGGTTGATGATCTCCGGCATGGCTGTGCGGAACTGATAAATGGCCACGGAAGCGTCCAGCGCGACCACCCGCCCTGAGCCACAGAGGAGGAGGAAGGCCGGCTGAGCAGGCTGGAGGGCAAGGGATCCGTCTGCCCACCCACCCCCTTCACCCGCTCGGCCTCCACTGGCACCAGCCCCCCCCCTCCAAACCATCCTGGTCTCTTGAGGGCACACAAAGCCCCAGAAGGACGCCAGGGTTCCCTAGGGCTCCCTTTGCACTCCGTGCATGCTCAGGGACTGAGGGCAGGTGGGCCTTTTTTGCATGCTCGGGGACCGAGGAGAGAGAGGCCACTTTTGCACTCTTTGCATGCTCAGGGGCCAACTGTGAGCGGCTCCCCTATTCACTCTGTGCGTGCTCAGGGACTGGGGGGCAGGTGGGCCTTCTTTGCACGCTCAGGGACAGAGCATTTTTGCACTCTATGCATGCTCAGGCAGGGGGGTAACTTTTGCACTGTGCATGCTCGGGGATTGAGGGCAGACTGGCCACTTTTGCACTCTGTGCATGCTCAGGAAGCGAGGTCAGGTGGGCTTTCTGTGCATGCTCCGGACCGGTATTCTTTGCACTCTGTGCATGGTCAGGGAGCGAGGTCAGGGGTGCTTTCTTTGCATGCTTGGGACCGAGGATGGACCGGTACTCTTTGCACTCTGTGCATGCTCAGGGACCGAGGGGAGCGGGGCGGGGCGGGGCGGCGCTCACCGCGGTACTCCTGGAGGCTGGCGGGGCGCAGGGCGTCGGGGGCCTCCTCCTTGATCAGCTCGGCCAGCTTGACGATCCCCATAGCGGCGGGCGAGGGCGCCTCTGAGCACGTGCAAAGCGCCTCGGCGGCTCCGTCCCAGCCGGGCTCAGCGGTGGAGCCGCAGGAGGTTTTGGGCCACGGGCGCTGCCTCACCTCCCCGCTCGTGGACACGGTGGGACAACCACTCCCATCATCCGCGGCCAGCCGGGGAAGAGGCGCGATCCTCTACCAAGAACACCCGGCATCGGGGCGGCCGGATAGTTGGCAAACTGCGCATGCGCCGATGGGTCGCTCCTACTCGCTCGTGAGGCTCTATGGTTCCGAGCTCTTGGTGCCGCTCTAGCCGAGGAGAACTCTATGCGGGGCTCTCGGCGGACTCTTGGCCAGCGGAGGCGAGTCGGCTGCGTAAGGACGGGGGTCGGGCGGGGGCAGCTCCTGCACGGGCGGGGGGGGGGGAAATGGCGCTGCTTGCTCGGGGGGGGGGGGGCGCTCGCAGGCTCCTGGGCCCCGATCGTGCCGGGGACGTCAATTGCCTTGCAGGAACTGGAAGGGGCACCCAGAGGCCATCCATCCCGCCACCCCTCCTTAGCGCAGCCTTGCAGACAGCGGACTCCGGCTGAAGGGCATCTCTTCCACTGTCCGCCCGCGTCCCACGGAAGAAGGCTTGCCTTGCAGGAAGCGGGGCCCTCGAGGAAGGGGCACCCAGAGACCATCCATCCCACCCCTGCTTTGCGCAGCGTTGCAGACAGAGGACTCCGGCTGAGCTGACCCAGTGAAGGGGGGCAGAGCAGGGGTCTCTTCCACCGTCCGGAGGAAGGCTTGCCTGCAGCCCCCAGCCTTCTCCCACGCCTGCCCTCTGAGCTTGCCCTGCAAGGGGCCTCCTCCCGGCTTGGGTAGAGGGCAGCATGGGGATTCCTCCACTTTTCTCTTGCAGAGGCTCCGTCCCAATGCCCAGCTGGTCAGAGCAGGACCCGGCCACCTGCCTTGCCAACCTCCTGCTGCCTGCTGCCTGCCTGTATTCGGCCATTAGGACCTTCCAGGTAGGAAAAGGGCTGGTTGGCAGGGGAGGCAGCCGAGCCCCAGCCAGAGGTTTCACTGCCAAGACACCAGCTGGGGAGTGGAGCAGCCCCCCAGGACTGA
This sequence comes from Arizona elegans, assembly GCA_022577455.1. Taxonomy (NCBI): domain Eukaryota; kingdom Metazoa; phylum Chordata; class Lepidosauria; order Squamata; family Colubridae; genus Arizona; species Arizona elegans. The sequence continues at coordinate 1,356,544 of JAKOOJ010000055.1, forward strand.
GCCCCCTTTGCTGCCTCTCTCGTTCTGCAGATCAACCGGGGAGCTGCAGCCGGGTTTTTCCTCCAGGCCCTCGGGCCCCTTCTGGAAACCGTCCCCTTTGGGCCCCGCTGGCAAGGAGCCCGGCCCCCAGACCACACCTGGCCCTGCACAGTGGTGGGGCTGCCACTGCTTGCCTTTGGCTTCCACTGGCTGAACGGGGACTGCTTCACGGCCAACGTCCTCCTGGGAGGCGCCCTGATGCTGGCCGGCGGCTGGGGCTACTTCACCGAAGAAGGCAAGGCCATGGTGGTCCATTCGGTCGTCTCTGTGGTCACCATCACCATCTTCATCGTCTCCGTCTTCACCGGAAGCACCTACGGGATTGTGGGCAGCCTCCTGCTGGGGGCAGGCGGCCTGCTGCCAGGAACTGGACTGTGGCCCCTGCTGGCCCCAAAGGAGACCAATGCCCCCCGCTGTCTCATGGCAGCCGCCAACCTGGCCCTGTGCCGGGCTCTCCAAGGGCAGCATCTAGAACTGGGCAACAGCTACAGGGAGTGGTTGCCTGTAGTAGCTTCTTGATGGGGAGGCCAGGGGTCCCGGGGGGGAGGGGGAATGCCAATCTAAGGAACTGCAAGAGTCCTATTGGGTCAATAGGAAATGCAGGGCAGAATTCCAAAGATTCCAGGGCCCATTTTCAAAATTGCAATGGATTAACAGAGTTGGAAAGAACCTTGTAGTCTAGTCCAACCCTCTACCCAAGCAGGAGATCCTACACCAGCGGTGTCAAACTCAAGGCCCATGGGCCAAATCCAGGCTGTAGGATGCTTAAATCTGGCAAGTGGAGCCAGCCTGGAAATAGCAAAGGACTGGCCCTCAGTGCCTCTGGCAGCCAAAACAGGCATGTTTTTGGCCAGCAAATGCAGGAGGCAGCTGTCCCATTTCCCCCACCCCACCCCTCCCCTCTGGGCTGGCCCGCAAAGGAGAACTACAATGCTGATCCAGCCCTCAAAGAAATCCAGTTTGACACCCCCTGCTCTACACCATTTTGGCAGTCCAGTGTCTTCTTGAAAGCTTCCAGTGATGAAGCTCCCACAACTTCTGAAGGCAACTTCTCTGCCATTGGTTGATTGCTCTCACTGTCAGAAAATTTCTCCTTATTTCCAGGTTGAATCTCTCCTTGTTCAGTTTCCATCCATTATTCCTTGTCTGGCCTTCGGGTGCTTTGGAAAATAGCTTGACCCCTTCCTCCTCTCTGGGGCAGCCCCTCAAATATTAGAAGATGCTATCCTGTCTCCCCTGGTCCTTCTCTTCTCTAGACTAGCCAGGCCCAGTTCCTGCAATGGTTCTTCATATGTTTTAGCCTCCAGTCCCCTCATCATCTTAGTTGCTCTTCTCTGCACTCTTTCTAGAGTCTCCACATCTTTTTTACAGTGTGATGACCAAAACTGGATGCAGGACTCTAGGTGTGATCTTACTAAGGCTTTATAGAGTGGCATTAGTACCTCACCTGATCTTGATTGTATCCCTCTGTTAATGCAATTTAGGATTGCATTGGCTTTTTTGGCTGCCGCTGCACATGTCTGGCTTCTATTTAGCTGGTTGCCAGTAAGACTCCAAGATCCCTATTACAGTCACTGCTGTTAAGCCTGGTTTCTTCCCGTCTATATGTGTACTTTTGGTTTTTCTTGCCTAAATGTAAGACTTTACTTTTCTCTCCATTGAATTTCTACATTGATTCTTGTAGTCAGCCAGAGGACTCTGCTCTCCCTCCTGGGGGGGCACAGGGGTTGCCTGAACTGCTGCTGGGGGCACTTCAATGGTGGCAGTCTTGCATATGAACACATGCCAGGCATAGTGACTAACATACCAGGCCTGCATTTTCTGCCCAGACCTCCAGACCAGGGGTCCCGTTGGAACGGGAAGTGAGCAGCCCAAGGTCTCTCTCTCTCTCTCTCCCCAGCTCTGCCCACCAATGAAAAGCTGCCCGCTTCCCCCTCCAGGGCTCTTGCCAAGGGAATCCGATATACCTGGAGTTAAAGGGCAGCTTTCCTCAACTCCAAAATTAGACTGGGATGTGTTATGGCTCCAGAGCATAACAAACGATGACTAAATACATACTATAATAGATACCCAGGTGATGTGAAGTTCTGGGGGTAGAGTCCTCTGTAATTGTCCTCTTTGCTTTCATTTGTGGCCAGAAGCAGGAAGTTGGGCTGGGTCGTGGAAGTGGTTGGCATATGTTTTTAGGTGTTTATGTCCTACCTTTACTGCTTTTATAATTAACTCAAGGAGGTTGAGCATATCCACCACACTTCCTTCCTCCTATTTTCCCCACAACAACCCTGAGAGAGAGGCGAGGACTGGCCCAAAGTCACCCAGCTGGCTTTCATGGCTAAGGTGGAACTAGAACTCACAGTCACCTACCCTGTTTCCCCCAAAATAAGACATCCCCTGATAATAAACCCATTTGGGCTTTTGAGTGCATGGCAATAAGGCCAAGCACTTATTTCAGGGTTCAAAGAAATATAAGACAGGGTCTTATTTTCAGGGAAACATGGTAGTGACAGGCCTAAAGTCACCCAGCCTAAAATCACCCCGCCAACCCTAGATTTCAAAGTGGATTTATTTATTTATTATCAAATTCTTATATGCTTAACACATTTCTGTACCACCACAATCAAGACAGACTCCTGGTGGCTTACATAGAACAGATACAAATTAAAACATCTGTGATGGGAATAAAGTAACCGCAAATGCAATAAACAACATACCACTAACCTCCTTTTTTTACAATCTTGTAATCCCTTCATTCAGGGTAGACTACAAATAAAAAATGAAAGCACTTTTTTTTTTCTTTTAAAAAAGTCCTTTGTGCCAAATGGGAATTGAACAAGTTTTCCCTGTTCTCCATGATGTTTATAAATTTATATAGCTGCTCATCTGTTGTACATGACTGGACTACACAGTTAAAAACATTTTCAAAAGTTAAAAGTTCTGGGTGCTGGAGTTCTAGGAAGACCCATTCAATTGAAACAAGGAAAGGAGGAGACCTGAACCGAGGAAAAAGCAGGAAAAGAGCGAGATAAATGAGGAAAATGAAAAGACCTGAGATGAAAAGAACATCCTGGGGAAAGCTACCATTTATTACAGTTTCTCAACTGTGACAACTTTGGATTTCAACTCCCAGAATTCTCCAGCCAGAAATTCTGGAGTTGTTCACCTGTTTTAAAGTTGTCACGGTTGGGAAATCCTAACATATTAGAGACCAGATATGGTGGCAAGCATTTAGCCATTCCATCACCAGAACCAAGCCTAATTAATTTTATTAATTAGGTTAATAAAAGGTTTCCCTTGCACATATGTGCTAGTCGTTCCCGACTCTAGGGGGCGGTGCTCATCTCCCTTTCAAAGCCGAAGAGCCAGCGTTGTCCAAAGACGTCTCCATGGTCATATGGCCGGCATGACTCAACGCCAAAGGTGCATGGAACACTTACCTTCCCACCAAAGGTGGTCCCTATTTTTCTACTTGCATTTTTTACCTGCTTTCGAACTGCTAGGTTGACAGAAGCTGGGACAAGTAACGGGAGCTCACCCCATTACGCGGCGCTAGGGATTTGAACCGCTGAACTGCCGACCTTTCGATCGACAAGCTCAGCGTCTTAGCCACTGAGCCACTGCGTGCCTCCAAGCCTAATAGATAGCCACACATTATTTTAATTATTTCCCTCTCAGTGGCTCCTTTCACAACATCCCTAATCAGGTCATTTCAGGATATTAAGCTATCTTCTGTCTTACCACAATATGCCCATCCTTAAACTACAATACGCCCATCCTTAAAGTAATCTACGCCAAGAGATTGTGCAAGACCAACATCCTGTGATGTAAATTGTTTTCAAACCCTTTCTCGTCTCCGATGAAGCACGTGGTGTAAACACAGCCCATGTTTTGGTTTTTATAGGGGGCGGTTTCCTTGTTTATTTTTCTCTGTTTGTTTTTAATCAAGTCTGGCTTTGGTCTGGCCGCCCTCAGGAAGATTATAAAAACAAACATAGAAATAATTTGGCCAGATCGGTCTTTCCAGAAGGATTGTTGTGGGATGTGAAAGATGATACAAGGCCAAGATTGCAAAACTCACTTCCTCCCACTGGAACTTCAGTAAAAATCTGACAAATAAATCTGACAAGTAAAAGGAGTCCTACAATGAGAATATTTTATGGGCAAAAATGGAAAGATACTACTATAATTTCCCCACAATAGAAGAATAGCTAGAAATACTGGTGAAGTTAACATAGATGGCCAAATTAGCTGCTTTAATGAAAAGAATGCATCCAATTTTATTTCTACTTGGAAACTGCTTCTAAATTTTGATCTTGAGACAGAACACACACACACAAACACACACCCGAAATTTTGGGATTTCCTGATTAGATAAGTTTATTATTACAGAAATAGTTAGTATATACTAAGTACAGGTAATCCATGACTTGCAACCATTTATTTAGTGACTGAAGTTACAATGGCGCTGAAAAAAGTGACTTATGACCATTTTTTTACACGAGGATTGCAGCATCCTCATGGTCAAGTGATCAAAATTTGGAGGCTTGGCAACTGGCATGTACTTATGACAGTTGCAGTGTCCCGGGGTCACGTGATTCCCTTTTGAGACCTTCTGACAAGCCAAGTCAATGGGGAAGCCAGATTCACATAATAACCGTGTTACTAACTCAATTCACATAACCGTGTTACTAATGCGTTAATGATTCACTTAACAACTGTAGCAAAATGATTGTAAAATGGGACAAAACAACTGTCTTGATTAGCAACAGAAATTCTGAGCTCAGTCATGGTCGTACGTTGAGGACTACCTATATGCAAAAGTAAAAAAGTTGAAGCTGTAATGTTATTACTTTAATTTTACTCTGCTGAAAAAGAGAGGGAAGTTTATTTTTTTCTTTTATCCCACATTTTTCTCTTTCCCCTTTTCCCCTTCCCTACTACCTTTATTTCCACTTGTATTTTAAGTTGGGTAAATTTAATAAAATAATATACAGAGCCGGAAGAGCCCTACAGATCAGCAGGTAAAACCAGCTATACTACTTGAGGTTTACTCACTCTGGCATGGCCACACCCGCTCATTTGGGCCTCTCGGGGAGGCCAAAGCCCTTAGAACATCTGGCTGTTTGCCCAGTTCCACTGCAATCCGGCTGCCTTATTTTTTTTTTTTCCCTAGGAAACTTGAGAAGCCCGAGAAAAATGCCAAACGCCCTGGAATAAAAGTAAACAGCTTGTTTCGGTCAGCGTCTCTTTCTTTGAAGTGGAAACTGCCCTCAAGACAGGTGTGGTTGCAGACGGCCGCTGACCTCAGCAGTACCTGTTCCCTTGGCAGGGCTGCTGTTGAAGGAATATAATTCTGGGGTGCTAAGGCAGCTGCCCCGCTTGGTTCCAAAAGATTAAGGGTTGGGGCAAGAGTTTGTCTTCTTGAAACCTTCAGTTATTTTAATTTTACAATTAAGGGGAGTGGGGGATTGGCAAAGGAGAAAAGAGCTGCCCCTCCTTTCATGAAAAGAAGGGCTAAGCAGGCAAAGGGCCAGAAACTTTGGGCCAATATTGGCTGTGCATGTCTAGCAGGAGGGAACAGCTGAAAATCGGACAGACGGGGGGAGATGGTTTCTCCACGTTAAGGGAGGCATTCAGTGGATGTGCTCCTTGGTCAAAGCCACTGACTCAGGAATGACTCAAGAATTCTGGGAATTCTGAAGTCCACAGATCCTAAAGTTGTCATAGTTGCCCACCCCTGATCTATGTGTAGGTAGCCCTCAACTTACGGCCACAATGGAGCCCAACATTTCCACTGTTAAGCAAAACAGTTGTAAAGTGAATTTAGCCCCATTGTACAACTTTTCATGCCACAGTTGTTAAGTGAGATCACTGCCAGTCAGTAACCTGTTTATGTGAATCTGGCTTCCTCTCAGTGACTTTGCTTGCCAGGAAGTCACAAAAGGGAATTGCGTGACCCCCCACCCCACCCCACCCCCCAGGATGCTGCAACCGTCATCAGTTCATGCCAGTTGCCAAATGTGTCTATTTTGATCACGTGATCTTGGGATGCTGCAATGGTCTCTCCAGGGTGAAAAAAACAGGTCAGTGCTGTTGTAACTTGGAATGGTCACTAACCGAAACGGTTGTAAGTCGAGGAAGACTTGCTAGCAGTCAAAGACGATTTAATGGCAACTCATAATCATTGCATACACACCCCAATGGAAGATGATGGGGCCGCACAGGGCAGTCCACGCTCATGCCGGCTACCCCCACCGCCTCTCCTCGCTTTGGGCCCGGCAGGAGGGCGGCCACCTGGGCTACCTGGCCAGCGGGGCAGAAGGAACCAGGCGGCCTCAACCAGCCCCGGCTGAGGCGCTGTCATTAACCTCGCCGCGGCAGGAGGCCAGAGAAGCGCGGGCCTCCCAGCGTGGAACCACCTGGCGGGCGCCCGGTTGGGCATCGTCCCTGGACGGCCACCTGGCCTCACCTGCGCCCCTCCGCGACGGCCACGCCCACCCTGGCCACGCCCCCCGCCGAGGATAGGCTGCCGCTGCTTTGGGCGTGCCCCGCCATTCGTCCTTGGAGTTCCACCCGGCGGCCCCCTTCCTCCCGCCCCGGGCCCCGCCTTCGAAGAGCTCTAATTGGCGGGTCCTTAAAAGGGTAAACGGTGAGCAGCGGCGCGCCCTGTCCGTTTCCGGCTGCGCCTGGCGATTGGAGGAGTCGGCTGTTTGTCTCGCAGGCTCACGCGTCGCCGTGCGTGGTGCTATTGACGGGGGGGGTCGGGCGTGAGAGGGCGACGGGGATTGGCTGAGCGAGCCCGGGGGGGCGTGGCCCGAGGGCGCCCGCCCGCCGCCTGCCTGGGGAAGGAGCCAAACCAAGATGGCGGCACCTGAGGCGGCCGGACCGGGGCTGACCACCGCGGGCTGAAGCCGCGCTCGAGCCAGAGCATGTCGGGGCCGGACGAGCGGGAGCCCGGCAGCGGGGTGGCGGCGGCCGCGGCGGCCGGCGTGGCGGCCGCGGGGCCGCTGGTGCTGGGGGACGCGGTGGCGGCCGCGGCGGGCCCGGGCCCTGAGGAGCCGGGGGTCCCGCTCGGGGTCGGCGGGGCGGGCGCGGGGGGCGGCGGCGGCGGCGGCCGGCAGGGCCAGCCCGAGCCCGGTGGCGACCGAGACTCCGACGCGCCGCCCAAGAAGCGGCTGAAGCTGCCCGGCGGGGCCGAGGGCGGCGGCAGCGGCGGCGGCGGCGGCGGCGTGAAGCTGGAGGAGCGGCTCTACTCAGTGCTGTGCTGCACGGTGTGCCTCGACCTGCCCAAGGCCTCCGTCTACCAGGTGCGGCCCGGCCTTCCCCTTCCCTCCCTTCCTGGGGTGGGGAGGGGGATTTCCCGCTCCACATTGTGGGGGGGGGGCAGCTCTTCAAACCCCCCCCCCCCCAAAAAAAACAGGACTGGAAGGGCTGCCTTTTTCCTGACACACACACACATAAACCCCTCACCTGGGCTGCATGGCTGGGAATGGTGGGCAGGTGAGCCTTTTGCGGAGGGGCCTCTGTAAGGGATTTGAGGGGGGGGTCTGCAGGAAAGCCTGGCATGCAAGTCCCCCCCCCCGAATTTTAAGAGCCTGAAGGGATACCTGGAAAAGGTGCTTTCCTGCCCTAGAGGAAGGGTCTCCCCAACCTGACAAAGCTGGCTGGGGAATGCTGGGAGTTGAAGTCCCCAAGTCTGAAAGTTGTCAGGTTTGGAGACACCTTCTCTGAGAAATAGCATCCTGTAAGTTGCCCCATACATGAATCTGTATAGATTCTCCGTCATCCAGGTCCCAGTTGACTCAAAGGTGCTTTTTTCCCCCAAGAGGCAACTGGACTTTCTGTTTTTTTTCTTTGAAGATGTTTCGCTTCTTGTCCAGGAAGCTTCTTCAGCTCTGACTGGATGGTGGGGAATGGAAGGATGTAGGTGACCCTTGAAGACATAGGTAAACCTCCAAGTGGCCTCAAGGTCCCTCTAAAAGGATGCAAATGACCAGCTGTTTGCAAGGAGTATAAACCCTTCCATTCCCCACCCTCCAGTCAAAGCTGAAGCTTCTTGGAGGAGAAGCGAAATGTCTTGAAAGAAAAAACAAGGAAGTCCAGTTGCCTCTTGGAAAAGCATTTTGGGGTGCCCTATAGATGGCTTTTTTAAAGAAATAATGGAGCAATTGCAGGAATGAATCTTTCACCTTTTTCTTGGGGTGGGGGTGGGGGCTTTTTGAATGGAAAGCAAGGAAAGAGGGAGGATAGGGATACCTTTCTTGGGGTGGGAGCGAGGGGAGGTGGGCAGTAGCCTGTGTGATAAAGGTAAGTGAAGAATGGTGTGTCGTGCCGGCTTTTTAAACAAGAACGCAAGGAAGGTGAGGATAGGGTTGCTGGGAGACTTAGGATGGAGATGTGTTAAAGGCGTCCCATTTGCCTGGGGTGACTCACTTGTGTTTTTATAGGTGTTGTGTAGACAATATGCTGTCCTTTGCATAAAGGTAGAAAACACATTTTCTAGGTTGTCCCTTGCCCCTCCCACCTCTTCGTCTTCCCCTTTTGTCTGCTCATCAGGTGTGGTTCTTCTTATCGTAACATCTCCCTGTTGGGTCTTTAAGGCCGGCAGGTTTTAGCATCAGTTTTTGTAACAGCCCTATAAAGTTTTTTTGATTGAGCCTTATTTTGAGATACAGAGCTCTGGGGAAAGAAATGGTTCCGAGGGTTTTTTTTCCTCCTGTTAATATGTAAAATTCCAGGAAGAAGGCTTTCCATAGTGAACAAGAATAAGTACTGCATGAGTTGGTCTTTTGTAGTTGGATTTATACATGTTATTATTTTGTCATAAAAATCGACAGGGTTCAAAACCATCCTTTATAATTGGATAGCAGACTTTAGACCATCTACTGCATTTACTGTTCTTAGTAGTCACTGGGGCATTATCTTTTCTGTTTTTTCCTTTTATAATTGTCCATGGGAACATTTTGTATATTGATGTTTCTGCATAAAGATGTATACTGTAACCAGGCACCTTATAGGAAAGTATTGGAGACTGAAGGATGGATGTATAGGAAAGAAAAGAGGAACTTATGAAGCCAGTACATTGATAGGTTGGATTCACAAAAGTTACTTGTTGGCAAACATTTGTCGAACAGGTATGCTTCTCTCCCCAGTAACTTTGCTGTTAATTTTTTTTAACAACTAGGTGTTCAGATAAAACTGGACTGGAACACAGAAGAGTTTGAACCTTTTCCTCCAAGTCCAATTTATTTCTTTTTCAAAATGTAAATGTTAAGATTTTGGGGTTTGGGACTGAAGTAAGTAATTGCAAAAAAACTTACAAAAATGAACAGAGAAGTTAAAGTTGCTTTCTAGTATGAAACGAAGAGAGGCCACAAAAGAAGTATAGACATTGTTTAACATTCAGAATCCATGAAGGGGGCAAGCAAGTATTTTTACAATTCATAGTAAATCTCCTGACTTAAAAAAAGCATATTTTAGATTTTCCAAGCTATCGAATGAATCAAGGTGGTGGTATCAGGTAGATACTCATTTTTGTCTCTGTTTTGGCATGAAAGAAAGTTCTGTAAGGTAGCATAGGGTTATCGGTCAAGCTGCATCCCCTTCTTATTCTTCCAGAGAGTTCTTTTGAGCAGTCTTTTTTTTTTTGTTTGTTTTCAGCTTGAGTGGAGCACTAAAGTCCTTGTGTGTCCAATCACACTTGGCCAATAAAGAATTCTATCCTATTTCTCTTTCCAGTTCCTGTGATCATTTTAGGTCAAAGAAGCCCAAAAAAGAGGCTCTTTGGACAAAGCAGCCAAGCAAACAAGCCAACAGTTAAATGGACTTTTGTCCAGTTATGCTTTAACGATTCCTTTCCTGGGAGAGGGAAGAATGGCCATCTGTTTTCTCTTCCTCCTCAGTTCCAGCTCTAAATACTTGCTTATATGTAATTGATATATAACGGGGACTGAATTCATCCAAGTTGTGTGACCGTGTAAAATAGTGACATATAATCTGTGTTGGTTAAATCTCTATACCATGACCATGGTTATGTGGCCCCTGAAATCTCCATGGTATTTTCTGTCTGTGGCATAGAATTGTGCCATCATAAAATGATAGTGAAGTACACAGATAATTAAACTCTGGGCTAATGAAATTATTTGTAGTAGTAACACCCCTGCACTTGGAATTTGGTGATGGTTGCCCTCTTGCCTAAAATCACCTATAGTAGAAGAAGTCTAACCCCCAGAATTCCCCAGCCAGCCATGCTTGAAGCATCTTAAAGTTGCCAAGTTTGGAGAGTCCTGCTCTAAAGTAACAGGCTTAACAGATCTATATCGGAGCTTCATGAATGTGCCTGCTGCTACCTTCTCTGCTATTTTCAGGTGCAAGGTCTTGTCCCCATAGAAGTCAACCAGGATTGGAGTGCCGAACAATAGATCCTGCTTCCCCTTTTCTTTTTCTTTGCCTGGATATCAGGAGTCTAACAAACCTAGTTAGTGTGGCCAGTAAGGAGATGTGGCATATTTGTGGCAGCGAGGCTTGTAGTTTTCACTTGTGGTTTTTTTTCCTGGAGATGCCAATTATTCTATTGATAAAAAAAAATGCTTTGAGCTATTTTGGAAAGCCATTGTACGTCTTCTTTATAGTGGGAGAGATGGTTGGAGGCAGGGGGCAGCCTGTTTTTTGGGGAAGGAGGTGTGGCTATTTTCCTACTTCTGGCTCCTAATTTTCAACCCACAGAACTGGTCCTTGGAGCCCTGGAGTTCTACCTGTTGCTGCTAAATGCCACGCCTTCTCTCATGATGATGGCGAATGGGAGGACATAATCTGGCTTGGCACTGAGTGGGGTATTTACCTCTCAAACGTGTCTTTTTGGGTCTCCCACCAGCTCAAATCTGGGATCCTGCTGGCATCACAAGTGGCTCTGCAATGCAGGCAACTAGATGGGAGGTCTTAATGGTAAAGTTGGATTCTAGGGACGAGATGGCAATGCTGGTCGTGTGGCACACCTCCTGCAACAGGACACTTTCTCTGTCTGAGCTCCTTGGCATGATCCTGGGGTTGGCAAGATGGGGTTTCTGAAGCTGATTGTTCTCTAGGACCTTGGTTTGCCTAAGAATTCATGTAACTCTGGATCTACCCTATGACATCCAGTATCCAGTGCATATTTGGAGTTCATACACTAGTTTTTATTTGTTTTCTCTTGATCCAAGGCTTTAGAGATGTTAACGTCTGCCCCTTGTCATGGTCACATTGTGACTGCTTATAGGGCAGAAGTCTCCAGACTTGGCAACTTGTGGACTTCAACTTCCAGAATTCCTCAGCCAGCATAGCTCCACAGGGAGGAAGGGCCCATTTGATTGAGTTGCCTGTAGGCCCTTAATGGAACTCTGGTTTCCAGGGATGTGGTGGCTCAGTGGCTAAGATGCTGAGCTTGTCGATTGACGGGTTGGCAGTTCAGCGGTTCAAATTCCTAGTGCTGCGTAATGGGGTGAGCTCCCGTTCCTTATCCCAGTTTCTGCCAACCTAGCAGTTCAAAAGCCCAGAAAAAATGCAAGTAGAAAAATAGGGACCACCTTTGGCATTGAGTCATGCCGGCCACATGACCATGGAGACGTCTTCGGACAGCGCTGGTTCTTCGGCTTTGAAATGGGGGTGAGCACCGCCCCCTAGAGTCAGGAACAGCTAGCACATACGTGCGAGGGGAACCTTTACCTCTTTACCTATGGTTTCCAGTGGGTTGCATGGAGAGTTTTTAGAATGGATGGCAGGCAAAGTTTGCCAAGGCCTTAACCATCTGCTGAAATAGTAGCTTTGCTTTGGATACAATTGTACCTTTCACTGACTTTCCCATCAGAATAATGACCAGGTGAAATATCCCTTTAGACCTTTCTTGCAAAGATTAGAGAGGGGGTTTAGTTTTCTGCAGAGCTCCAGAGAACAAAGCAAACCCAAGGGATGCCTAAAGCACCAGTGGCACAGGATAAACCTAATCAATAACAGATAAGACCCTTCACTCTGATCTCTGCTGTGGCAATAAGGCAAAATATCACTATTTCTCCAGACTCTTTTCAAAGTGGACAAAGATGGGCAGGAAGACCATCTCAGGGGCCACCTTGAGGGATTTTCCAGACAGGAATGATCTGATGGTTCTGGCTCCATCCTGTAACATTATTTGAGGTGCACTGGGTTTTGTGAGGCTTGAGGGAGCTTCCTGATTGATGAAGGCCTGGGGGGGGGGGAGGGTATGTACTTCTTTGCAAGTGGCGGTGAGGCACCCTTTTCTGAAGCCATTGCTTAACCCAGGTATACTGGACAATTGTTGATCACTCTCTAACCTCCCCTTTTGGTTGCGGCAAAAGTTAGTTAGGCTGCTATTGCAGACAACCTTGGAGGAACACTTAATCCGATTCTATATGAAGATGGAATTGATGGTGCATTGATTTTTAGCTATCTCTTCAGAGATTGTTACCTTCAGTAGCCATGCAAATATGCCTTTTCAGCCACTCATTCCCCCATCCCTTCTGCAAAATTATGATACATAATTCACCCCTTCCTTTCTGGCTTTTAGGAAGCCAGTGAAAACCTACTTATTCCACCAAGCCAAGGGTTGTGAGTTTGGACTTCCTTTTATTATTGTTAATGTTGTTATTCAGGACTTCCGATTCCACAGGATTATTTCCAGTTGCTGTTTTTAACTGATTTTATAGGTTTAATCTCAAATGTACTGGAGGATTGTACATTACTTGGAGTCACAGACTGGAGCCACTTAATTCACCCAATAAATAATTGCTGTAATTATTTAAAGTACTCACTGCTTTCCTCATTGGGACTCGGAAGTTATTTTTCGGAACTTTAATAAAGTTAGTTGATCTTGGTTTAAAATCTGTAGAACTGAAGAAGTAAGAGTGATATTCTCTTTAACACTGTAGGAATAGAAAATTGAACAGAACAAGGGCTGGTATAAATTGAGCCATTGTTCTACTTGTTGTTTTTGTTACTCAAGAAATAGGATAAGTATGATCAGGAAAAGCCTTGGTGGAAAAGACTTTTTCTGGCTATTGGTCACTAAGAATATGGAGCTATATAGCACAACAGGATGTAAGGTGACTTCTGCTTTTTTCTGTGGCTACAATATTTCTCAAAGCTACAAAAAGGGCATAGTGCATTTTTCTTGTTATCAAGAAATATGGCTGCCCCTTTGGAAATAATTGTTAAATAAACATGGAAAAGAGACTATTCTGTATCCAGGCGGAAGAGACCCACCATAAGTCTCTCTGGATCTTAACAACTTGCGATATTTCCTTATCTCTGAAAACATCCTGGGGAGAAAATAGCAGAAACCTGACCTCTTCCTCTCTGTCTCTGTAGTATTAAAACACTAGAGCTTGATAAAATCTAGTTTTATGAATTAATAATTCTTAATCTGAAACTTCAGGGATCTAGAAAAGTTGATTTGCAACATCGTTGAAACAATTTGATTCTGGAATCCCTCTGGAAAATGGCTGATCTCGAGTCCAGCTATGTTCTGGCTCCTCATAACCTCCTGTAGGCAGTGAGAAGCAGTTAATTTGGTGAGTCTGGCTGTGTAACAGAATAACAGTTGGAAGGGACCTTGGAGGTCCCAACCCCCTGCCCAAGGCGGAAGACCCTATCCCAGTTCAGACAAATGACTGTCCAATCTCTTCTTAAAAACCTCCAGTGATGGAGAACCCACTTCCAGAGGCAAGCCATTCCTCTGATTAATTGTTCTAAATGTCAGGAAATTCCTCCTTATTTCTAGGTTGGATCTCTTCTTGGTAAGTTTTTGTCCATCGTTTCTTGTCCTGCCTTCAGATGCTTGTAGTGCCAACCCTCTCTTTTTAGCAACTCTTTCATTAATTGGACAAACTCCCCTGAAGTGATAGCTGGGTGAACAAATACTCCATATAACAAGAAGCTGGCAATGATTATACTGAGCTATGCTTTTGAGGTTTGAAAACCGCCCACAAGAAATTTATCTACTTGTTTTTTCCAGGGGGTTTCAACATCTGTTGGCAACAATGGCCAGGACCTTCCTCTGCGGTGTCCTTCGTATCTTGGGTGGAGGTGAAGTTGTTTGAAAGTCACAAAGAAGGAAAAGAGTGTGATAATTGGGTAAAGAGGGAGTTCTCTTACTGAGCTGGGAGCTATCTGAGTACAGATAACAAGGCATTTAAAACAGCAGCTGCTTTGATTGTAGAATTTGGGGAAGTTTCAGTGGGAACCAGTTTCCTTGGAGTTGCAGTCAGTTATTTTTTTTAAAACACTGACCTACAATGAAAAGGATTATATCTTTATTATGCAACTGTGATTTAAAAGAAGCAGTAGTGCAGTATAGGTAATCCTCGACTTAACAACCACAACTGAGCCCAAAATGTATATTATGCTAAGTGAGACATTTGTTAATTGATTTTTGCCCCATTTTACAGCCTTTCCTGCCACTTTTGTTAAATGAATCACTGCAATTGTTAAGGTAGTGGCACAGTTGTTAAGTGAATCTGGCTTCCTCATTAACTTTTCTTGTCAGAAGGTCACAAAAGGGGATCACATGACCCAGGGATACGGCAGCCGTCATAAATATGAACCAGTGGTCAAGCATCTGAATTTTCATCACATGATCACGGGGATGCTGCAACAGTCATAAATGTGGAAAATGGTCATAAGTCTCTCTTTCAGTGCCGTTGTAATTTTGAAGAGCCACTAAATCAACTGTTGTAAGTCAAGGACTACCTGTAATATAAGGAGAGGAATGGCTGGCTGGCCAAAAGCCTTGAATGCTATAAAACATCCAGGAAAGGCTGTCCTTTCTAAAGAGCTGGGAATCGTAAATAGCCTTGTAGCAGATGGAAATCAAGATGGTGATCAAGATGTTAGACTCGGAAGTTGAAAATCTTTCCGGAGGGATGAATCTCTTCTATGACGCCAGTCCAACTCCCTGCTCAAACAGGAGACCCTGTACCATTTCAGACAAGTGGCTGTGTCCTGTCTCTTCTCCAAAACCTCCGGCGATGGAGCAGCCACAACTTCTGAAGCTAACTTCTGTTCCACCAGTTAATTGTCTTCACTGTCAGGAAGTTTCTCCTTAATTCCAGGTTGCTTCTCTCCTTGATTGGTTTCCACCCATTGCTTCTTGTCCTGCCCTCATGTGCTTTGGAAAATAAATTGACCCCTTCTCTCTGTGACAGCCCCTCAAATACTAGAAGACTGCTATCATGCCCCCCCCTTCTTTTCTCTAGACTAGCCATCTAGTCGAGATGAGAGCCAAGGTGGCGCAGTGGTTAGAGTGCAGTACTGCAGCTACTTCAGCTGACTGCTAGTTCAGCAGATCAGCGGATCAAATCTCACCGGCTCAAGGTTGACTCAGCCTTCCATCCTTCTGAGGTGGGTAAAATGAGGACCCAGATTGTTGGGGGCAATATGCTATTTAGTATACTGTCTTTGGTATAAGCCGCCCAGAGTCCTCGGAGAGTGGGCAGCATAGAAATATGAGTAATAATAATAGCCAGTGGTAAACTTGGGTAGGGAGCATTTGCAATATTAATATAGTCTATACCAGGGTGGGCAACAATGGCCCCTTTACCACCTATGGACCTCAACTCCCAGAATTCCTGAGCCAGCCATGCATGCCTGGCTAAGCAATTCTGGGAGCTGAAGTGCACTGGGTGTAAAGGGGCCATCATTGCCCACCCCAGGTCTATACTCCTCTTTCAGCAAAAATGTACAACTCAGACTATACCATTGGAAGAGCCTGAAACCAGACTGAAACAAAAGTGAGAGGATGACTATGGTAGAAAAAAACCCAAGTTCAAATAGTGTTTTTTGGATGTGCCTTTATTTTATTCTCCCATGGTGTGTAATGGTGTGACATACTTGGAATCACTGCAGGGATCCGTGCAACCCTTCAGCGTGTGCAACTCTGGCCTGGAAATGGATGCCGTGATGGTGGAGAGGCCAGGCTGTTCTCTTCCTCTCGTAACTAACTGTGGTCCCCCAAATGCTTCTTTTCAGTCTGGGGTTCCGCTAGGGCAGGGGTCAGCAATCCACAGCTCTGGAGCCACATGTGGCTCTTTCATCCCTCTGCTGTGGCTCCCTGTTGCTTAAAATATGCATCACAACTGCCAATGTGCGACACCCACCGACCCAACCATGGATAATCCAAGAAAAGAAAAGTTTCAGAAAAAAACAATCTTTAACTATATATGCTAGTTTTGTGGTTGCTCAGGAAATAGTCAGGCACGGGAAGAATTTTGTGGCTCCCGGTATTTACTTTTCTGTGGGAAACGGGTCCAAATGACTTTCTGAGTGTTTAAGGTTGCCGGCCCCTGCACAATACGAGGCACAAAAGTGCCTTTGCATTGCCCCCTTTGTCTCAGTGGAGTCTCCTGCTAGACATGGAGGTTGGACTAGAAGACCTCCAAGGTCCCTTTCCACCTTGGTGATTCTGTTATCCACTTAGTGGCTAAAAGTTTAAATCAATAAATTATTGGAGGTTTTTGAGAAGAAATTGAACAATTGTTTGTCTGAAATAGTACAGTATATTCAGCAGGGGCTTGGACAAGAAGACCTCTAGAGACTCTTCCAACTCTGTTATTTCCTGCTCTTTTATGTCAAAGATTTTAACTGCAGTGGGCAAAGACCACTCCCTGGCTTTATACCTGAATATGATCAACTGCCCCTGGAGCTCCGGGTGGCCCCCGACCTCCGCTCTTTCCTCCGCGACCTGAAAACGTGGCTGTTTCGTTTGGCCAGCCTGGACTGATGGGGTTTTAATTTTAATTTAATTTTAACTTGTTAGTCTTAATTATACTTTTAACTGTTAAATTATGAGATTTGGATTTTATTTTTTAACTTTTTATTAGATGTTTCTTAACTGTTGTGAGCCGCCCTGAGTCTGGCTGGAGATAGGGCGGCATATAAATATTATTATTATTATTATTATTATTATTATTATTATTATTATTATTATTATTATTATTATTATTATTATTATTATTATTTCTGCTTTTCTATACCATGAAGGTGTGAAGCTCTGTGTATTTGGCATTTAGAATTAAAATAAACCAGGAAAGCTGGCTTCCTGTTTCTCGGGAAGACTTTCAAAGGGTTGGGCATGTCTGCTAGATGCCATGGGGCACAGTCCTTTCAAGGCCACAGGCCTGCCTGGGTATTTTAAACATTGCAGAAAGAGTCGGTGCCACAGGAATTTGGACCTACTCGTTGCTGTTTCTCATCTGAAAGCACATGAGGCATAGAAAATGTGTGTGTGTGTGTATGTGTGCATTCTTGGTGCAGCACAACAGTAGCAAAGGAAGGGTTTGTCTAATTATGTGTGGACTAAACAAACATGCCATTAGTGCCCGGAGGAGAGAATTTCTGCATTATCCATGTTAGCTTCAACTGGTCAGCAGGTGGGTCAGCTCTTCTCAACAATCTGCCCTTTTAGGTACATGAAGACTAGAATATCCAGAATTCCTGGCTCCTCTGGATTGACACCTGGGAGCAAAGGAGGGCAACCTTTTTCAGGTGAGGCTGCAGCTGTGCTTCCTGTCCAGCCAGAAGGCTAACGGGGTCTTTTGTTGGTAGAATGGCCTTAGAAGATAAGGGACTGAAGAATGACCTGACTGGATCAGGCCAAGGGCCATTGGAGTCTGCCATTTTGTTTCTCCCAGTGGCCAACCAGATACTTCCACATGGCTGCCAGAAGAAGAGGGAGAGGGAAGATCTCCTGTGGCTGTTTGGAAGCTGCTCCTTGAACTGTTATTTCTCCAGTATGTCTTTAAAGTTGTCCAAAAGAATGGGGCTTTCACTCTCCCCAAGAGGAGCTGTGGAGGCTGCCTTATTGAAGAGAATGCCATGAACAAGGTCTGGGGGCAAGCCTTCTCGGTGATGGCTGCTCTCCTTCTCCTGTGGAAGAGCCTGCCCACCATATCCGGTCCTCCTTCACCTTTTTGGCTTCCCCAAGGCTATAAAGACTTGGACTTCAACTCCTATCATCCCTGGCTGGCTCAGAACTTCTGGAAGTTGAAGTCCACGGAGCATAAAGAGACTGTTTGGAGGATGGGGAAGTTTCGGCTACCTCCCAGGGCTGGCACTGATCGATGGAGGAGTTCTTGAATGTCGAATTACTTCAACATTCGTCAGCCCACTTGTCTGAAATGGTATAGGGTCTTCTTGAGCAGAATGGAGCAGGCCCCTTCCAACTCTGTTCTGATTGATGGATTAATTACTCAACATCTTATTTTTACTGAGATCAATTATGAACTTACTAAAATGAAAATGAGAACTCCGTTTCTTATTTTCCCCCCTTAAGAAAACAACCTTTTTATTCCTACTCTTTCTTTTCTGTTTTTTACCAGTTAGTTAGTTGGTTTCAACTGTTCTGTCCGACTCTTGGTTCTTTCAGTTGTTGGGCGTTCATCTTTGTATCAGCTTTGATGGTATCAAGCCAGCCTGTTTGTTGCTTGCCCCTTCTTCTTGTTCCACTAACCATTCCTAGCCTCATTGCCTTGTCCAATGAATTTGCATGCATAACATGGTCAAAGTAAATCAGATGTGGTCTTATGATTTTACCTTCTAATGATATGTCTGGCTTTATCCAATTTAACACCTCCCTCTTGGTTGTTCTGGCTGTCCATGGTATACGTAGTAATTTACACCAGCACCCCAGTTCAAAGGCATACATTCTTCTTCAATCAGCCATTCTTAATGTCCAACTCTTACACCCAGACATCATTACAGGGACGACTGTTGCTCTAACTAGCCTGCTTTTGTATTTATTTATTTATTTATTCTATATTTTTAAACAGTTAGTGATCCTTAAAAGTACAGGTCAAAGCTTTTGGGAAATCCATGCATGTCATGTTGATGGGGGCAACTCCATTTGCCCATTGACACTTTTCTCCTGCCTAGCTACAGGCAGCTCCGTTCGTATCACATGTCCAGTAAAGCTGGAGGCTTCCCCTCTCCCTAATCATATGCTCATGACTTTGTATTTATTTAAACAGCAGGATACAAGTGATTTTGGCTGCTCTTGAAAAGCTGAACAGGAGCAGCCTTGGTTGATGCTTAAATGGAAGGCCCAGCAGAGCTATAGGCCAGACAGGGAAGTTGGAAAAGCATTGTAGAAGAAGACATTAGTAAAACCAGTTCGTATTGTCCACCAGAAGACTACCTGGATGTATCTATGAAATCAGGAGTTGGGCTTGATTCAAAAGGTTATAGAAGTCTTTGAAGGTGGAACGTTGAGATTTCCCTGAGTAATTTGCTGGCTCCACATTCCGGGACTTTAATTAATTTTCACCTGTTGAGTCACAATAACTCAAAGATTGGATGCCTTTCCTTGACAGCCGATTTCCCTAACTTGAAAGCGATCCGTGTTTTCATAGTATAAGGGCCTCAAAACAATCTTCCATCATCATCTGCCTGGTGTAAAAAAACCTGTAAAAAAAAAAAAACCTCTCCACCTTCCTCAGTTCCCAGAGAGGCCCTCAGAGTTGATCCAGTGCTGCTGTGGTGCCCTTTTTTTGGAAAGCCTGGGTTCTGACCTTGAGTTGACATGGGCTCTGGATTTAAAGCAGGAATGTTGAATGTGATTGTGGTCTGTAAAATGCCTACGCAGAGGTGGGCAGAATTTTGAATTGGTTTCTCTGTTCATGCTATTTCTTACTGGAAGAGGCACCATCTTCTTTTTGTAACTGTATGCAGAGATGCCATGGGGCCATTATTGAACAAATACAGCTTTAAAATGCCAGCGCCTGAGTGGTCCTTGATGCTCCCTGAGCTTGGTGGTTTTCTTGCAGATGCTTCACTACCCAAACTAGGGAACATCATCAATGCTAGTGCTGATTCATTGCTAGTTCAGGATTGAAACATCTGCAAGAAAACCACCTAGCTCAGAGACCCCCGAGGACCCCTCATGTCAACCCTGAGCTACAAAGATTCTCCTTTATCGATGCCAGCACCTGCCTGAGAATCCTGCGGAGGGCAGGGCTGAGCCTGTTGAAGGTAGCTAAAAGGCAGAAGGTGTGCTTCCGTGCTGCCTGTTGGAGAAGGCCTCTGAAGTTCTGCTTTCCCTTTTCCCCCACAGTGTACAAACGGTCACTTGATGTGTGCAGGATGCTTCATCCACCTGTTGGCAGATGCCCGGCTGAAGGAGGAGCAGGCTACCTGTCCCAACTGTCGCTGCGAGATCAGCAAGAGCCTTTGCTGCCGAAACCTGGCGGTGGAAAAAGCCGTGAGCGAACTTCCCTCAGAGTGTGGCTTCTGCATGAGGCAGTTCCCTCGCTCTCTTCTGGAGAGACACCAGAAAGAAGAATGTCAGGACAGGTAAATGGCACGGATTGCTTTTTTACAGTGGTGCAAAAAAGAAAAGAAAAAAGAGAGAGAGAGAGAATTGAAGGCAAAACTACTAGAGCTGCCTTTGGCACTCTGTGATGGTGGGAAAATGCAGCTCCTGGGATCCCCAGCCAGCCTGTGGGGGGTGACCCTGCCCCTTGGGATTCTGGGAAAGTGGAGCTCCACGCTTTTAAGAGAGCCTCTCGCCTTGACTGCCTGGAATAATAGGTAGATCCTGGAGTGCTGGTGGCAGGGACATCTGTGCCAAGGGAGGTGTTCAGAGGGGAATTATAGGATGGGTTGCCTGATGGGATGTGTTAAATTCTGAGAGGATGGAGCATAATTAAAATAAAAACCTTCCCATATTATGCTCTTCATACAGGGGTCTCCAAATAGGGCAACTTTAAGACTTGTGAACTTCAAATCCAAGAATTGCTCAGTCAGCTGTGGTTGAAATCCAAAAGTCTTAAAAGTTGCCATGGCTGAGGAATTCTGGGAGTTGAAGTCCAAAAATCTTGCCAAGTTTGGAGGCTCCTGTTCTAATAGAACCTTACTTGATTATATAAATAAGGGGAACAGCCTTGGGCTAATCCAATGTTTCTTGCAAATTTCTGCTAATTACGCTAGTGAATGTGTCAACTGTTAGTCTTGAACTCATTAGAAAAGGATTTGAAAAATCTTACTCTTGTAATACCATATGAAGGATCTATAAAGAAAGGCTGAAGTTGGGCAGCTCTTTGCTGATGGTTCTTCTTTTAAATGTGGAACATAAAAGCTTTCTATAAGTAGTTTTAGTTGATCCTGGAGGCCACCCATTGAAACTGACAACAGGTTTAGGACAGACGAGAGAGATCGGCTTCATATCATTTATACCCGATTGAAAGGAGAAAGCGCATGTAGGAACGTAGTGATCCTGGATTTAGAGGCTTCTACGAATAAAATCAGATTCATTCTATTCCACAGTTCAACCCTGAGCGACAAATTCTCTCTTTTCTTGGTACATTCTGTTTAGTGTAAATGAATGTTGGGCTCTGATCCATGGTAGGATCAGGCGGCCTGGTCATTTCTTTCATGGAACAAATCGTCTCCCGGGCAAACCATGAAGCCTCTGTGCCTCCAAGCGTTGCCCTGTCCGTTCTGGCCCACTACGGTCTCCATCGTGCGGCCTTTTCTTCCCGCTCATCGCAGGCCTGCCCCGCTTTCCATCTGCAGGGTGACTCAGTGCAAGTACAAGCGGATCGGGTGCCCGTGGCAGGGCCCTTACCACGAACTCACGGTCCATGAAGCGGAGTGCACCCACCCCACCAAGACAGGGAACGAGCTAATGGAGATTCTGGATGAAATGGACCAAACGCATAAAAGGGAAATGCAGCTCTACAACAGCATCTTCGGCCTGCTCAGCTTCGAGAAGATCGGTTACACAGGTAATGATTGGGGCCGGCCAGGACGCCAGCACTGACGGGGGTGACTCTCCTGCTTTTGTTTTTCTCCTCGCCTCTCATTTCGGTGGTATCTGTTGATTAACTTATTTCTCTTACCTAACATGCAGAGACTTTGCTGGCCAGACAGGGCTGCTACCCCAAATGTTGATTCCTGGAGATTTCCCTCTGGTTGACTTGAGAATCCAAGTTTAAGGAAGGCCCGTGGCTTAATGGCACAACATTAAAGGCCTGGGCGGGAGGGAGCTGTGGAGGTGGGGGGGAGGGATTGGCAAATTCTGTGTGTCCAATTGGGGCCGCTTGAGGAGAACCACAGGGGGCTCTGAGGTGTTCCTCCTTCTGCTGATTACGCCCCTGCAGCCCTGGTGACATGGGGAAGAAGGACCGTTCCTAAGTGCAGGTAAGATGTGGCAGTCGGAGACGGCCGACAGACCCAAAAAAATATTAATACAGATTTACGATGAAAATCAACGTGGGTTCTGCTCCTTTCTCTACTTCTGTGCCTACTAAATATTGAGTCTTCTCTCGTTTGGAATTCTGCTGTTTTTAATAGCGTGTATCCGATGAGCTTTATGCAAAAGCCCTTCCTTTTGGGGTGAAATGTTTCAGTGTTTCTAGCTTCCGTGTCGTTCAGTCGGGTGAGTGTCCTTTTGGTTGCTGTAGGCATTCTGAAAGTTTGCAGTGGCTTGTCATTTCCTGGTCTGAAAAATGCCTCTGGTTTTCATGACCTCATCCACAAAGCTCCCAGCCTCTGCATGCGTTCAGTGTCAGAAATGTACATATGCCAGGTGGGGAAGGAAAGCAATGTCGGTTTAGCCTGGTGGATCAAAATTGCCTTCGCAGGTAAGCTTGGGACTCTCTTTCTCCGAATCTCCAAGGAGGCTCGAAGCAGGTTCCGCAGAATAGCATGGAAAAGGCTCTGTTAATGGCTGTGGGGTTTCTTGAGGAAAATAGATGCTGAAATCTCCTTTCCTTTCCTATAAATATTCACGTTTTCTACAGAAAGAGTCTCCTTGGATATAATCCACTCTCGGACCCAACCAAGGCTGGAGCCTCAGAGAACACACCGGAGTGTGTTTCTTAGTCAAGTTAAAGGTGCTTAGAGCTTAAAAAGAAACAAAATGGAGTCCAGGGGAACTCTGGCTGTGAAGAAAGGTGACCAGCTCTCTCTCTCTCTCTCTGCTGAAACCTACTTGATCCTAGAGCTGGAACTGTTTGGGAGGGAGGGGGGAAGCGATCCAAGGAGGAGATCCTGGTGCTGCCAGATTTGGACTCCCTAATGCAATGGCTCTCCTGCAGAGCCCAGCAGCGCCCTAGGGGTAGCGCTGAGGGGCCGGGGGTTGGTGGAGCGGGGTGCAACCTGCCCAGGTTGAAAGTCGGAAGCAGGGAGGTGGCGATCCCCCCTCGGGATGTTCTCGAACCCCTGTGCCCCTCTGCCTGTGAGAGAAGAGAGGCGCAGACCCTCCTCTGCTTAGGAAAGAGACGGCCTCTAGCCGGCCAGGTGGTGCTTTAACACGGAGAGAACGAAAGTGCTGATTGTGTGGCTTGAATAACTCCATCGCCTCCTTTGTCCAGGTTTTGCTGCCGTGCCCTCCTAACCGTCCTCTGGAAACACCGACGAAGCCAAACTTGCCCTCAGAGGTGCCCCGTCCCTGAGTTTGTGCTGGGAGAACTCCATTGGTTTGGGACACCAAAGACTTTTAAAAATTACCGGGCCAACAATCTTGATATAAACTTGAATCGCCCAAAACACTCGGTGGACTCTCGAGGGTTTTAACAGACTTGATACTGGACTGGGCTAAACCATTTTTTGGGGGTGGGGTGGGGTGGGGTGACTAAAACGTGAATCTTTGAAATGGTTCGGTGTATTGTTCTTTGTCTTCATGTATCCCACCCCAGGTGGTTCTGCCCTGTTTTTTAAAACAAAAAACTGGAAGTTTCTTCTCCAGCCACCTAGTTTGGTTTTGCATTTTGGATGATGCCTAACTGTGCCTTCTCATCTGTGTATTGTGAATGGTAATAAAATAAAGGTGCCATCTTCCCTGACTTGTCTGAGTTGGTTTTTATGCATCACCTCACTTGGTCTGGGACCCGTAAGGGCTCCAGGGCCATCTGCCTTGTTGCCTTGGGGAGCCATCCCCTTGGCTGCTCTTCTTCGGTTGCCCAAGAAATCTCACATGGATACTGGAAGAGGCCTTCAAGCTGCTGTCCGGGAAGGCCTGGCCTTGGCTGTGACGTCACGGGGCATGGCAAAAGTGCTGACAGTTGGTGGCTGCGGAGGACGGCCGCCTAGGCAGCCCTGAGGCTGCAGCCACTTTGAGGCAAAGAAGACAGAAGAGGCCCCCGTGACGAGAGCTTCTGCCCCTTTGGAGAAAGGAGGGTGGCGGCCATCTTGCATCTAGACCTCACCTGTCCCCGAGTCTCGGGTTGGCGTCTTGTCATGTGGCCGAGGGAGTTCTTCCATGGCAGAGGTGCCGTGGCTGCAGATGGGCGGCTTCCTTTTCCGTGGTTGGATTGACCATCTCCGAGCTTCCCCGTTGCTTCTCTCTCTTCCCCAGTCTTGAGCCACGATGAAACTGTGTTGTGGTTTTTGCTGTGATAAAATGTATTGATTTTTATCTGCTTTTCTCCTCCTCCTCCCCCCCACCCCCTCGAGCCAAATTGCTTCTGCCCCTCCCTAGCTCTGAATGGCTCCCCTCACCCTTGTCTCCTGTCCGAGAAGGCCACGCGCAGTAGCTACAGGTAACTTGAGCTTTGTTTCTTCCTGCTTCCGGTTTCTCTCGTGTAATTGTGCTTTTCCTTTTTTTTTTGTCTTTTCTGTCTCTCTTCCCTCCCCCCACCCCCCAACGCCCTTCCTTCTCGCTGTCTTGCAGAGGTCCAGTTTCGGCCGTACCGGACCGATGACTTCATCACTCGCCTTTACTACGAAACGCCCAGGTTTACGGTGCTGAACCAGACGTGGGTCTTGAAGGCCCGGGTGAACGACTCGGAGCGCAACCCCAACCTGTCGTGTAAGCGCACCCTCTCTTTCCAGCTCATCCTCAAGAGCAAGGTCAGCTCGCCCATGGAGTGCTCCTTCCTGCTGCTCAAGGGACCTTACGACGATGTGAAAATCAACCCGGTCATCTATCACTTCGTCTTCTCCAACGAGAACAACGAGACGGAATACATGCCGCTCCCCATCATAGACTCTGTGGAATGTAACAAACTCCTGGCTGCCAAGAACATCAACCTGCGTCTCTTTATATTCCAGATACAGAAGTAAGCATATAAGCTAACCTGGGAGAGTGACCGAGAGAGAGCGAGAGAGCGAGAGAGAGAGGGGAAACAGAGCACGCACCACTGAACCAGAGTTACCTCGTATGGCTGCCTTGGCCCCGTTCCAATTCCACAATTATCCGATTATTTTAACAAAAAGAGGACGTTTTTGCATGTGGGGTAGGCGACAGTAGTCGCTGCCTTCTTTGACTCTCCCCGTTTGTGCTCCCCCTTTCCCCCCCAAAAAAGGCGACCAGGGAGTTAGCTTGATGCAGGGTACTGAGGAGGCCTGAAAAGGGGGGGGGTCTCGAGGGGATCTACCAGTCAATACATTGTGAAAAGGCCGCATCTGTGTCATGGTTGTGTGTGATCTCCATGATGGGGTGTCCCTATTGATGGGGGTGGGGGGCGCCTCCTGTCCGTCCATCCTGGTGGGATTTCCTTTGACCCAAGTATTACGTAGCATCTGGAAATGCTGGGCAGATCTTGTTGCATCGGGGGGGAAAAGGGGTTCGTGGGGGGGATTCTGCAGTTAGATAGCTTCGGGGACCTCTAGGAACGGGGGGGGGGTGAGAAGAGGGGGGTGTTGCCAGCCAGTCTCTACTTGGAGTGCATGCCACATGGCCAGAATGCCAGGCTCTGCCGAGTGGTGCTTCATGGTGAGAACGAGCAGCAGAGCACCCCAAATGTCCATGAATGTATCGGGCCAGAAGATTCTCCTTGCTGGCCTCCCCCTCGCCCCTCCCCAGCTTTTTTCACTGTGGCTGAGCTGGTGACTGTTTCACATCAAGTCAGGTTTCTGGGAGGCCAACGAGAGAGAGAGAGAGAGAGAGAGAGAGAGAGAAAGAGAGAGGCCTCCTCAACGGTTGCTCCCTTCTGGCAGGAAGCAGCACCCTCCAAGTGGCTTGAATTGCACTTCAGAAAAGCACCCAGAGACCCCCTTCCGGTGGTTTCCTGACGCTGTCCTCTTGTTTAGCACCCCCAGCCCAACAACCCCTCCCCGGGCTAAGAAGTGGCATCGAACCAACCCAAATCAGTTCTTCTCGGAATGCAGGGTGATTTCTTTTGTCCGTTTTTGGGGAGCTTTCCCAGTATTTTGAGCAACCCGTGTGCAAAATGAGTTCACAGGCTCTTCTAGTAATTATGCAATTTTACAGTGTGATTTTGTGTACCTTTAAAGAAGAAGAAGAAGAAGTATATATAAATATATATATATATATATATATAGCAAGTTTATGGATGAGGATAGTGGGAGACATTCACCAAATTTCAGTGAGATCTACAGGGATATTTGCTTCTTGCTCTTAAAAGCCTATTTTAACGTGGGAACCGGTGGTGGATGGCCGTCTAGTATGTATCATGAGAAATACGTTGATTGTGCTGTCAATCTTCTTTCTTTTCCTTCCAAACCCTTAACCTGGCATACCCACCTCACATTTTGTTTTGTTTTAAAGGAAGCTTGCGACCACAGTTAACCCTTAGTACGAACTAATTGGATCAGGTATGTTTTACAGACATGTGAACCGTGTCCGGCGGGCACTTTCCTCCCTGCAGCTGGTAAAGAATTAACAGCGTATGGTTTCTGTTCTCACCGTTCCTCTTCCCCCTTTCTCCTCCTAACTCCTGGCCACAATCCGATTTTAGAAAAGCCCACAACAGCCTTTGAATCCTGGGCAACTCATGGTTATGTAACCGGCCCTGTCCGCGGCTAGGCTGGCTCTTTTTGTTAGTTGGTTGGTTGGTTTTTGCAAAAGCTGGTGGGCTGTCCTACATAACTTCAGAATTCAGTTTGGCGAGTCAGAAATACTGCCCTAGTGCAGCTTGTTTGATTTGGTTTGGCTGGAGCCAAGAATATGCACGTTTTATGACTTCCGAACGTCAACTCCCAGAATTCCTGAGTTGAAGTCCAAAGGCTGTATAGGGGCCGTAGCGGCCCACCCCCTGTGTTAGAACGTTGGTGAGGACTTCACCCGAATGCCTCCGGGATGTTCCAGCTGCTGAGGAGATAACAGATAATAGTTCTGCCCACAGCTTGACTTGGAGGAAAATCCTTATTTTGCTGCTTGTTTTGAAATTTGAAAAGTGGGTGAATCAGCAGAGGAAGAATGGCCAGTTGTAAGGCATTATTGTTTCAGTTCCAGTTTGTGAAGATTCACAGGCAGGAATTCCCGAAGCCCCCAGATCTATTGGCCTCAGGCTGGACTTGCTCTAAGGTTAAACCAGGAACTACCTCTGGATCTCTGCGAAGTAAGCTGCAGGTGGTTTCCGTCTGGCTTTCCCTCTCCCTGGCTGGCACGTCGGGGGTTCCTTAGCCTTTTGACTAAGATCAAGTGGAAATACCCATTCCCTCTTGTGACTGGCACTTCTCGACTGCCAGCGGTCTACAGGATCGGTCTTTGGAGAGTAGCGCACCTAAGTTATCTCGATTGCAGGCCTGTGTCTCGGGGACAGCTGGGGAAAGCCCTCTTCCTCCCCAAAACCTTTCCGTACATATTTGGAGCCCAGATAATGATTGTGGGGCAATGTCCCTGCACGTCTAGTTGCGAAGGGCAGGCAGCTGCAAATCCGGAAGAGGTTCTTTGTCTGAGGAGCAGAGCCCCCATAATTTCCAAACTTTATTTCATTAGCGTCTCTCTCTCACCTTTGAAGGTAGGGCAAGGCAGAGCTGTCCTCTCCAAGCCGGCGCAGTTGAAAGGCTCTCCCACCGCAGGCCTTGAAACAAGAAGCCCATTTGACAGTTGGCGGTGTGTAAAAGAAAGTTCCTTCCATTTGTGCTCGCTCTCTGTTGGGGTCAACCTGACCTCGGCAAAAATACAGGCCCGATCTGCCTTGTTTTGCAGCCAGTCCGGGGGAGGCTGCAGGTGTCCATGTGGGAGAGGAAAAAAAAAGGGATTCTTTTCAGAGAAGAAGCTGGCTGTATTTTCCTCGGGAACAAAAGAATTCTGTCGGAAGATTTCCGCGTGGGAGCTGAAGTTAAGATTCCACACAGCACGCTGCCGGCCCACCCACCCATCGCTCTGCAAGGAGGCCTCGCCCTGCCCGTCAGGTCTTGCTGGGCCTGCGCATCCCTCCTTCCCGTTGAGAAAGTACAGGACAGAGGAGGAGGAAGCAGCTGCTACCCTAAGGAAATGCTAAAGGGACGCGGCCGTCTCCAAGGCCAGGCCGCCCTTTAGAAAGGACGTAATCAAGAGCCGGACTTAAGTGCCAGACTTCCCAGAGGAAAAGGGAGGGGGACTTTAAATTTAGAGCAGGGGTATGCGGTTATGGCAACTTTTAAGACTTGGGGACTTCAACTCCCAGAATTTCTGAGCCAGCCAAGCTGGCTCAAGAATTCTGAGAGTTGAAGTCCCCAAGTCATAAAGTTGTCATCCCCTGCTTTAGAGCATGTGAGAAGGTGGTTTATAGGCGTCTTTGGAGGCTTCTGGAGTAAGCAATATTTCAACTTGCATTCTAAGGGTCATTTAGAGGAATCCAGCCTGCAATGCTCATCGTCTTCTTTTTTTCCCCCCCTTTTTTTCTCCCGCTTTCCCATTTTTCTGAATATATCATGGAGTCTGAAAGTGTTTGGGCAGCTGATCTCTTTAGCGGTCCAGGCACACGTATTTAGATCGTATCAGCCCTCCTTGGAAACGGCTGAGTGTCTACTCACAGACGTAGGCTTTTCATCCTGGCCCATTCGACCCTTTTGGTCCCAGCCTCATGACAACTGCAGTCCAGTGTATTCAGTAGGTGCCAGGTTGGAGCAAAGTAGTAGTAGAAATTTGGGGGCGTAGCCCCTTGGAGGGAACTTAGGTATGTGCATCTCACACAACACGCCATGGCTATTGTCATCTCTGTTGTCTTTCCACCCTGCTGCAAGCAGGGCTGCCATACTTCTGGCTTTAAAATTGCCCTAGCAGATTTTGGGCAAGGGGGGGTGGAGATTGTAATTATTTCAGTGCAGCTGGTCCTTTTTCTTTTCTTTTTTTTGTGGGGGGGAAAGCCTAGCAGAGGATTCTTTAGGAGTAGTTGGTCTACTGACATCTATTCCTTTTCTGCAGTGTCACGTCCAGTGCACTTGTTTCATTGTTGGGTGGGGGGGTACAGGGGGTACCCCCCACCCAACAGCTTCTCTTTCAGTACAACTTTTTTCTTAACATCAGTGCTAGCTAAAGTCCTCCGCCTGACTCCCTGACTGTGGTCCCAAAGACCTGACAAATCTTTGCTGGGTTCTAGATCAAGGGCATCCCACTGTGGATTTCAACTCCCAGAATTCCCCATCCAGCTATGTCCACAAGTCTTGCTGGCTGGCTTGAGGGAATTCTGGGAGTTGAAGTCCACAAGTCGCCAAGGTTGGGAGTGAAGAAGCAGCCACTTTGAAGGCAGAATAGACACCTCGGAGGAACCAGAACTCAGAACCGTAATCAGATGTTGTGTTTGCAAAGCCTTGTGGGAAGTGGGCACCCACACTGGACGTCCCCGTCCAGCTAAAGGTCATCATTGCCAACACCTTTGATTTTTATTTTTTTTTTAACCTCCATTCTCATCCCTCTCTCCTTCCACTGTCTCCCTTCTCTGGGACTCCGTCCGACTTCTGCTTCGGTAGCTGAGCCTTACCTGTCTAGTTCCGGCTAGACGGCGAAAAGATTGTAGCCTGCTTCTCTCCGCCGGGCGCCGACGTCCGGCGGGCCACAAGAAAAAAAAGAAAAAAACCTCCTTACAGTATTCACTGTGGGTAATTTATTTAACTAGTGAATGTAGCGTTTGAATTAATTTAAAACTAACGGCTTGTTTGCAAGGATGTCTGTCCTTCGTACTTGGCTCAGATTTCACGATTTGTGTTCCTGGTTTGGGGGCATGCGGGAGGGGGGCGACTTCGGGGTTCAGAACCCAGCTAGGAGCTCCTGCTTGGAGAAGGAGAGAGTTGAGATGGGGGTTCACTCTCCAGGCATTTTTTTCTATTGCAGGGCTGGCTGTCAGGACCACCCGCCACCCCACCCCACCCCACGGACACTAGGGAGAATAGCCGGGTTGGGGGGGGGTTGGCAACAGCCTTCACATACCCCTTGGAAGCCTCTCCATCACTTCTCCCGCTTCCTTCCTTCCGTCGGCCATGTGTCCTCCCCCTCCCCTTCCCCCCAAATCTTTGTGAGCACTAAACCTATACCTAAATGGCTTTTAAAAATGAGGAATGGTTTTAATGTCGTTTGGGAATGAGTTCTTTTGTTCTTTTGTGGTCTGCGTTTCAAGTTTCTGTATGTAATGTAGTTAAAAAAAAATTGCCAAACCACACTGTCTCCGTGTGTATGTGTGTGTGTGAGAGAGAGAAAGAGAGAGAGAGAGAGAGACTGGCCTTTCAAGGTGGGCTGTAGTGAAGCCAGAGGGCTGTCCGAGAACCATCTTCTTGGGAGGGAAAAGCCCCTCCCCTTTTATAAAATAAAAATGTGGTCTTTGGGGCATGGCAAATTCCCCTCCCTTCAACCACTGATGATGTTATTTAGTTGGGTCACGAAACGTCTGCAGAAAACTAAGCAAGCTCAGAGAGCACCAAGGACCCCACAGTTGTCCTCATCCTCCTCTCCCTTCTAGCACTGATGATTTTCCCTCGTTGGGTCATGAAATAGAATAGAATAGAATAGTTCTTTATTGGCCAAGTGTGATTGGACACACAAGGAATTGTCTTGATGCATAGGCTCTCAGTGTACATAAAAGGAAAAGATACATTCGTCAAGAATCATAAGGTACAACACTTAATGAGTGTCATAGGGAACAAATAAGCAATCAGGAAACCATATCAATATAAATCGTAAGGATACCATGTCTGCAAGAACACTACCAAGAGCACCTACATTCCCCTTCTTCCTCCTCCTCCTCCTCTCTGCAAACGCCTCCTCCCTTTTATCACTGATGATGTTACTTAGGTGGGTCACGGAACGTCTGCAGGAAAACAAACAAGCACAGGAAGCCTCCACAGTGAAAGATGGTGCTCCCAGAGACTTGCGTGGCCCCTTCGCTCCCCATTTCAGGAAAGCACTTAAAACCTGAGGCCCAGTTGGGGCATTTTCCACTCGATGGGCGGGAGAATCCCTTTCAGATATAGCTTTTAGGACGGGGGTGTCCAGCCTTGGCAACTTTTAGGACCTGTGGACTTCAACTTCAGCCAGCTCTGCTGGCTGAGGAATTCTGGGAGTTGAAGTCCACAGGTTTTAGATTGGACACCCCTGGCCTAAACTGAATCAAATGTAAACCTCTGCCCACAGGGTTTGGGACAACAACCCCCAGTGTTCCCCTGACCCACATCCATTTTTCTTAACCTCCCCAAAGACACGCTTTTAAGACCTTCAGCATTTTGTCCCAGTAGGACTTGGTATATCTACTGCCCTGCCTTTCTGGGAGGGGGAAGGACCCACCTGGGGAGCGCCCCCTTGGGAAGAGGACCTGGCATATGCAACCCACCTGGTCATCAGCTCTTCATCCCATCCTACCTTTTGCTTCAAGACTTTTCTTGCAGCACCTGTGAAGGCGGCTTGGGCCCTGCCATTTCCATGCAGTCGGTCGTCTCTTCAGAGCCACCGATGACCATCTGCACCTGTTCCTGCCTTAAAACGGGTGGGGTTTTTTGGTAATGCAGTAACCCCTGACTTGGTTCAGGATGCTGCTGCTAGCCCCAAGGAACCGAGGGTGTGTGTGTGTGCCACCTGACCGGCCCCATCTTAGTGCCCGGGCACGCCATCGAGGAGACTATCAGAAGCCCTTGCCATTGTTTGAAATTGCACATTGAGTTTTGTGGGCATTTAAATAAGCCTGGAAGGTATCCCAACAAGAAGGGAAATGTCTCTACAGATAGACCTCGACTTTTAGTTCTTTTAGTGACCGTTCAAAATAACAATCCCCCCCCCAAAAAAGGGGGACTTATGACTCTTTTTCACATGACCATTGCAGCATCCCCTGATCAAAATTCAGATGCTTGGCAACTGGCATGTACTTAGGATGCTTGCAGTGTCCCAGATCATGTGATCTCCGTCTGCGACCTGACAAGCGCAGTCAGCGGGGAAGCCAGATTCATTTAACAGCCGGGTTACTAACTTACCAACTGCAGTGATTCGCTTAACAACCGTGACGAGAAAAGTCATCCAATGGGGCAAAACTCACCTAACAAATGTCTCTCTTGAACAATAGAAATTTTGGCTTCAATTTTGGTCATAAGTCGAAGACTTTCTGAACCTTGGAATTTTTTTCCCATCAATTTTTATTTTGTGCAACAGATTAAAATACAAAATCCAAAACAAGGGACAAAACCAAACCAAAACATCAATAATGGGAATTTTAAAAAGACCAGCCTTTATCCCCCCCCAGTTGAACGCTGGAAAATCTGTTGCAACAATTAATAGCTTCTCCCTCTCCCCCTTGCAAAGCAGGTCCAAAATTTATAAGCCTCTATTTTCTGTTGTGGGATTCTGAATCTGGTTTAGAGAGGAGCCTAGAAGTAGAAAACTTCCTTGAACAAATTCGAAATGAAAGAAATGCCACCCGGTGGAAACGGCCCCTAACCCCAGGATGGATCAATCTCTGAAGAAAACCTGTGATAGTCCTTCCTCTCCCACTCCAGCCCCCCAAGTGCCTGCCTTACTTCCCAATGAGGATGCTGGGAGGGAGCCAGATCACCCGAGGTTTGTGATTCCAAAACCCTCCACCCCCGGTCAAGAGCTACCTACGAGACGTTCCCTTCTGTAGCCATTTGAAACCCATATTCATTCACACGACAAGCAGGTGCTGGCTTAAAGGAAACGGCAGACAATGGGCGAACGTCGGCCCCATGGAGCCTCCAGGGTTGGAGAATACTCTAAACAAGGATGGGTGCAACCAGATGCGCCATTGGATACGCTCAGGAAGGGTTGAAAAGCAATATATAAATCCTGCATACTGGGACACCGTGTCATGTGCAAAAAACCCATCTTTGCTGCCATGAGATGTGCTTGGATGTTTGGCTGCTTTTTTAATTGCAAGCCTCTGCCTCATTCTTTCTCCATCACTGAAATAAAAGAGTCCAGGGTGGTTGGAAGGGAACAGGGCCGAGTGGGAACTTTATGACCTCTTTAACTTCAACTTCCAGAATTCCTGAGCCAGCAGGAATTCTGGGAGTTGAAGTCCAAAGGCCAAGTTGCCCATTTGTGGCCTAGAAACAGGTCGGGCTAGAAAATATATTTCTATTTATAGAATATCTATTCAGGGAACAGAAAATAAATTTCTAACTATTTCTAGGTTCAAACCTTTCTCGTGCACCGATGATGATACTTGCATAATGGCAAACATTCAATGGCAAAAATGTACTGGATAGAATAGGAGCAGGAAGGGACCTTGGAGGTCTTCTAGTCTAACCTCCTGCCGAAGCAGGAGACCCTATACCATTTCAGAGAAGTGGTTGTGCTGTCTCTTCTTAAAAACCTCCAGTGATGGTTTTTAAAAAGAGATCAAAGAGTCATTTGTCTGAAATGGTATAGATCTGCTTGAGCAGGAGGCCCCTTTCAACAGGAGCCTGGTGGTGCAGTGGACTAAGTGCTATTAAAGTAGCACTTAGTTGCCAGCTGCCTGCAATTACTGCAAGTTCGAATTTCACCAGGCTCAGCCTTCCATCCTTTCGAGGTAGGTAAAATGAGGACCCGGATTGTGGGGGCAATAAACTGACTTTGTATAAAAAAGAACACTGCTTGGGGGGTGGGGCAAAAGCCCTACTAAGCAGGTATATACAAAAGTATGAAGGCTATTGCTTAATGCATTGTAAACCGCCCGAGTCTCCGGAGAAGGGCGGCATATAAATCAATCTAATAATAACTCTGGAGATGTTCTATGTTATAAATTGCATAAAGAGGAGCTGAAGCTGCTCCGGTCAGTCCCTGTTACAAAGGTATAATTGAAGATGGACTGCCTAAAACTTTCCAGCTCTCCTTTGAACCACAGCTCTGGGCTGCTCCACCCAGTTCCCTGCAGGTTTGGGAGCCCACGCAATTTAATCCCTGCTGCAGACCTCCAATTCAATCACAATAGGCTGGAAGGGACCTTGGAGATCATCTAGTCCAACCCCTGCTCAAGCAGGAGACCCTATACCATTTCAGACAAGTGGCTGTCCCAGTTTTCTTGAAAACCTTCAGTGATGGAGCACCCACAACTTCTGGAGGCAAGTTGTACGGTACTGATTAATTGTTCCTAAATTCCAGGATGGATCTCTAATGATATTCTACCCTACTGCTTCTCCAGCATACAATACGGAATAACCGAGTTGGAAGGGACCTTGGATCGGATGTCTTCTAGTCAAGCAGGAGACCTTATGCCATCGCAGTCCAATGGTTGACCAGTCTCTTCCTAAAAACTTCCAATGTTGGAGCAGTCGCAACTTCTGGTGGCAAGCTGTTCCACGGGTTAATTGTTTTCATTGTCAGGAAGTTTCTCCTTAGTTCCAGGTTGCTTCTCTCCTTGATCATTTTCCATCCATTGTTTCCTGTCCTGCCTTCAGGTGCTTTGGAGAATAGCTTGACTCTCCCTCTTCTTTGGGGCAGCCCCTCAAATCTTGGGAAACCGTTATCATGTTCTCCCCTGGTCCTTTTCATTAAACTAGACCGACCCAGTTCCTCCACGGCCCGATCCTCCTCTGCAGTTGGGGACATAGCTGGGAAGGGGATTTGCAAAGGGGCTTGCACGACCCTCTGCTGCAATGCAGAGCCCCCTCCCGCCCCCCGCCCGAGGCTGTCCTGCCCACCGTTCCCGAAGGAGGCTGAAGCCGGTTCAGCCATGGATGGGCATTTGTAGGAGAAAGAGACACCAGAGCAAGCGGACTTCTCGGGGACTTAAACCCAATGTTTGTCAATCTGGCCACTTTTAAGATAGGTGGACTTCAACTCCCAGAATTCCCCAGCCAGCAAAGCTGGCTGGGGAATTCTGGGAGTTGAAGTCCACAGCGCTGCCCCGAATCCCGCTCTCTTTTGCTCTCCGATGGCCCCCACCTCCGGGAAAGGGGCGTGTCCCCAGCGAGGCGGAGACGGACTCCTCTCACGATTGGGTGGCCTCCCGCCAATGGCGAGCGGGCGCCGTCTTCCGGCCGTCCAATCAGGGGACGAGCGGGAATTCGGCGCGCGGGCGACTCAAAGAGCGCCGGGATGGGCGACCGGGAAGTGCGGCGTAAGTGCTTGTCGGGGGGCGGGCGGAGGGAGTACTACAAATCCCATCCTCCGCGGCCACCCCACCCCTCCCCCACCTCCGATCCCCTCGCTTCTCCCGTCCTGGCCGCGGGAGACCCATGCTCCACGGCCAGCGGGGCGCCCTGGATGATGGGTGCTGGAGTCCCTGGCCGCTGGAGGGCTCCTGGGTTGGGGAGAGAAGCGGGAAAGCGGCCTCGGCCAAAGGGAGCCTTCTTTTGGCCCGTGGGAGGGAGGGAAGGAGGGAGGGAGCTCCTGCGGCGGTTCCATGGGGGTCCCCCCGAGGTCCTCTAGTCGGACCCTTGCAGGTGGAGCCCCCCCCCTTCCGGGATCGCCTTCGAGAGGGGCGGGGGAGGGGAGAAAGGAGCCAAAAAAGAGCTGCGGATTGCGAAGCTGTTGCAAGGATCAAAGCAAAGGGGGGGGCACGAGTGGGGAAGAGGCCAGACTGGGGGGGGGCAGATCCTGGACACCACTTAGGTCGTGGGGGGGGGTTGGAGGCAGCCCCCCCCGCCAGTCTTTTCTGCCTTCTTCACAGAGGGTGTGAAGATAGATCCGGCCAGTGCTTGAATGTATTATTATTATTATTATTTATTTTATTATTATTTATTTGATTTGTATACCGCCCTACTCCCGAAGGACTCACGGCGGTGAACAGCCAAACAATAAAATACATAGATACAAACAAAATTTAAAAAACCAGATAAAATCGAATTAAATAGTTTTGGCCCTGACAAATTAAAACACCCCAATAATTTAAAACAAATTAAAATTTACATTTTAAAAAAGAGGGAAAGGATTGTAAAACGTGCTCCAGATTAAAAAAGATTATTTAGGGTATGTCACCAAGTACAGACAGAGCCTGTAGTACAGTGGACTAAGCGCTGTTATTAACATCTGCTGCTTGCAATTACTCCAAGTTTGAATCTCACCAGGCTCAAGGTTGACTCAGCCTTCCATCCTTTCTAAGGTAGGTAAATTGAGGACCCAGATTGTGGGGGCAATAAGCTGACTTTGTATAAATATACAAAAGGATGAAGGCTATTGCTTAGCGCGTTGTAAGCCGCCCTGAGTCTCCGGAGAAGGGCGGCATATAAATCAAATTTTAAAAAAAAGTACAACATGGATAACGGTAGTAAAATATAAAATATACAGCGCAATATAAACTATAAAAGAGCACAGGATACTATGCTCCGTGCCTGATGTGAATATGCAGTCAATTTTGTCAGGAATTCAAGACAGTTGTATATAAGTTACAAGTAACATTTTGGAATACGCTGGTTCATGAGAATGGAAAAAGTGCTCTCTATCCAGGTAGCCCTCGACTTATGGATCGCAATTGAGCCCAAAAATTCTCTTGTTAAGGGAAGCATTTGTTCAGTAAAACGCATCCTGTTTTACAGCCTTTCTTGCCTCCGCTGTTAAGTGAATCACTGCAGTTGTTAAGTCAGTAACACGGTTGTTAAGTGAATCTGGCGCTTCCCTATTGCCAGAAGGTCTTAAAAAGGGATCACGTGACCCCCCAGGGATACAGCCACTGTCATAAATACGAACCAGTGGCTAAGCATCTGGATTTTGATCACGTGACCATGGGAAAGCTGAACCGGCTGTAAGTGTGAAAAATGGTCATAAGTCATTTCTTCTAGTGCTGCTGTAACTAGACAAATGGTTTATGAACTACCTGCATTTAAAGCTTGACTTTGACCTGGAAATAAAAAGGTCCAAATCTGCTTATCAAACGGGGGCTGAAAATGACCAACATTAGCATGCAGGCAGAACTGAGTTACAGCCAAGAATTGATGAGCATTACAAAAAAAATACTGCAGTAATATTATCTCAGGCTCAGGGCCCCTTAGGGTTAGCAGATGATGGTTAAAAGAAGAACTGGACTAGACCAGTCCAATAAAGAGATGCTCCTAGGGATTTTATTTATTTATTTTCTATCCTAGAATAGAATAGAAGCTGGAAGGGACACTGGAGGTCTTCTAGTCCAGCCCCCTGCTCAAGCAGGAGACCCTCTACCATTTCAGACAAGTGACTGTCCAGTCTCTTCTTTAAAAACCTCCAGTGATGAAGCACTGTTAATGGAGATTATTTTCTGATGCTTGTGTTTGCATTATATGTGGTCACTTTCCCCCAAAGTTCCGGCAACTTCAACTCCCTCTTTCACTTCTTCTCTCTTAGTAAGAATTAGGTCCAGTATAGCTTTACCCCTAGTTCCCTCCTCTACCTTTGGGATGACCAAGTTGTCAGCTAGGTTGGTTAGGAATCTATTTGATCTCCCACTCGCTGCAGAGTTGATATCCAGATAGTTCTCCCATGGCTATTGTGGTATGCTTCCTACATACATTGGTTAACTGGTTGGCAAAAGAGCATCTATTTCTTCTGATTGGTTGGGTGGATTGTCATATACACCTATGGCAGCGTCACCTTTTCCCCTTTTATATTGACCCATATACATTCTGGAGGAGTTTTATCTTTGATCAAGTGCATTTCTGTAGATATGTAGTGATCTCTTACACACACGTAGTGCAACTCCACCTCCTCTTTTTGTAGATCTGTTTCTTTTGAACAGTTTGCATCCATCCATCCAGTCACGCGTTTCGTCCCACCAGGCTTCTGTAAGGTATCCTGTACAGGTATCAACTATGTAAGAAAGTAAGGTATTCTGGCAGGTATCAACTATGTCATCCCTGCCCTCGTGTACTATTGTTTCTAGTTCGCCCTGTTTGTTCCCCAAACTTTGAGTGTTTGTATATAAGCATTTAAGACTTTTGTGTCCGTCCATGGGCCTGGTTCCTCCATCTCCCAGTTATTGTTTGGGTTTTTCGCTTTTACCATCACTCCCTACTTCATTGTTCAATTTGTTTTCTTGGGATTTATGATGGTTTTGTGATCCTGTCTGTCTGTATTATTTTTACATAAATAACTCAAGGCAACAGTCTCTCGGGAGAAAGGTGGCATATAAATCGCAATAATAAATAAATAATAAATAAATAAAATAAACAAACAGATTTAATACGCCTGCCTTCCACCTATTTTCCTCAGAACAACAACCCTGCGAGGTTGCTTGGACTGAGAGAAGGTGGCTGGCTGTCATGCCTATGCTGGGTTTAGATCGTGGTGATTGGTCCAAAGTCACCTAGCTTTCATGCCTAAAGTGGGACTAGAGCTCCCAGTCTCCTAGTCATCGGCCCAACGTTACCCAGTCGGCTTTCGTGACTAAGGCAGGATTTGAACTCAGGGTCTCCTGCTTTCTCGCCTGATTCATCTTTTTAATCCTGTGCTGAGATTTGTGCTTCTCCTCTTCGTCTCCTTCAGAAATCCAGAAGAGCAAGGAGAAGGCGCAGCGGAAGGGGGACCAGAAGGAAGAAGCTGCTCTCTGCAACCAACTCGGAGAGATTTTAGCCCGTCATGGTGAGCCTCCCAGGGGGAAAAGTCCTCTGCTCAAGCGCGCCTCGCAAGCTGCTAAAAGTGGTTACAGACAGTCCTCAACTTACAACAGGTCACTTAGAGATCATTCAAAGTCACAACGGCACTGAAATAAGCCACTTATGACTGTTTTTCACACTTATGACTGTTACAGCATCCCCGTGGTCACGTGATCTACATTCAGAGGCTTGACAACCGACTCACATTTATGACCGTTGCAATGTCCCGGGGTCATGTCACTTTTTGTGACCTTCTAACAAGCAAAGTCAGTGCGGAAACCGGATTCACTTAACAACCTTGTTACTAATTGAACAACTGCAATGCTTCACTTGACAGTTGTAGCAAGAAAGGTCGTAAAGTGGGGCAAAACTCACTTTAAAAGTGTCTCACTTAGCGGGCAGAAATTTTGGGCTCGATTGTGGTCATAAGTTGAGGATTACTGTATTTCAAACAGCATCAGAGGAAACGTGGGGACACAGAATTCAGTAACTCTCTGAGGTTGTTAGGCCAGAGGAACCGTTTACATCGAGCCCACACTTTACTTTGCTAAGTGAGATGTATGTTAAGTGAGTTTTGCCCCTTTTTCTGAGCTTTCTTGCCACCGTTGTTAAGTGAATCATTGGAGTTACTAAGACGGTTGTAAGACGGAGAAGCTGCCTTCTCCATTGACCTTGTTTGTCAGAAAGTTGCAAAAGGGGATCACGTGACCCCTGGATACTGCGACCGTCATAAATATGAGCCAGTTGCCAAGCGTCCAAATTTTGATCATGTGACCACAGGGGTGCTGCAATGGCCGTAAGTGTGAAAAATGGTCATAGGTCACTTTTTTCAATGCCATCGTAACTTCAAACAGTCATTAAAATCTTGCACGGCATCAGAATTCAGACAAAGCTCACCGGAAGAGTGAAATAAAGGCCTGGCCATTCATCTCCACCATTGCTTCATAATAGAATAACAGAGCTGGAAGGGACCTTGGAGGTCTTCTAGTCCAACCCCCTGCCCAAGCAGGAGACCCTAGACCATTTCAGAGAAGTGGCTGTCCCGTCTTTTTTTAAAAGCCTCCAGTAATGGAGCACCCACAACTTCTGGTGGCCAGCTGTTCCACTGGTTAATTGTCCTCACTGTTAGGAAGCTTTTCTTTAATTCCAGGTTGCTTCTCTCCTTGGTTAGTTTCCATCCATTATTTCTTGTCTTGACTTTGGGTGCTTTGGAAAATAAGTTGACCCCTTTCTCTTTGTGGCCGACCCTCAAATACCAGAATAGAGCTATCATGTCCCCCCATGGTCTTCTCTTCTGAACTTTTATAGAATATAGAATGAGAGAGTTGGAAGGGACCCTGGAGGTCTTCTAGTCCAACCCCAAGGAGGAGACCCTATACTGTCTCAGACAAAGAGACTGTCCAGTCTCTACTGGAAAACCTCCCACCCCGGGCATCTTGTTACATTTACCAGAGTTCCTTCCTCTGCCCCCTGATGTTCCCCGCTGCCCTTTCCACCTCGCAGGACGCTTCCAGGAGGCCCTGGAGGAACACAGGCTGGAACTGCAGCTCCTGGAGAGCGTGGAGGACGTCATCGGCTGTGCGGTTGCCCACCGGAAAATTGGGGAGTGCTTGGCTGAGCTGGAGAGCTATGAAGCTGCCCTGAAGGTAGGAAGAGCCCTGGTAGCGCAGCAGACTAAAGCACTGTTATTAACATCAGCTGCCTGCAATTACTGCAAGTTCAAATCTCCCCAGGCTCAAGGTTGACTCAGCCTTCCATCCTTTCTAAAGTAGGTAAAATGAGGACCCAGTTTGTGGGGCCAATAAACTGACTTTGTATAAAATATACAAAAATATGAAGGCTATTGCTTAGCACATTGTAAGCCACCCTGAGTCTCCGGAGAAGGGCGGCATATAAATCAAATTAAAAAAAAAATTTTTTAAAAAGGAAGGCCAGGAGGCGGGAGGGAGCACCGAGTGGAAGGGCCCTCCAGGCATTGTACAGGTAGTCCTTGACTTACGACTGGTTGCTTAGCAACTGTTCTGAGATACGACGGACCTTTCAAAAGTTTCTTGTGACCAGTTCCAAAATGCCCCCTGGTCACATGAACTCCTGCGCCGTTATGTGACTGCATTTCAGGCACTCGGCATCCAGCCTGCATTTACAATTGTTTGCAACATTTATTTATTTATTTATTTATTTCAACCAGTCATTTATTTATTGGTTGATCGGATTTCTATCGCCTCCCATCTCAGCAAACGATTCGGGGGGGGGGCTATAGAATAGAATAGAGTAGAGTAGAATAGGACAGAATAAATAGAATAGAATGATAGGATAGGACAGGACAGGACAAGACAGAATAGGGCAGAATACATAGAATAAGACAGAATAAATAGGACAGGACAGAGAGAAAAAAGAAGAGAAGAAAATATTCTTTATTGGCCAAGTGTGGCCAATAAAGTGTGGCCAAGTGTGATCGGACACACACAAGAAATTTGTCTCCAGTGCATAAGCTGTCATACAACCAGCAAGTGATAAATCATGATCATAATCATAAAATACAATCATTGTAAATCATAAGATTCCACACTCAAAAGATACTAAATAAAAGCAATCAACATAGTCATAATAGGATACTAAACAATCCACATACATCATAAGATATACTGTCAACAACAAAGTTACAGTCGTAAGATGCTAAAGGAATGGATAATAGAAAAGATGAGAAGGATAATAGTAATGCAGCCCTACTAGGGGATTTGACATCCCAGGGCATAAGTGTTGTGGGAATCAGTTTAGCAGAGGGATGGCATGGAAGGGAGGGAAACGCTAGAAATTAAAGCATCCTACAGACACATGAACACAAATTACGTTTTTGCTCAAAACCAGTGTTTATGTTTTTTGGCAAAAACACCCCATAGCGAACGACGACCACTTAATGACCGCTACTAAAAAGGACATAAAATTGCGTCAGTCATCACGCGATGACTTGCTTTACAATTGTTATGGGGCTCTATTACGGTTGCAAGTCAAGGAATGCCTGTACTTAACATCCAGCCCAGCCAATGGGAATTTGAGATGGGTGCAGCCTCCCTTCCATCTCTCTCGCCAGCACCAGCACCGCCATCTGGAACTGGCCTGCACCGTCTCCAATGCGGTGGAGCAGCAGAGGGCTTGGGCCACCATTGGCCGCACCTACATGTTCATGGCCGAGAATGACCAGCTGGGGGAGGCCCTGCAGGAGGCGGAGAAAGCCTTCATGAGGAGCTTGGCTATTCTGGAGGAGAAGCTGGAAGGTACTATGGAGGGAGAGAGGTGGGGAGGCAGGGCAGGGTCTCCCGGGACTCCAGGGGTTGGCATCCTCCATGCTGAAGGTGGAACAAAGTCTTTGGGGGTTTAAGAGTTTCCTCCTTTCTTAGAGGCTTCCTGAGTTGGGGTGCTGTCTTCTCATAAATGAAAGCAGACATGCATGTCCAAGGATAATGATGCAAGATCTGGGGTTGGAATCCATCACTGGGACCAAAAGTTTATTCTTCCAAGGTGTCGGGGTCCTGATGCAGCCCGTCCTTGGGGAACTTCTTTTTCTCTCCAGAAAGTGTGCACTCGGCTACTCGCACATTGTACCGATGAAGGAGAATATTCATAGCTCAGGGTTGAAATGAGGGGGTCCTTCATGCTCTCTGAGCTTGCTTATTTTCTTGCATATGTGTCATAACACAGCCGGGTAACCCCATCAGTGCTTGAGAGGTGTGCAGTTTGCAGGGAGGAAGGGAGGGGGGGAGGATGAGGAGAAAATGGAGGAGGATGGCGACTGTGGGGTCCTTGATGCTCTCTGAGCTTGTTCTCCAATGTGCTGAGCCAAGAATCCAAAGGATGGATTAACTCTGCCTTTCTGCCCATAGACTGAGTCCTTTTAAAACTTTGCAGCCACGCCTCTCTTGATTGTGCCCCACTTTTGACTCAGTTTGAGCCCAAGAGAGACGAGTTTTAAAGAAGAACTCGTCAGAGCAAACAGGCAGAGTTATATTCTTTGGATTCTCGGCAATCAGCTGTTTGGCACGAGACCAGCACAGAATTAGCAACAAATCAGCTGTTTTTCGGAGAACAGCATGGTGTTCGGGTGAGCAATACAGCCAATTTAGCACAGGAGCTCTCTTGAGTTTGCTTGTTTTCTTGCAGATGTTTCATGACCCAAACTCGGTAATATCATCTGTGCTAATAGCACTGATGATGTTACCTAGTTGGGTCATGAAACGACTGCAAGAAAACCACCAAGCTCAGAGAGCACCAAGGATCCTTCTACACATTGTATTTATGTGGTTCGTGGTTGAGTGTAACTATTAATTGTTAAGTGTTGATGGACGGCTATTGTTAGTTGTTTCCTTGTGTCGCCACCCCTCGGCTCCTAAGCACCTGACAGGCTGAGGGTCAGTCACCATTCTAAAACTAAAAGCTGTACACACACTAGGAGCTGTATAAACGCAACAGGTGGAACACCCGTTCTAGAAATGCGATAGTAGGGTCTCTTGCTTGGGCGGGAGGTTGGACTAGATGACCTACAAGGTCCCTGTTAAAAAAACACGCAGTGCACCCCTTCTGGAGAGAGAAAGACGTTCCCTGAGGATGGGCGCCAGCATGAAGCTTGGAAGAACAAAGTTTTGCTCCCTGGGACCAACTCTGATCGGACTCTGCAAACTCTCTTCTCCTTGCAGGGCAGGTGCCGCAGCGGGAAGAGAGTGAGATGCGGGCACGGCTCTACCTGAACCTTGGCTTGATCTATGACAGCCTGAGGAACGCAGCCATGCGCACCTCCTACATCAAGAAGAGCATCTACATCTCAGAGTAAGGGGGCTGGGGGGTGGTGTCTCTCTCCCTGCTCCACCTGGATCAGCAGTGAGCCTTCGGGAAGGTCGTAAGTGTGAAAAATGGCCGTAAGTCACTTTTGCAATGCTGTCGCAAATTCTAGCGGTGACTAAACAAACGGTTGTAAGCTGCAGACTTCCTGCAGATGCCAGTTGCCAAGCATCCCAATTGTGCTCATGTGACCATAGATGGGGAAGCTGCAACGGTTGTCAGCGTGAAAAACAATCCTGGCTCCCTCTTTTCAGGATTATAACTTCAAACGGTCACTAAATGGACTGTTGTAAATCAAGGACTAGCTGTATCAGGCAGTTCAATTTCTTAGCATCTGTGTCTTCTAATGGCTCCTCTCCCCTTCCTTCCTTCCTTCCTTCCTTCCTTCCTTCCTTCCTTCCTTCCTTCCTTCCTTCCTTTTTTTCTTTTCTCTCATTTATATTTCACACATTTCTGAACTGCCCATCTCCTTTAAAGAGGGATTATGGACAGTCTACAATAAAACATCAAAATACAAAACAGCGTATAAATAATCAATGGTTAGGGTTGGCAATTTAATTCTAATCCTTGGACTCTGGAGATAACCTGGGGGCTCTTTGCTGGCAATGAGGGACTCCGTGACCCATCCAGCAGGGCGTTGCC
Source organism: Arizona elegans (assembly GCA_022577455.1). Taxonomy (NCBI): domain Eukaryota; kingdom Metazoa; phylum Chordata; class Lepidosauria; order Squamata; family Colubridae; genus Arizona; species Arizona elegans. Next base: position 1,400,689 of record JAKOOJ010000055.1, read on the forward strand.
CCGGTGCCCACTGCCTCTTCCGCCTCCTAGGCAGGCCCACCTGTCGGAGGACCTCTTCCGGGCCTACTTCAACCTGGGCAACATCCACCTGCGGGAGAAGGAGCATTCGCAGGCCATGCGCTGCCTGGAGCGAGCCCGGGAGTGTGCCTGCAAGATGAAGGAGAAATACATGGAGAGTGAGTGTTACGCCAGTATTGCCCAGGTAAGAGAGTCACCTTGAGCAGGGGGCTCACCTGCACCCCACCAATCCCAAGTTCCCCTGCCTTCTTGCTCTGCGCAAGCGTGGCTAAACCCTAGAGCAGGGGTGTCCAACTTCGGCCGCTTCTAGCCTCGTGGGCTTCAACTACCAGAATTGCCTCCGACCTTTGCCCTTGGTCGCCCGCAGGTCCTGCTGGGTCTGGGGGATTTCGTAGCCGCCAAACGGTCCCTGAAGAAGGCCTACCGCCTGGGCTCCTGGCAGCCCCAGCAGCGGGACAGTGTTGGCCGCAACCTGCGCTACGGTGAGTGCTGATGTTTGTGGGTCTGGCCTCTGGCAATTGGGTTAGAGGCTGCCTCCTGCCCCCTCACCACTCTGGTGTGACTCTTCCTGCCCGGCAGCCACGAAGGTGAGTCGCTTGCAAGAAGCCCTGGAGGAGGCAGAGGCCGCCAGCGACCTGGGGGCAGCCCTGGCAGTCTCCGAGCAACTGGGGGACCTTTTCTGCAAGATGGGCGAGTATCGGCGGGCTGCAGAGGCCTACGAGAAGCAGGTAGGGTCCGGCTGTTCAGGGGCCAAGGTTGTGGAGGAATCTGGGGGAGGAGGGGGAGGGAAAGAGGCCAACTGCCTCTGATTCTGACCCTCAGCTCAGCTGCTTCTCTCTTGATCAGAGGTCTTCAAACTTGGCAGCTTTAAGAATTTAAGAATTCTGGGAGTTGAAGTCCACAAGTCGTAAAGCTGCCAAGTTTGAAGACCTCTGCTCTTGATGATTGGAGGGGGGAGGATCAGCCTCAGAGTTGCCCCTGAGCTGGCCAGTCATCCCTAGTCTTCCCAGTTGGGGCCAGGTGGTCACTCCTTAGAATTTGGCAGCAGCCAGTGCTAGAATATTGGCTATCTGCTCTAGAACCGAGCATCTTGGCTGTCGAGGCTGGACAGAAGCAGGAAGTCCGATCCAAACCAGAGGAGCTTGCGACTTGGGTCAAGTCGTGATGAAAGGTAGAGGTAGAGGTAGATGAAATACTTAGTTTAAATAAGAGTGATGTAAGGAGATACAAGATCCCAAGGGAGGAGCCTGTATGGGAGAGTGGTCAGAAAAGTAACAAGAATTGAAATACTAAAAAGGGCAAGAGATGACGGATAGATATAGAATTCTTTTTAATATAGGACTTGTTTGACCAAGAGTTAGAAAATAGAGATAGGAGTTAGAATGGGGAAAATATTACTACGTATATCGCTATATACTATATTATAATTACCATGTAGACGCAAATGTTAGAAGCTGAAAGATTATTATCAGACATACTGATAATAAAAGAAGCTGAAAGATTATTATCAGACATACTTGAATAGTATTATTGTTATTAATATTGTGCATAAAGTAAATGATCAGTACTATTATTATTATAACTACTATTATTGATTTCCGAATTATGAATATTTTGTAAATCTAAAATGACTCAGACAATACACTGCTCACTATGTACTTATGTATATGTTAAAAAAATTAAATTAAATTAAAATAATAATAATTTTAAAAAGTCATGATGAAATCTTGGCTGCTTGGTCGGGCAGAGGGATGGGAGCCCAGCCAATGCAGGATTCAGGTCTCTTTCTGGAAGATATCCAGGGCCCTAAACGGTGGGTTACTTTTTCAGCTCGGCCATGCCAAGGCCTTGGGACGGACAGAGCAGGAACTGGCTGTGATTCACGTCTCTTTGGCGGCCACCTTTGGGGACCTCAAGGACCATGCCCGAGCAGTGCAGCATTACCAGGCAGAACTGGCCCTGCGGCATGGGAACCCCCTGGAGGTAACGGGGGTGGTGGGGGGTGGTGAGAGGAAGAGAGCTCCAGGTGTGCCTCTGCAGGATATTTTCTCCCCCAGTCAATCCCCATTGCTGAGACAATAGCAATTGGATGGGAATTCGCAGAGTAATCCTTGGGTAGCAAGGGTGTGTACATGAAAGCAATTGAGAGTAGTTACGAATAAACACAGTCAACACACGGATACACTGAGTTGTGTTTACTTTCTGGAAATAGTAAGGCACAGTCCAATAAACAGTCCAGGTCATACATATATAAAACAGGAGATAGCAAAAACAACAGTCCAGGAATAATCCAATAACCAAGTCTTCTTACCAGTTGTTGTAGTCATTCACAATATACAGTTCTTCTGGATTTGCAAACAGTAGCATACAGAGATATCAGAGCAAAAACAGCAGAGAAAAAACAAACCATGTTTCTAGCTCCCTATTAAGGACATTAAGGAGCTAACCAATCAGGACACAGTATGATGCAATACAGCAGTCTTAAAGCACATACGCTGGCTGGGGAATTCTGGGAGTTGAAGTCCACAAGTCTTAAAACACCCAAGATTGGAGACCTCTGAGCTAAAAGACTGTTTAATATTGTGCAGTGGTTAGAATGCAGTATTGCAGGCAGACTCTGCCGGCTGCCAGCAGTTCGATTCTCACCTTCTCAAGGTTGACTCAGCCTTCCACCCTTCCGAGGTGGATAAAATGAGGACCCAGATTATGGGGGGCAAGAGGCTGACTCTGTAAACCGCTCAGAGAGGGCTGGAAAGCCTTGTGCGACAATATACTGTATGTGTCTCTAAGTTCTATGCCTATTAAGCCTGGTCTGTTCTGCCCACGCCAGGAGGGCAAGACCTGGCTGAACATCGCCCTGGCCAAGGAGGAGGCTGGCCAGAGCTACCCGGAGTTGGAGCCCTGTTTCCAAGCAGCTCTGCAGGCTGCACAAAAGGCTGGTGACCACAAACTGGAGGTGAGTAAGGTTGGAGTAGTTGTGTTTGTTTATTTATTTATTTATTTATTTATTTATTTATTTGCAAAAGGCGCTTTTTGTCTTGGCGATTTTGCAAAAATCGAAAAACAGGAAAGGATCGTGGTCCCAAAGGTGATTTTTTCCGAAAGGCATGCTTGAAAACGTTTTGCTTCCCTACAGGTGAAAATGTTATAAAAAAATATTAGAATGTGCAGAAAGGGACAGACTAACATTCAAAACTAAGGAGAAGGAAGAAACTGAAGGCTTTTTAATGTGAGGTTTGTTTTATCAATGGCTAACTAGCAGAAACTGAAGTTAGAAACTTATAAGCATAAGGAAATGATGAACTATATTGAAGATTTATTAAAATGGATAAGTAAACGTGATTATCATTCATGTTATGTTATCATTAATGTTTATCATACTTATAAATATTATTGTTATTAATACTATTTCTCAAAAACAACTGTACTTAGACAATACACTATTCATAGAGATATTGAATTTTTATGTTTAATATTAAAAAAAAAATAACAAAAAAAAAGACTTGTGGACTTCAACTCCCAGAATTCCCCAGCCAGCGAATGCCATCAGGCTTGAGGGAATTCTGGGAGTTGAAGTCCACAAGTCTTAAAGAGGCCACGTTTGGAGAATGCTGCTCTATACTTTGTTCTTCACTTGACTTGGCTCAAGATTGACAGCTGTCTTTCAAAATGATCACACCGATTGCTCTTTGCCAGCTTCAGATCTTGCGGCATCTTCAAGCCTCCCAGCAGAGATGTGGCTGCCCGCCGACGGCCACAGCGGAGACGTCAGCCCGTCTGCAGGCGCTCTGCGCCTCCCACGACCCTCACTCGGACGGGGAGAGCAGCGAGGAAGAGGAGCTGCACAACAGCCAGGCCTTGGAGGACAGCGATTTGGAGCTCTCTGACAGTGGTGAGCCTCATGGGTGGCGTAGGAGGAGACTGGTTCTTTTGGCCCTGGACAAGCAGCTAAGTCCTCTATTTATGGCCACAATTGAGCCCAACGTTTCTGCTGCTGAGCGAGACGTTTCTTAAGTGAGTTTTGCCTCGTTTTACGACTTTCCTTGCCACGGTTGTTAAGTGAACCACTGCAGCTGTTAAGTGAGTAGCACGGTTGTTAAATGAATCTGGCTTCCCTCCTGATTTGGCTTGTCAGAAGGTTGCAAAAGGAGATCTTGTGATTCCGGGACACTGCAGCCGTCATAAATACAAATCAGTTGCTAAAGTCTGACCTTTGATCTCATGGATGCTGCAAGTGTCATAAGTGTGAAAAACAGGCATTCTTTTCCAGTGCCCTTTTAACTTTGAATGGTCACTAAATGAACTGTTGTAAGGCTGTGTTCCTGGAGTTGGACCTGGACTGAGGAAGCCAGGAAGACAATTCCACACAAGAGCGCTGGGCCGACCAGGATAGGGAGTCACCAAACCAACCTTATTTTCATCCCTGTGGCATTCCCTGCATCCACCCTCTCTTGGTGTCTAGGGAGATTCTCCGTCCCCAGGTCAGGGTTGTCCCAAAGGTGCTTTTTCCAAGAGGCAACTGGACTTCCTGGTTTTTCTTTGAAGACGTTTCGCTTCTCCTCCAAGAAGCGTCTTCAGCTCTGACCGAATAATGGGGGACGGAAGGACTGATACGCCTTGCAGACAGCTGGTCGTTTGCATCCTTTTAGAGAGTCCTTGAGGCCACCTGGAGGTTTACCTGTGTCCTGAGGGTCAACTGAGTGGTGAAAATGGGTGTGGAGCCTTCTTGGAACTGTTGAAAGGACTGTGTTGTAGACTGGAGATAGGTGATGTCTACAGAGGAGGAGGGATACGACATCATCTATCTCCAATCTACAACACAGTCCTTTCAGCCATTCCAAGAAGGCTCCACACCCATTTTCACCACTTAGGTGACCCTCAGGGTGCAGGTAAAACTCCAGGTGGCGTTAACGACTCTCTAAAACGGGTGTCAAACTCGGTTTCTTTGAGGGCCACATCAGAGTTGTGTTTGACCTCTGGTGGCCAGGGGTGGGTGTGGCCCTCTCAACATCACTTATGTTGGGGGCACCTATGGTGGCCAAGTGCTAAAGTGGGACTTCCCTGAGACCCTCCACTCATTATAATCCTTCCTTCCTTCCTTCCTTCCTTCCTTCCTTCCTTCCTTCCTTCCTTCCTTCCTTCCTTCCTACCTACCTACCTACCTACCTACCTACCTACCTACCTACATTTTCTTTTTCCTACCCTCTTCATTCTCTTCTTCCTTTCTCACTTTCCTTTTTCCTTCCTTGCTCTCTTCCCATCTTCCCTTCTTTTTCTTTCCTTTTTCCCTTTCTCCTCTCCTGTCCCTTCTTGCATGCTCATTTCCAGGGTGGCCTTGAGTTTGATACCCCTGTTCTAAAAGGATGCAAATGACCAGCTGTCTGCAAGGAGTATCAATCCTTCCATCCCCCACCATCCGGTCAGAGCTGAAGAAGCTTCTTGGAGGAGAAGTGAAATGTCTTCAAAGAAAAACCAGAAAGTCCAGTTGCCTCTTGGAAAAAAACACACACCTTTGGGGCAACCTTCTCTTGGGTTTGTCTGGAAAGCAGCCTCAAAATGCAGCTACTAACGGGGAGCAGGATGACAGTAGAAGGGAGATGTCGTACGTGAGGGAGAGACGGACATTGTGTGGAGCGGAATTTGCAGGGGTTAGAGAGGGCCTCTTCCTTGGAACCCTCGGGGGGGGGGTCCACCAGCAGGACTTTGGAGCCCCTGATCCTTCCTCTGACCCCCTGCTTCTCTTTCAGGTGAAGAGGAGGATATGGAAGGCTATGGCAAAACTGTCCCAGGACGGCGCAGAATCAGCAAGGTCAGCCCACAAGCTTTGACTAGGCGGGGTGGGCGTCAGGTGCAAAAGATATCCCCCCCCCGCAATGAAGGTCTAATTAAGCTGGCTTATCACTCAACAGCCTATGCGCAGGAGTTTTAGCAGCACCTGCTCAGAGATAGATAAGAGTCAAGGGAATTCAAGGGAGGTTGTGACCATGTAAGGATTCTAGGCTGATATCTCCTTTGACTCCGCCCCAAGTTCTGCCTTCCCTTCTCCTACAGTGGGGCGCTTCTTTGACGCCAGGGCTTTGGGCTGGCATGGCGGGTGGGTCACACGTGGTATTGGGGGCTCTTCCTTTCCTCAGTGGAACCAGCGCAACGACAAAGGCGAGACTCTCCTGCACCGGGCCTGCATCGAAGGGAATCTGCGCCAAGTCCAGTATTTCCTGGAGAAGGTCAGTCTGGGGCAATTCATTTTCCCCAGGGGTCACACGAGAAACTGGGACGGCTGGGCAGGACCGAACCAAAGGGCTGGACTTAATTCTGCTGCCAGGTTATGTATGCGAGTTATGTATGCGCAGACTTAGGAGAGCAGGTGACAATTTCATTTTTAATGTGTGCCCACAGTAAAAGATGACAAGGTTATGTATGTATGTAAGTATGTATGTATGTATGTGTCTGTCTGTCTCTCTCTCTCTCTCTCTCTCGCTATCTATCTATATCTATCTAACTATCTATTGTCTGTCATCTATCTATCTATCTATCTATCTATCTATCTATCTATCTATCTATCTATCTATCTCTGTCTACCTATCTATCCATCTACCCATCTATCTACCCATCTTTTGTCACAGTCTGTCTCTCTCTCTACCTACCTACCTACATTACCTACCTACCTATCCCTCTACCCATTTATCTATCCATCTTGTCTATCTGTCTGTCTCTCTCTCTCGCTATCTGTCTATATCTATCTAACCATCTATCTAACCATCTATCTATCTAACCATCTATCTAACCATCTATTGTTTGTCATCTATCTATCTATCTATCTATCTATCTATCTATCTATCTATCTCTGTCTACCTATCTATCCATCTACCCATCTATCTACCCATCTTTTGTCACAGTCTGTCTCTCTCTCTTTACCTACCTACCTACATTACCTACCTACCTATCCATCTACCCATTTATCTATCCATCTTGTCTATCTGTCTGTCTGTCTGTCTGTCTCTCTATCACCTACCTACCTACCTACCTATCATCTATCTTATTTTCTAAGTTCCAGTTGACCTCAGGAGGGCTGGACTGGGACAGCCAAAGAACCAGATGTGTCCCGAGGGCCATAAAATGCCCAGATCTGATCTTGGGCTTGCAGGAAAGATGGCCAAGGGAGGGGAGAGGGGAGCCCTGTGCTTGAAGTCAGGTGGGAGGGGGCTGTTTCCCGTCTGGCTCAGTCCAGCTTCAGGTCCCATTCAAGCCCACGTCTTTTGTCTCTACCTAGAGAATCGCGAATGGGGGTGGGAGACACGTGCCTGAAGGATCACCCCGTCCTTCCCCTAAGCTCACACTTCATAGTTGACCAAAGTAATTATTCAAAGGGCAAAACCCGTAGAGCAGGTTTTAAGCCACTTTTACGACATGTGGACTTCAACTCCCAGAATTCCCCAGCCAGCCAGCATTCTAACAAAGCAAGTCTTTGGGGTGCTGCCGATTAGGGCAGGGGTGTGCAACCTTGCAACTTTTAAGATGTGGTCTTCCAACTCTCAGAATTCCCCAGCTAAGCTGGCTGGGGAATTCTGGGAGTTGAAGTCCACAGGTCTTTAAGTTCCCAAACGTGGACAGCCCTGATTTAGAATTAATATTCAGAAGGGAGGCTGTGAAATTCCTGCAGAGGTTACTTTTTCCTTTCCTGCTTACCAGTTAGTCAGAACTGGGTCTCCACCCTAGAAGGAGATTTTTTTTTTTTTTAAATTGATTTATATTCCGCCCTTCTCCAGAGATTCAGGGCGGCTTACAATGCGCTAAGCAATAGCCTTCATCCTTTTGTATATTTATACAAAGTCAGCTTATTGCCCCCATAATCTGGTCCTCATTTCACCTACCTTAGAAAGGATGGAAGGCTGAGTCAACCTTGAGCCTGGGGAGATTTGAACTTACAGTAATTGCAGACAGCTGGTATTAATCACAATGCTTTTAGAAATTTCATTTAGAAATGAAATTAAATGTATCTTTTGCTTTATGTACTCTGAGAGCCTATGCACCACGACAAATTCCTTGTGTGTCCAATCACACTTGGCCAATAAAAAAATTCTATTTCTATTCTAATTCTAATTATTCCATTCCATTCCATTCCATTCCATTCCATTCCATTCCATTCTATTCTAAATCCTACGAGAAGAGTTTCCAACAGAGGGGAGCGATAGTGCAAACTCGGATTGAATTAAAAAATGTTCCTTTTACAGCCCAAATCTCCAGCCTTACTTTCCTCTTTCTGTGCCAGGGACATCCTGTAAACCCCCGGGACTACTGTGGATGGACCCCTCTTCACGAGGCCTGCAACCACGGGCACCTGGGTAAGTGGGGACTGAAAGCTGGGGTGTGGGTCCTGCCCATAAGCAAAGAAAAGGGGGCTCCACCTATTCTCCAAAGCACCTGAGGGCAGGAGAAGCAGCAACGGATGGAAACTCATCAAGGAGAGAAGCAACCTAGAACTAAGGAGAAACTTCCAGACAGTGAGGACAATTAGTAACCAGAGGAACGACTTGCCACAAGAGGTTGTGGGTGCTCCATCACTGGAGGTTTTTAAGAAGAGACTGGAACAGCCACTGGTCTGAAATGGTCTAGAGCAGTGTTTCTCAACCTTGGAAGCTTGAAGATGGGTGGACATCAACTCCCAGAATCCCCCAGCCAGCGCTGCTGGCTGGGGGATTCTGGGAGTTGAAGTCCACCCATCTTCAAGCTTCCAAGGTTGAGAAACACTGCTATAGAGTTTCCTGCTTGAGCAGAGGGGTGGACTAGAAGACCTCCAAGGTCCCTTCCAACTCTGTTGTTCCGTATGGAGGACAACGTTGGACGTGCCTTCCTTGCATCCTCCAGAGGCCGTCCGCTTGCTGTTGGACCACGGCGCCACCATCGATGACCCCGGGGGGCCGGGCTGTGAGGGCATCACCCCGCTGCACGATGCCCTCAACTGCGGCCACTTTGAGGTGGCTGAGCTCCTGGTCCAGAGAGGGGCGTCAGTGCTGCTGCGCAATGCCAAGGTGAGGAGACCCCCCGGGGGGAGGGAGGGGGGTTGCTGAGGGTGGTGGGCCAGCCTGAGTGTGTCAGGAGTGGGGTGGCTTTATTTGAGAGGTTGGTGACCCTTCCCCACCATTAGGGCCTGGAGATTTTTTCTTCTGCATATGGCCAGCCTGTCCTCTGCCTGGCTAATCTCTCTCTGCCCCTTTGCTGTATTAGGTATTTTGTTCATTTTTATCTTGTGATGATTATTTGTATAAACAACTCCTCCTCCTTCCTATTTTCTCCATAACCCTGTGACGTAGGTTGGGCTGAGAAAGTGTAATTGCCCCAAAGTCACCTAGCCGGCTTTCATGGCTAAGGCAAAACTAGAACTCCCAGTCTCCCAGTGATTGGCCCAAAGCCACCCAAATGGCTTTCATACCTAAGACAGTACTAGAATTCCCAGTCTCCCGGTGATCGGCCCAAAGCCATCCAAATGGCTTTCATGCCTAAGACAGTACTAGAACTCACAGCCTCCCGGTGATCGGCCCAAAGCCACCCAAATGGCTTTCATACCTAAGACAGTACTAGAATTCCCAGTCTCCCGGTGATCGGCCCAAAGCCATCCAAATGGCTTTCATACCTAAGACAGTACTAGAATTCCCAGTCTTCCGGTGATCAGCCCAAAGCCACCCAAATGGCTTTCATGCCTAAAACAGTACTAGAATTCCCAGTCTCCCAGTGATTGGCCCAAAGTCACCCAAATGGCTTTCATGCCTAAGACAGTACTAGAATTCCCAGTCTCCTGGTGATTGGCCCAAAGTCATCCAAATGGCTTTCATGCCTAAGACAGTACTAGAATTCCCAGTCTCCCGGTGATCGGCCCAAAGCCATCCAAATGGCTTTCATGCCTAAGACAGTACTAGAACTCACAGCCTCCCGGTGATCGGCCCAAAGCCATCCAAATGGCTTTCATGCCTAAGACAGTACTAGAATTCCCAGTCTCCCGGTGATCGGCCCAAAGCCATCCAAATGGCTTTCATACCTAAGACAGTACTAGAATTCCCAGTCTTCCGGTGATCAGCCCAAAGCCACCCAAATGGCTTTCATGCCTAAAACAGTACTAGAATTCCCAGTCTCCTAGTGATTGGCCCAAAGTCATCCAGCCAGCTTTCCTGCCTAAGGCAAAGCTAGAACTCACAGCCTCTTGGTGATTGACCCAAAGCCATCCAAATGGCTTTCATGCCTAAGACAGTACTAGAACTCACTGTCTCCTGGCGATCGGCCCAAAGTCACCCCGCTATCTTCCGTGCCTAAGGGGCGGGACTAGAACTCACCATCTCCTGCTTTCAAGCCTGGCACCTCCACCATTAGACCAAACGGGCTCTCTCTGCTGTTCCTTGAAGCCTCCCCCACCCTAAAGCCCTTTGCAAAGTGAGGAGTGGAGACCCCTTCCTTCCACCCCCACCCCCACCCCCCGCCAATGGATGCAGAGCCTGTCCTGTTCTATTGGCAGCCAGGTGGAGAAGGAAGGTCCCTGCGGGATGCAGGGGAAAAGTAATTTCCTGGGCTGAGGCCACCGGGTGTTTTCTCCTCCCTCAGGGCCTGAGCCCCTTGGGGACCCTCCAAGCTTGGGTGCAGCTCTACGGGAAGGATCTGGATCCGGAGACCCGCCACCACTGCAGGGCCATGGAGAGCTTGCTTCGGAAAACCATGGCAGAGCCAGGTGAGGCTGCGCCCAGGAGGACGGTGGGACGGGCAGGGGGTTGCTCCAGGCCAGGAGCCAGCCGTATTTGGGGGGTCTACCATCCTTGCTGTGAGAACTTGTAGAGAACTGTCTTGGCTCTCTACACCAGCGGTCTTGGCCACTTGAAGACTTGTGGACTTCAACTCCCAGAATTCCCTCAAGCCAGCCAGCAAGACTTGTGGACTTCAACTCCCAGAATTCCCCAGCCAGCATATGCTTCAAGTGGCCAAAGTTTAGAGACTCTTCCGCAAGTCAGAGGAGGATGGCAGAATCACCAAGAGAGCCTGGCTGCTATCGTTAGGACCTCGCTGTCCCCCTAAATGATAGGCAGCCCCCCCCCCAAAAGAACAGCAGCAGTGGAAAGAGGCAGGTGACCCCCTGTCCTGGAGCTTCCCGGGACCCTCGGACTGCGTGGGTGTCAGCATTCTGATGCTGCCATAAAAAGGAGGAGACGAGGCTTGACTTTTCACCTACTTATTTTCTCTGTAGATAATATCCCCTAGGAGATGGGATGGGAGGGGGACATTCCTGTGGGCTGAGGTCAGAAGCTGGGGAGACTGACTTGGAAGATGGCCAATGAGAAGAGGAGAATTGGGGAACGGAAAGGGAAGGGTTTGGGGGTCAGAGGGTTAGTATCGGCTACGACGAAGTCGGGCCCAGATCTGTTGTACTCAATAAATGGAATATTCCAGCAAAGATTACTTGATTGGGAGTGCAATTTATTTGAGATGACATCGAGACCTGACAGTGGGCTTGACCCAACTTCCTTACAGGTTCCCGGCCCCCGCCTCCCCGAGGAGAGACCCCCAGCCAGCTCTTCGATGCAGAGCTTTCCGAGTCCCAAGCGCCCTGCTCTCTGAGCCCCCCTCCGAAGCCCACGGGCGCCCGGCAGCGCCATCAAGAGGCGGAAGAGGACTACATGGCCCCTCTGCGGCCGGTGAAGAAGAAGCAGAGGCTACTGGAGCAGACCCCGGTGGGGGAGGCAGGGCTGGCCCCCCCTGCAGACTATCAGGCCGCCATGCTTGGGCTGGGCAGCGCCCCTCTCCGCCTCCCTCTGAGCCCTGAGCGCCACAAGGGACCCCCCAGGCCGGCCCTGATCCCAGAGGAGGAGTACGTGGGGGACGATTGGCTGGAGGACGACTTGGCGCCCAGCACGGGATCTCGCAAAAGGACCCGCCAGAGCCCAGCCGGAGCTTGGGGTTCTGGGTCGGAGGACAGCGAAGGGGGGGCTCCTTGCCAGCCCCCTGAGAACACCAGGAGGAGGAGGAGACCCGCCCGCCAGACTCGCCTCACCCTAGACCGGACCCTGCTGGGGAGGAGCCGAGGGGCTGGCACCCCACCAAGAGCAGACCCTCCCGCTGAGCCCAGCGGCCTTCTGGAAGGAGCTGGCAGTAGCCCCACTCGGCGGGGAGGCAGCCCACCCTCGGGTGCCCTGCAGGTGAGATTTGGGGCTGAGCCCCTCCCCCCGTTCTGAGCCGGGCAGGAGCCCAAGCAGCTTCCTCAGCCTCTGCTCTCCCCTCCCTCTACAGCTGCCGTCGCCTCCTGTCCGGGTGCGAGTGCGAGTTCAGGACAGCATCTTCCTGATTCCAGTGCCACAAAAGTAAGGGCAGGGGGCAGGGGAAATCTGGCCGACCTCTTGGCACGCAGCTTCCTCCGGGATGGGTCGATCGGAGGTCCAGCCAGTCCCAGCCTGCTTTCTCACTGGCCTCCTGCCAGCCGCAATGGGACAACTTGTCACCGGCAAACTCACTGTGGGACAATTCAATTTAATTACTTAAAATAAGAATAGAAGGGAAGGGAATGGGAATGGGAATCGGAATTATTAAAATTATTAGAAATAGAATCAGAAGGAACAGGAATAGAGCTGGAAGGGACCTTGGAGGTCTTCTAGTCCAGCCCCCTACTCAAGCAGGAGACCCCCAACCATTTCAGACATGGGGCTGTCCAGTCTCTAGTCTCTTCTTAAAAATAATTTAAAAGATTATTTTCATTTTGGTCGTTCACGTTTCACTTTGTCCTTCCTTTTTGCATCCATTTTTCAAATGACTTTATTCCACTATTTCTTCGATATTAGCTTGACTCTTGTCCTGTGGCGAGTTCACCGTTGGCTGTAGGGTGATGGCTGTGGGTGGGTTGTTAGAGACCCCCCTGCCAGCACCTCAAATCTGTAAAGCTTGTTGCTTCCTTCTGTTTTTCCTCCAGGGTCAGGTGCTGTTCAGCAGGGGGTGGGGGGTGAGTGGGTGGAGTCCCAAGAGCCAACGCACGACACCAGTGGTAAAATTCAAACTTTTTTATTACCAGTTCTGTGGGCGTGGCTTGGTGGGCGTGGCAGGGGAAGGATTTTGCAAAATCCCCATTCCCTCCCCACTCCTGGGGCAAGCCAGAGGTGGTATTTGCTGATTCTCCAAACTACTCAAAATTTCCACTACCTGTTCTACAGAACCTGCTGGATTTCATCCCTGCATGACACCCATGAAAAGCAGTTGCAACCACTGCCTTTATTTTTGGGACCATCCCTTGTTGACTGCCTCCAAGGAAAAGAGGTGTCTTCATTAGAGGTGGACCTTTTGCCCCGCTGGCAAATGCAACTGAGTTTCACTTTTGTAGCTGGTCCTCATTTAGCGACTACCTCATTTAACCCTTTTGAGCTTATGACGGTGATGGGGGGGAAAAAAACTTTACGGCCAGTTCTTGCTGTGAAGTTTCCGAAAGATGCCCTAATTAATTCATGAGCCATGAGCCGAACTTCAAAAGAAATACAGTCATTTATTAGGAGCACCATTTCGACAATATTCGGATGCAGTTAGAACTAATCCCACCTAGATTTACGTTCCCCTATGACCCTGTCTCTCCCCTCCTCTCTGGCCATGTCATAAATCACCTTCTCCAATTAACCACTTTGGCTGGCTGTGAAATCCAACACCCTCCTTCTGATTGCGGTCAGGAAGAATGTATGGAATGCACTTCAGTTAGGGAAATCAATCAGCTCTATCAGTTCTCCCTCCCTCCTGCTCATGGCAACTTGAAAGCTTTGCAAGTTGACCCTTGCACTGATGACTTTGCCCACTCTATAAAACAAAGGAAAGCAACGTCTTAAGCCCAGGGGCAGTTTCCCTAGGCTACACTTTGCTTAACAACCAAGATGGTGGTTTTCCATTGTGGCCACTAAACGAGGACTTGCATTTTGCATTGATAAGCGCCTCAGTGGCGCAGTGGTTAGAGTGCAGTACTGCAGGCTACTTCTGCTGATCACCGGCTGCCAGCAGTTTGGCAGTTTGAATCTCACCAGGCTCCAGGTTATTTATTTTTATTTATAATATTTATAATTAAATTTATATACCGCCCTACTCCCGAAGGACTCAGGGCGGTGAACAGCCAGAAAGTAAAATATACATAATACAAATGTTAAAAACCCCTTAAAATATATTAAATACCTTGGCCAGATTTAAAACACCCCAATTATAAAACCAATTTAAAAACAATTAAAAAGGGAGGTTAGGCCAGACCAGCCTGCTGGAATAAGAATGTTTTGAGGGCGTGGCGGAAAGTGTGCAGATCTGGGATCCTCTGTATCCCGGATCTGAGGTTGACTCAGCCTTCCGTCCTTCCGAGGAGGGTCAAATGAGGACCCAGATTGTTGGGGGACAATAGGCTGACTCTGTAAACTGCTTAGAGAGGGCTATAAAAGCAGTGTGAACTGGGATATCAGTCTAAGGGCTATGGCTAAGTGCTATAAGTTATAGTTATAGTTAGTTAGTTTATAGTTTATTTGATTTGTATACCGCCCTACTCCCGAAGGACTCGGGGCGGTGAACAGCCACAAGATAAAAACACATAAATACAAATTTTAAAAGCAGAATAAAACCAAATTAAACAATTTGGCCGAAGACAAATTCAAAACACCCCAATAAATTAAAAACGAATTAAAACTTGCGTTTTAAAAAGGGAAAAATTAGGCCAGGCCAGCCTGATGGAATAAAAAGGTTTTAAGAGCGCGGCGGAAGGTGTGCAGCTCCGGGATCCTCCGTATCTCCGGGGGGAGCTCGTTCCAGATGGTAGGTGCCCCCACAGAGAAGGCTCTCCCCCTGGGGGCCGCCAGCCGACATTGTTTGGCCGACGGCACCCGGAGGAGCCCCTCTCTATGGGAGCGTACCGGCCGGTGGGAGGCTATTGGTGGTAGCAGGCGGTCCCGTAGATTCCGTAGAAGTCTTGAATGAGGGATGCTGTCTCGGATTCCCCAGGGTGGGAGAGTCTCGGGGTTTACAGACAGACACACTTTGTCTTGGCATAGCTGGATATTATGTGGGGCAGGGGCCGGGAAGCCATGATGCTGACTGACCCCACGTAAGAAGCGTGTCCGTGTCTGTGTGTCTTTCTCTGAGAGCCTCTGCTCACCGGTGTCCTTCCTCTTCCTCCCAGTGAGGGCGAGAGCCGCCCGGTCTCGTGGCTGGCCGAGCAGGCCTCCCAGCGCTACTACCAGACGTGCGGGCTCTTGCCCCGCCTGACCCTCAAGAAGGAGGGGGCGCTGCTGGCTCCTCAGGACAGCGTCCTGGACGTCCTGCAAAGCAACGAGGAGGTGAGCAAGCAGCTCTTAGGGGAGGCCTTTCTCCCACTCTTTTGGGGGACGTAGCAGGGGGCTGGGGCCGGGGGCCAGGAAACGGAACAAGCTACAAAGGGTAGGAAGACTGAGCGTGGCTTTGGGGTGCTCTCGACGGAGGAAGCGCCTGGCCGAAGGAGGGGAGGAGGGGGCGCCTTGGGACGAGCCACTTAACATGGCGACAGAGATTCTGCGTTCTGAACTGGGGGCCCCTGTGCAAGGGAAGGAAGGGGAGCGGCTCCTGGGGAGGGGGCTGTTCCTTCCCACTCTCCTTGTCTGTCTCAGGTCTTGGCTGAAGTCCAGTCCTGGGACCTGCCGCCCCTCCTGGAGAGATACCGCAAGGCCTGCCAGACCCTGGCCACGGGTAAGCACCCAGCCTTCCTCTGCATGGCACTCTCTCTTCTTCATCATCATCATCTTTTAATGATAATCCCTTGTGAGGTGGAGTGAGGGCAACTGAATGGAGCTAGCAGAGTGTTTTACTGGCCGGATGCCTTTCCTGTCGCCAATGCAGAGTTTTGTTCGGCAAATATATCCTCAGTGTGCCCAGAGAGAGAAATATCTGCCTCTACCTAGGTTCGAACTCACAGCCTCCTGATTGTGAGGTGAGAACCCCACCTCTAGGCCACCGCACCACTCTGCACGGCGCTCTCTCTTGATATATTTATTCCTGTCAGGAGCATCCATATTAAAATGTTATGCACAGTTGTGAGCACAAACCTCGGAACACAACAGTTTTAAAAGCTTAGTTTAGGCAGCACGTGCCCAGAAGCACAGTGTGAGCATGTTTGAGCGGTCACAAAACAGATGGTCTTAAGTCAAGGACTCCCTGTATGGAATACAGTTCAAATGTTGCTTCCTCACGTATAAGCATGGCTCGTCTTGTGTTCGTTCCGGGCTCCAGGATTAACCCAGGTGACCCTCCGAGGCTAGAGAAGATTGGCCGACATATCAGTTGTCAGAACATTATGATTGGATGGGCCTTTTAAAAGATTTGTGTTAGAAGTCAGAGCCTTGGTGCTCTCCGAGCTCAGTCGTTTCTTCACAGACATTTCATTACCAAACTAGGTAATAGCACCAGTGCTGGAGGGCTTCCAAGCACAAATGATGGGATCTAGTTGGGTAATGAAATGTCTGCAAGAAAACAACTGAGTTCAGATAGCACCAAGGACCCCACAGACGACGGCTTCTTTCTTCTTCTTCTCCTCCTCCTCCTCCTTCTCTGTCTCCTCCTCCTTCTCCGTCTCCTCCTCCTCCTCCTTTTCTTCTTCTTCTTCTTCTTCTTCTTCTTCTTCTTCTTCTTCTTCTTCTTCTTCTTCTTCTTCTTCTTCTTCTTCTTCTTCTTCTTCTTCTTCTTCTTCTTCTTCTTCTTCTTCTTCTTCTTCTTCTTCTTCTTCTTCTCCTCCTCCTCCTCCTCCTCCTCCTCCTTTTCTTCCTCCTCCCCCTTCACTCCCTTCTAGTACTGATGACATTACTTGGTTTGGTAAAAAAAACGTCTGCATGAAAACCATCCAGTTCAGAGAACATCCAGGATCCCACAGTCTTCCCCCTCCTCCTCGCCACAAACCCTCCTCCCTTCTAACACGGATAATGTTCCCTAGCTGGGTCATGAAATGTCTGCATGAAAACCACCACGCTCAGGGAGCACCAAGGGCTCCTCAGTCCAACCTTGAGCTACACATATTCTCCTCCATCGGTACTAAAAGCGCCTTTTACAAGACCTATTGCAAATCCTCCCCTGCACTTCCAACCCCTCCTCCGTTCAGTGAAACTCCTCCGTGATCAGACCGTGGCTTGGTTTGCAAGTCACATTAAGCTGTGGTTTAATGGGCGAACAAAACCACAATGAAGCCATGGTGGACACCCGTGGTAGATGCCCATTTTGCCCTTCCATGCCTGCTTTTCCTTCCTGTGAGTGCTCGTCTAACCCGCGTCCATTTCTCCCCCTCGGACTTGCAGGAGAACACCCGTTGCTGGGGAAGCTCTTGGAGCGCCAGGAATCGGCCTCGTCCTTCAGCGTCTCCGGCATGGCTCTGCGCCACCGCCACCTGCGCCCTCTCCTGCGGGCCCTCAAGCTGCAGGCTTCCCTCCGCCAGCTGTGCCTCTCTGGGACTGGGCTGGGGGACGACTCGGCCGAGGAGCTCCAGGCCACGCTGGGGACCATCCCTGGGCTGAAGCGCCTGGATCTCTCGGCCAACCGGCTGGGCCCCGACGGGCTGCAGAAGTTGGCTGCGGGTCTCCCCGGCTCATTTTCCTTCCAGGTACCATAGAAGTGGCATGTTCTGCAGGAAGCAAAG
The DNA here is from genome assembly GCA_022577455.1 of Arizona elegans. Classification (NCBI taxonomy): domain Eukaryota; kingdom Metazoa; phylum Chordata; class Lepidosauria; order Squamata; family Colubridae; genus Arizona; species Arizona elegans. The sequence goes on from JAKOOJ010000055.1 coordinate 1,418,336, forward strand.
CCGAGCCTGCATTTAATTTAAAGGCTTCCATTCATAAATGGTCACCTGGGCTGAGATGCTAAGGAGGGAAAGGAAATCGAGGGAAACGGTCCATGGAGACTCTCCACCATCCAGGTCACCGTTGTCCCAAAGGTGCTTCTTCCAAAAGGCCACTGGGGTCTCTTGGACTTTTTGCCTTGAAGGTGGTTTGCTTTTCATCCAGGAAAATGAAGAGGAATTGAAGTGGGGAACTGCAGGAGCTTCTCAGATGAGAAGTCAGAAGCAAAATAAACAAGAAAGTCCGGTGGCCTTTTGGAAAAAGCACCTTTGGGAAGTCAGTTCCCTATTTCCTTAACACCTTTGAGAAGATGGATGAATGAGATGGGAGGGAAAGAAGGAAAAAAGGCATGGAAAAGATGGAAATGAAGGAAGAAGGAAGGGAAGGGAAGGAAGGAAGGAAGGAAGGCACCGCTGATGATGTTACCTAGTTGGGTCATGAAATGCTTGCAAGAAAACCACCAAGCTCAAAGCACCAAGGACCCCCAATTCAATCCCGAGCTGCAAATATTCTATCAGTTATTATTAGCTTTCCTGACCCTCCAGTTCCTGGCAAGTGCTTGGCTGTCCCTTCACCCCCTTTCCTCGTTCCAGAACTTAGAAGAGCTGGATCTCAGCTTGAACCCCTTGGGTGACGGCAGCTCCCAGTCTCTGGCCTTGCTGGTCCAGGCTTGCCCTGTTTTGGGCACCCTTCAACTGCAAGCCTGCAGCCTTGGCACCACCTTCCTGGAGCCTCACTCTCTCCTGCTGGCCAACGCCTTGAAAGGTAGGAAGAAGGGACGGGAGGGGTGTTCAGGGACCCTTCTGGCTACCAAAAGAAAGACAAGGGGTGAAGGGGAGGTCTTCAGAACCTTGTGGGGGGGGGGTTTAAACTTAAAACCAGAAATATTTCTGCCAGAGAAATAGGACAAAGGGAACGTATACTTAATATTACATGTTTTGACAGCAGCAAGAATTGTATCTGCACAACATTGGACAAATGAGGAAACTCCTACAGATGAAAATATAATTTTAAAAAACATTAGATTGTGTGAAAATGGATAGGTTAACATTAAAGATAAAGGAGAAAGAAGATACAGAATATTTTTTAGCTTGGGATTTGTTTTACCAATGCCTAGATAATAACGGTAGAAATTAGAAGTTGGGAAGAACACCGTTATATACAAGTAAAGAATATTATTATTACTATTATTATGTATATGTAAATTGACTCAGACAGTACACTGTTTATTAAGCACTCGTATATGTTAAAGAAAAATGTATAAATAATTTTAAAAAACAAACCAACCCAAGGGGTTTTGCTTGAGGATCGGGGGACAATGAGCCCCTCCCGAAGCTAAAAAGTCCAGCAGTGGTGTGGCCGTCAGTACTCCAAAGTCCCTTGTTCTCCTACATGTGTGCTATGTTCTCACCCTCAAACATCTGGAGATGTTCCCCTCCTCCTGTTTCCTGGCAGGAGCCGTGCACCTCAAGAGACTCACTCTGTCCCACAATGCCCTGGGCTCCCGTGGCCTTGGGATGCTGCTGAAAAGCCTGCCCTTCGAATCGCTGACCCATCTGGAGATGGGCTCCCTGGAACCCAAGACGGGGGACCGGCCACAAATGAGGGACGCTGTGGTCAGGTATCTGACACAGGTTGGTGCTCTCTGATCGCCCGGGGGGCTGTCTGCGCTGTGGAATTTGGGGAATGGGAAGAAGATCAAACACACAGGACCCCCCCAGACTCAATTCTGAATCTTCTCGGGACAGGAAGGCTGCGTTCTGACCCACCTGGGACTCTCTGGGAATCACCTGGATGACGTCGATGTATCAGAGCTAGCAAGGTAAGAAGGCTGCAGTTGCTCAGTTGTGGGTCTGAGGATGCAGAAGAAGGAAGTCTGGAGAAACAAGCAAACCCTGATATTCTTGGCTCACAGACCCTGAATGGCCGCAGGGACCATCTCCCCAGGCTGTCTTGGGGGCAACTGTTTGGTTCTGCTACGCTTGTAGTCCTCCTTGTTGCCATCCAACAGGGGATGTTCTCTGCGCTTTTGGGTGGGAAAATGAGGGGGGTCAACCTATTTTCCAAAGCCCCTGAGGGCAGGACAAGAAACAATGGATGGAAACTCATCAAGGGAGAGAAGCAACCTGGAATTGAGGAGAAACTTCCTGACAGTGAGGACAATTAACCAGTGGAACAGCTTGCCACCAGAGGTTGTAGGTGCTCCATCACTGGAGGTTTTTAAGAAAAGACTGGGCAGTCACTTGTCTGAAATGGTAGAGGGTCTCCTGCCTGAGCAGGGGGCTGGACTAGAAGACCTCCAAGGTCCCTTCCAACTCTGTTATTCTATTCTATTCTATTCTATTCTATTCTATTCTATTCTATTCTATTCTATTCTATTCTCCATTCCATTATTTCTATTTCTGTCTCTATTACTTCTATTTTTATTTCTACTCGATTCTCTACAGCTGGAACCAAAAGCAAGCAAGTCCTCTTAGGTGGAAGGATTGGGGTCTCCTTCACAGTGGGGCTGGACTTGTGGTTTCAGGCAGCTCTGCGGACCCCTCCTCTGTGCCAGGCCCTTGTCTGGAATGGTATAGGGCAGTGTTTTTCAACCGTTGGAACTTTAAGACGGGTGGACTTCAACTCCCAGAATTCCCCAGCCTACACAGGCTGGGGAATTCTGGGAATTGAAGTCCACCTGTCTTAAACTTGGGAAACACTGGTATAGGGCTTCCTGCCAGAGAAGGGAGTTGGACTAGAAGACCTCCGAGGTCCCTTCCGATTCTGGTATTCAGTTAACTCACATCCACCACTCAAGAGGTTGTTCTCTCCGCAGGAGCCTCCTCGCTTGCCTGTCCTTAGTCTCGCTGGACCTGTCGGCAAACCCCGCCATCGGCATCCTTGGTCTCCGGACGCTGCTGGTCACCCTGGAGGAGCGGAAGCGGGGACTCCAGTTCCTTAGCCTGGCTGGTGAGCTCGCCAGAGTTTTCTGCAGCCGTTGCCCCCCCCCGAACCAGGGTGTCATGTCACTCTGCCCTATAGCTTAGTAGTGTAACACAATGGGTATCTCCAGCCTCTATCTATTCTGAGCCGCCTTTGGTGTTTCCTTGCAGACGTTTCATTACCATATTAGCTAACACCATCAGTGCTGATAAAGAATGGGGTTTGTTCAAATCCCGTTCCTTACAAGCACTGATGGCATAACCTAGTTTGGTAATGAAACGTCTGCAAGAAAATAACCAAGGCTCAGAGAGCACCCAGGACCCATTTCAACCCTGAGCTACAAATATTCTCTCTTATTTGTGTCCGTCCTTCACAAAAAGGAAGGAATAGGTCGGCCTGCTCCTCTTTCACAGCCCAAGTCCCAAATTTACTTCCTGCTAGGAAGGATCCAAAGGAAATCATACAAATGTAATGAATAGATTCAGATCCATTTTTCCTCCGTTGCCAGTTGGCTTCTGGAGTTGCTCCACAATGGAGTAAGGATGCCACTGAAAGAAACTGGGCAACACTTTAACTACAAGTTTCCCATTTCTATCTGCTGTTCATTTCAACAGTTTTATTTGTCTCTCCAATGTTTTAACTGCGTGTTTCAACTTTCTGTGCTCAAGTGTTTTCCTGTTTGTAATTATTTTATTGTGCTATTTATGGCATTGCCCATTGCTCACTTGCTCGATAGTGAGATGGGCGATACATAAAAATATAAATAAATAAATTGAAGCTCCCTTTGCTGCTGAACGGGGAGAGCGGTGCCTAGGCTCGAGACAGGAGAAGCTGAGTTGCCGCTAACAGGCTTCCTCTCCCTCCCGATTTCCCTAGGCTGTTCTGTCCGTGGACCCTTGGAGACCGTCACGTGGACCAAGCTCTCCTCCCTGGTGGGTCAGCTGCAACTCTGCAGCCGGCAGCTAAGCAGGAGCGATCAGCAGGATGTGGCTGAGCTATGGCACAGCCCGGCTAACACTTCCCTTCGTTCTGTCACCCGTCACCACAAACTTTTCTGCCAGAGTCTCTAGCAGAGGCAGAAGACCCTGAAGAGGTTGGGAGGTCGGTCGGTCAATGGAGGACCGAGGAGTCGGGGACACAAGTGGCTGTGTGCCACTCAAGCACATCCCAGGATGGATGAATCTCAGTGGAAAGAGTGGAATAGCTCAGCCGACTCCAGAGGAGATCCCGAGTTGTAGACAGGCTGTGGGTGACCGCCAACCTGGCTTGTGGAACGGAGAATTTTGGTGCCTGCAGAGAAGATTTGGGTGGGAGACAAAGCACCTCCTCCCTTCCGTGGACAAAGCCGCCGTTTTTAACTAACCATTCTTACCATTCTGTCCTGCATCCAACTGTCCCGTATTTATTGAATGGCTCTGCTTCTCTGGCAGGGGATGCAAGTAGAGCTGGGGAAGGCTGCAGGCCCACCCCTCCACTTAAGCTTTTTTTGGGGGGGGGGGGGGGGGGAAACTTTATTTGTAGCCTTGAGACGAGGAAGAGGGATGGTAAACAATCTCTTGAATAAATCCAATATATGCCAGGTTTAATTGTAGAAAGATTTTATTTGCTTCAGACCCACAAAATTTTGCCTCTCTGAGGCGAAAGCAAAACCCAAATAAATACACGTAACCCCTCCCCCAAAATATGCTACTGTTCCCCAATTCAAGGCTGCGAAAGGAGGGGCTGGTCCACTGCCCCCCACCCCCACCCCCAGAGTGAAAATAACTGCAACGCGGCCCACGCAACGAGAGGAGTCCCCAAGGCTTCTCTCTCCAACGGAAGGGAAACGGGAGCCTTGGCGTTCAGGCGCCCGGCAGCCTTTGGAAACCGGGTGTGTCCGCGTAGTGGAGCCCTGAGGGCCCCCGTTGCATCTTCCCCTCTTGAGGGACGGGCACCTCCGGCCTGGCCGCTCTCGGCCTCACGAGTGCAGGAAGCGGTTGAAGGCGTTGTAGGCCGACTCCAGGTCGAAGAGCATTTGGCGGACCTGAGAATCATCCAGCTCGTCGGAAGCCGACATGCCGCTCAGGGTCTGCAGCCTAGAGAGAAACGGATCTCGGTCACAGGAGGAGGGGACCCTGCTTTGCCCACCCCGCCTCTCCTGGAGGAGGAGAAAAGACTAACATTCAGTTAATACTGATGATGTTGTCTAGCTGGGTAATGGAAGGTCTGGGGAAAAAAAACCCTGCTGAAAGAACGCCAAGGACCCCGCAGTTGTCATCTCCTCCTCCATGCAGCCAGCCTCCTCCCTCTTTGCACTGATGATGCTACCTAGTTGGGTCATGAAACGTCTGCAAGGAGACCACCCGGCTGGAAGAGCACTGAGGGTTACCCACAAGGAGAAAAGAAACGGCTTTCGTTTCTGCACCTCCTGGGGCTTTGCTCAGTCCCACCTCTGCAGCGCCCGCCACCCCCAAACAGGATACAGGGGCAGAAGCTGGCAAGGGTGCCCTCCGCACAAGTCTATTCCCCCAGGGAAGAGCTCACCATTGGCTCACTTTCTGCCGCCCCTCAAAGTCCGGGGGCAAATGGCTCATGCGGTTCATGGTTTCCATCAACTCCCGCAGGTCTGGCTGGATCTGGGGAGGCAGAAGCAAAGAGGGCAGTCAGTCGTTTTCCTTGCTCCGTTTCTATTATTTCTTTGAGAGGGAGGGAGGAAGATGGATGGATATTGGAGGGAGGGAGGGGAAGAGGGAGGGAGGGAGGGTGAGAGCCTTGAACCTGTGCAGAGATAACACTTTGCCAGCTACCTCCTGTTTGCCATTCTATCCCTGAATGTGGCTTCAGCGCAAGTGAGCCGCAGTTGGTTCAGAGGTCCCCCCACCCACTCCCCCCCAGAGGCCACCTGTGTGACCAAGAGCCCCTCTCCCTTTGCTCACCTCATCCATGGCCCGGATCTCCAAGCGCAGCTTGTCCATCACGGTGATGAAGAGCTGGGAGAGAGAGAGAAAGCCAACCAGCCCCGGTCAGAGAGCACGCCAGAGGCATCCTGCAGAAACGCCCCCAGGTCGGTCATGGGCCTCCCCCCCCACACCAGCCCCCAAACCTACCGATACAATGTCCGCAATGCAACGGTTCAGGTTGCCCTTGTCGTCCTTGATGGTGATGGGCCGGTCCTCCTTGATCCTCTCCATGGCCAGTGGGCAGTCCAGCTGGGAGAAGAAAGGCGGCCACTTCTTATAGAGATCTCCCCACCTCCCTTCAAAAGGGCCTGCCCCCTCCCTTCCTCTGCCACCAGACGGAGAACAGATGACTCAGATGCTCCTGGTGCAACAACCCCCAAATCGGATTTCTTACCCGGAACCTGCGGCAAAAGTCATCGATGGAGTTGATCTCCAGTCCCTGCACCTGCTTGAAGGCGGCCTTGTACTGGACCAGGAGGCGGGAGCAGGCAGCTGTGTACCTGGAAGGAGGGGCCAAGATCCACAAGTGAGCAGAGGGGACGTAAGGTGAAGCTTTTCCCTGTCTGATAGTGTCTGATTCGAAGGGACGATGCTTGTCTCCGTTTCTTAGCTGAGGGAGCCAGCATTGTCTGAAGGCAATTTCCATGATCGAGGGGCCAGCATGGCTAAACACTGAGGCACACGGAATGCTGTTCCCTTCCCACCAAAGTGGTGCCTATTTATCTACTTGCAGCAGTGGCATGCTTTCAAACTGCTAGGTGGGTAGGAGCTGGGGCGAGGATGGGAGCTCAACCATCACACGGTGCTCGTGTCTCGAACCCGGGCTGGCAGCTTTAACTGCTGAGCCATCATGCCGTTCCCTTCGGTAAAGAGGAGGGGTCTTTTATTCATTAAAACATCGATTACGGCTGCCTATCTGTCAATTCTGGGCAGTTCCCAATTCAAGTTTCAAAAACATAAATCACTTTAAAATTTTTAGAATTTTACAACCAGTTAAACAAAATACTATTTATTTGTATGTATAGTCATGTGCCTCCTTGGCAGTGCCTGGTGATAACTAAGTTTGTACAGGTAGTCCTCGATTTATAATTGTTCGTTTAGTGGCTGTTTGAAATTACGCCGTTCTGAAAAAAAGTTTTATCATCATTTTTCGCACTTAGAACCATCATAGCAGCCCCACGGTCATAAGATCAAAATTTGGATGCTTTATAATCACCACGTACAGGTAGCCCTCCGCTTACAAGTTCGTTTAGTGATTGTCCAAAGTTACATCTTCACTGAAAAAAAGCGACTTATGACCATTTTTCACACTTACGACCATTGCAGCCTCCCCATGGTCACCTGATCAAAATTCAGACAGCAACTGACTCATATTTATGACGCTCGCAATGTCCCGGGGTCATGTGATTCCCTTTTGTGACCTTCTGACAAGTAAAGTCAACGGGGAAGCCAGATTCACTTAACAACTGTGTGACTAACTAGACAACCGCAGTTGATTCACTGAATAACTGTGGCATGAAAGGTCATAAAATGGGGCAAAAGCCATGTAACAAATGTCTCACTTAGCAACAGAAACGCTGAGCTCAATTGTGGTCATAAGTCGAGGACTACCTGTATTGCTGCAGATGGAACAGACTGATAAGAATCCATCCAGGGTGCTGGAAGTATAAATGGTCCATAAAAAAGGGAGAAAATGGTTAATTTGCCCGTTTCCAAGTGCCCTGAGCTGTTGGATGAATGTCAAAGACCAGATCTGACCCATCACATCCCACCCTGATCTGGAAGCCTCTAACCAAGGAGGACAGGATCACCACCTGGCCCTTCACTTCAGAACTTTTTCTCTGAGCAACGGACCTCTTCTCTCCATTTTCCTTTCTTTCTTTCTTTCCTTCCTTCTTCCTCCATATATCATGGTCTAGGGTCGACTGAGGCCTTCGCACTTACTCATTGGGGTTGACACAGTCCTTGATGTAGGCCTTCTCCAGGGCCTGCATGGTCTTCACCACAGCAAACAGCTCAGCCATGTTGTCGTACCTGAAACCAAGAGGAGCAAATTGGGACCATTTTGGCTCTGCGAGGTTTGGCCTTCCAAAGTGGGACAGAGGCCCCTCCTTCGGCTGCTCTGCCCACAGGATGCTGCCCCTCCCCCAGTTGCAAACATTGTGGCCAAATTAATTGCAGGCAGCCCTTTGACCTTCAGTGGCTTCCCATTTGGAGATGCCTGCAAATTTGTATAGAGCAGGAGTCTAAAACAGAATTCCCCAGCCAGCATGTGCTGTCTGGGGAATTCTGGGAACTGAAGTCCACAAGTCTTTTGTTGTTGTTCAATACTTATTTATTTATTTACTAGGGATAAAATATATTTTATATATGCATGCATTGTGGATCTATCTATCATCTATCTATCTATCTATCATCTCTCTCCATCCATCCATCCATTTATCTATCTTCTTTTTTTTTGACAAAAAAATTATTTTTTAAACAAATATATAAAAAACAAATAAAAAACCATCTTCAATGTAAATACAAAGTGTGTGTCAGTTGGTTACAAGTCTTTTGTGCATCTTCACTCTTGTTCATATATATCCATGTGTTGTTATCTTCATTAATCATATGTTTAACTATGGCTGTTTCTTCCCTCATTTCATACAGAATAATCTAGGATTTAAGTTAATTTGTATTATGCCCTTCATTCTCCTAAATCATTCCAATAACAGTACATCTTTATATTGTATTTTATATAATTCTACATTTCTTGCATTGGAAAAATCTCTACCTTATTTCATTTCCATGCCTTTTTATCTAACCATTGGTAAAATAAATCCACAAAATAAGTCCACAAGTCTTAAAGTGGCCATCATGCTTGGAGCCTTCTGGCACAGGGGGTCATTTCTGGAGGGGACACAGAGTTACTGGATGGCAGGATGGGTGGCATCTCAAGTTAATAAGCAGTTGCACTTAGACTTATATAGTGCTCCACAGCCCTCTCTAAGAGGTTTACAGAGTCAGCAACAATCCGGGCCCTCATTTTACTGAGGAAGGAAGAAAATGTAAATGAATGAAAGAAAATTATAAAAAAAGAAGGGAGGAGGGAGAAAGAGAAAGAAAAAGGGAGAGAAAAAGAAAGAAAGGGAAAGATGAGAGAAAAAAGGAAGGAGAGGGAGGAAGGTAAGGAAGGAGGGAGACAGGGAGGGAGAAAGAGATAAAGAAAGAGAGAAAAAAAGAAAAAGAAAGAGAGGAAAGAGAGAGAAGGAGGAAGGAGACAGGGAGGGAGAAAGAGATAAAGAGAAAGAAAAAGAAAAAGAGGAAAGAGAAAGAAAGAAAAAAGAAAGAAAAGAGAAAGGAAAGAAAGAGGGAAGGAAGGAAGGAGACAGAGGGAGAAATTGATAAAGAGAAAGAAAGAGAGAGAGAGAAAAGGAAAGAAAGAGAAAGAAAGGAAAGAGGGAGACAGGGAGGGAGAAAGAGATAAAGAGAAAGAAAGAGAAAAAGAAAGGAAAGAGGGAAGGAGGAAGGAGACAGGGAGGGAGAAAGAGAAAGAGAAAGAGAGAAAAAGAAAGGAAAGAGAAAGAAAGAAAAAAGAGAAAGAAAAGAAAGGGAAGGAAGGAAGGAGGGAGACAGGGAGGGAGAAATTGATAAAGAGAAAAAAGAGAGAAAAGGGAAGAAAGAAAGGAAAGAGGGAGGAAGGTAAGGAAGGAGGGAGACAGGGAGGGAGAAAGAGAGAAAGAGAAAGAAAGAGAGAAAGAGAAAGAAAGAGAAAAAGAAAGGAAAGAGAGGGAGGAGAGAAGGAAGGTATATAAATGTAAATACAAGAAAAAAGGAAAGATAAATATAAAGGAGAAAGACTCACTTCTCTCGTTCTCGGGCGTTTTTGTACAGCTTTACTTCCTGCAAGGAAAGCTAAGTTGAGGCTTCCACCCCACAACCTGCCCAGGCTCAGGGCTTGGGGGGGGCGGAGGGGCTACAGGAGACCCCCCCCACATAAAGCAGCTGGCAGCCCTGACACGGCCGGCCTTGAGGGGGGGGGACAGGAGACCCTCCCCCCCCCCACACACACAGCCGCCCCTCCCGCCTCCCCTCCCCCCCCGACTTGCCTCGTAGAGTTCCGGCTTGTTCCCGGGGGCTGAAAGCGGGAGGAGAGGAGAGGAGAGGTGAGGGTCGCCCCAGAGCCTCGCCCAGCCCCCCCTCCCATCTCCCCCCTCCCTCCCCCCCCCGCGGCCTCACCTCCCATCCCGGCGTTGGCGGGGATCCCGTGGAACATCCTCCCTGCTCGGCCGATCGGCTGGCCGGGTCTGCCGCTTCACTACTTCCGCCTCCTCCTCCTCCGCTCGGCGCTCGATTGGACAAGGCGGGAGCTGCGCGCGCACACCTCGGCCCGAGAGCTACGAAAGGGAAGAGCGGCGTGAGAGCTTCCGGGTGTCTTTCTTCCCCCCCCTCCTCCTCCTCCGGCGGATAATGCCCCGCCCCTCCTGCGACGCTGCGTGGAAAGAAGAGCCCCCCCCCACGCCACGCCGCGGACACGGGACAAGCTGAGGCAACCCCAGCACTCTCGAGAAGGGCTCGGCTTCTATTTGGGGCCCCGTTGCCCGCAAGGCCAAGCCGGAAACGGCGGGCGAGGAAAGCGAGAGGAGGCGCGGAGGCCGAAGGAAAAAGAGGAGCCGCGTTTTCACTTCCCGGGGTGGGAGAAAAGCGGGGCCGGCTCTGACGGGCAACACCGGGGGGCGGGGGGGAGAACGGCTGGTCTCCTACCCTTCCGTGGATCTCCGGCAGGTAGCCACGCCCACTTCCGGTTCTGCTACCATAGACGCTGGGAGGGGAGGGTAGAGCGGTCGGCTTCCGGGTGCTTGGCGCGGTGCATGTCGGGAAAGCGCGGGCTTTTCGTGAGGCGAATTGAGGAGAGCGTTCCGTCAGAAAGAGGTCGAGGCCTCGTTTCCCGCGCGTTTTTGTTGCCTTCTCCGAGGAGGCTCCGTGAGGCCTGGGGTCGCTTTCGAGGCCGCCGGAGCCCTCGGGGAAGGGCCGAGCGTGGCCTGGGCCGGCCTGGCTATCTCTCCGCGGCCTCTCGGGCTCCTCGCAAGCCGGGAAGCGGCGGAACTGCGGTGGCTCTTCCTTCCCTTCGGGCGGATGGGGCTCCTCGAGCTCCTCGCGAGGCCTCAGGCGGCCTGGTTGACCCCGCGTGGAAAGAGCGTTTGGGGTGAAGGGAGGGACGACGAAGCCCATCATCCGTGGCGGGTAGAATAAACCCCTTTGGCTTATTTATATACATGATATAAGTAGTAAATGAACCAGTTTTATGCCCCCGCCTGTGGCTCTTCGGCCACAGATGGGCTGCGGCTTTCTCCCTTTTATTACTATTTAATAATATTTTATTATGTTTCTCTTAATATGCTCATCTTAGCACAGGTAGTCCTCGACTTACGGCCACAACGGAGGCCAGAATTTGTTGTTATGCAAGGTGGTCATTAAATGAGTCACGCCTAATTTTTCCTGCCACAGCTGTTCTTGCAGCTGTTAAGTGAATCATGTGGCCGTTAAACGAATCCAGCTTCAGAAGGAAGGTCCCAAATGGCGATCACGTGACCCCGGGATGCAGCAACCTCATAAATACATCCCGGTTGCCAAGCAGCCAAATTTTAATCGTGTGACCATGAGGATGCGGCATAGGTTGCAAGGGTGAGAAGTCGCTTTTTTCCCCCCAGTGCCATTGTAACCTCAAATGGCCACTAAACGAATGGTTGTAAGTCGAGGACTAACTGTCCGCTGCTTGTCTTGGGCTGCAGAGCTTGGCATTTGAATTGCGGGCTGGGGTTGTCTGAAAGCTGTGGGGTGGCAACAAACTATTACACACACACACATGACACAGACACACTCTTCTTCTTGGCCTGCCCCATGGTGGCGTTCTCTTTCCATGATTTCTAGATCAGGAGTGATGGAAGTTGTAGTCCAATGCCTCTGGTGAGTTTGGCACTGGGGCAAAGAGAACAAAAGGAGGTACTGCTTTATACAAATTGGGTGGGGGGGTCTTTGAGGCTCACTAAATTCACTCAGGTTGCCAGCAGTGGTTTCCCAGCAAGCTGAAAGAAAAATGAGGTTCAAGCATTTGGATGTAAAACTGGTATCATGTCCAAGGGGTCGGTGGGCATCTTTTCTTACGTCTGGAAACTGTATTATTAACTCCATTTTTTTATGGCAGGTCAAGGCCATGTGGAGCAGAATAGCAAGCCCCATGGGTGTGACGGGACGGAATATATGACTCCCTCCCCCCCCCCAACTTCCCAGGTTGGGTATTTTTAAAAGAGGAACATGAAGCAACTTTGAAGACCTTTGCAGACTCTCAAAAAGGGGGAGCGGGGTCAGTGGGCAAGAGGGATGAGCAATTGCCAAAAGGCAAATGCTTTGCTATCACTCGACTTAAATTGTTTGTCAATGATTTCCATTACCTAAATTATTATTTATTAAATGTCAACAAAAATCTTAAGAGGAAAAAAATATTTTGTGATTCTTCCTTTATGTAAATTTTATTGCTTACAAGTGGATTTGCACAGTGTTCTTACATTTAACCGAACAGCTTGTTACAGAGTGTGCAGAAATCTATTGATCTACTGAAGCTTCGGTGAAATAGACAATCCAGTTGTTAACGACAGTCCTCTGCAGTAGAGCAATTTTCATTTTTTGCGTTAAAACGCCAACGGAAAGCTATACATTCTTTCAAACGGAACAACTGAAATGCTAAGGAACAGGCTGGCCTACCTAAAACTATCAGCAGGACTTTTGAGGGACAAAAACATTCGAACGACACCAACACAGCCACGAGCACAGGTGATCAATACGCAGGCCTTTGTATCGGGTGTTTCTGGAGCGCGAGGGGACTGTTACAGAATCAGCAACGTGGCTTCGTGGGCTTCCTGGACCACCGTCTACGTAGGAGGATTGCGCTTTTCCACACCAGCGTAATGCACCATGCAAGGAGTGCCTTCAGACCCAGGAGGCAGCCTGTCCTCAAAATCTGACCACTTCCCTTTTTGCATGTTTCCCCGCCCCGCTAAACGCTACACAAGAGCCACGAGAGTTGTGGAAATGTCGCAGTTCCACCGTGGAATACAACAACAAAAGATGGAGGCAGCCCAGCAGATGAGGCATGAAAGGCCAGGCGTCTGTTGCATGCAGAGCAGTGGGGGAAGCAGCTGGACGGACAGCAGGACCGGTCACAGACGGCATGGGGTGAACATGGCAGAGCATTTGGCCTTCCCTTCAGGGCTGGCGTGTAAGCAGCCACATTTTGGAAAAAGACAGAGGGGCCTTCCCTTGGTTTTTTGCTCTTCGGGAAGATGCCCCTTGAATGACATCAGACGCCCATACAGCTTACCTTCCAAAACCAAAAAGGGGGAGCTAAGGGTGCCAAGGGAGGGGGGCGCTGCCTCTTGTCTGAGCAGGCCGGAGCAGCTGCAATCACAGGGGGATGCTGCACCAGAGAGGCGATTTCGTCCTCCTCTAAGAGCTGTGATTGTGCCGTCAAACTGAAAAAGAGGCCTTGGTTACAGTGAGCACATTCAGAGTTCGGCTCTTTTAACAGGCTGGCCAAAAAATTAAAAAATATATAAATTCCCTAGGACTTCTCCACAGTTTGTGTCCCCGGGCCAAACATATCAATCACCTCCCTCAGCAAGCTGGCAACTACAGTACATGTTAAATTGCCAAAGCTTGCCAGCTAAACATTTAAAATCCACCCCATTGTGCAATGGGTGCTAATGAAAAGGCATCAAAGTGGGAATATCTTGACCAGGAGGCCTCAAGGAGGGAAATGGCAGTTGGCAGATGAAAAAGAAGGGGAGCAGGTACATTACAATAAAAATTCTAAGTTGCCTAGGGGTGCCATCCATATTTTTTGTTTTTCAATTAATAAAATATCACTATCATCGCTATATTACAGAGAGAAATAGTTCATAGAATAACCAACTCTTCTATTACAATTTCAGAAATATGTTTTGAAAAACTCTCTCATTTTAAAATGTCCTTAATATCTTGTGCTATACGAAATATATTTATATCATCTATATACCGCTGTGCAGCAAAAATACACTTTTCCCCCAAAGTATGGGCTTTAGACTAGACATTTTTTTTTTAAAGACATGAAAAAATACTGCAGGCTTTAAAGCTCAAAATGAGGCTTTTTTATCAGAACGGTTCATGTGACCACTATTTGCAGAAGCACAGAATTTTGAGAAAGCAAAACTAGGATTCAGATTAACTACTGTGGGCACATGCCAGTTCTTCAACGTGGCTTAGTATTTAGCATCATCCTTTAGTTAATGATAGCAAAGTGCCCACCTCATATTGTTTAAGGTGCTCAAGAAAAAGGTTTTGATGGGAAACGAGCCAGCCCAGAATTGGATAGTTAGCATTGTCACTTCTGGACAAAGTGGAATGATAAACCTAAGCACGAGCTTATTTCCAAACCGTAAAACCAGCTGCCCAAAAATAAATCGTCTTCTTTTCATTTTTCTTCGCAACAGCTTCGAGAATAGCGTGCAATCCCAGCCTAACTGCCTTTTGTGTTCATGGCCGTTTTTGAAAACTCGATTAAATTGCAGCAAAGAGTGAAGAGAGCGAGGAACTCCTGGGCTCTACTCAGTGTGTGCTCTTAAGACTAAAATAATTCCCAGTAGAGGACCCTCAATACACACAAAGATCCGGAAACTTCATCTCATAGACGGGAACAGATTGGTAATGGGGGCAGCCGGCTGTGATGGTCAGGGTCCCTGAAGGACTGGGAGGGGGCCTGTAAAAAGAAAAGCCCCAGGGTTATTATACACAGCAGACTTTCAGCTGGACATTCTGCCTTTCGGGCTGGCTTGGGACCCCGAGTTTTTAATCAAGTCAGATCCAAAACGGTTTCAATTGAGGAAATACATTTCTTCCTAAATTCTAATTTTTATTGTCTTCTGATGGCTACTGGAGACAGCTTGCAAACTAAAAATACTTGAACAGTAAGAAATACATGGTGGGAAAGCAATTAAAGCCAACAGAGACTAACACAAACTGGTTAACCCAGCAATTGTCGCTGAGAATCAACTTGTCAGAACAAAATATTACAGGTAGTCCTCGCTTAATGACTGCAGTTGGGACTGGTGACTCCATCACTAAGTGAAACAGTTGTAAAGTGAAACATCCTGTGACTGATTTTTGTTCGGTCCTGTTGCAACTTTGAACATTCACTAAACGAACTGTTGTAAACTGAGGACGTACCTGTATTGTCCTTTGATCATCCCTGAATTTCCCACCCTTTCACCCCGTCACTCTCAAATTCCCATCCTCCAATTTTCCCAGCCAAAATCCAGCTAGTCCTTTGGCATTTCTCCTTACCGAATGGTGAGCTCCAGTATCTGAGCCAGTCGGTCATGGAGGAGGTTTGCCTGGAGAGAGAAAACAGATCGAGTGAGATCGGGTGACAGTCAAGGAGAGATTCCTTTCGGTGGGACAGCCTGCCTCTCAGAGTTGTGGGGGCTTCATCGCTGGAGGTCTTCAAGAATAGATTGGATAACTATCTATCAGGGATGGTATAAGGACTTGTGCTCTGGGCAGCGGGTTGGACTAGAAGACCTCCAATGTCCCCCTTCCAGCCTTAGGAGTCTGTTACTCTTAGAATTGTAATAATATAAGTCTAACAAAGAGAAGGACCAGGGGTGAGATGATAGCAGTCTTCCAATATTTGAGGGGCTGCCACAAAGGAGACGGGAGGGGATCGACTTCGTCTCCAAAGCCCCTGAAGGCAGGAGAAGAAGCAACGGATGGAAACTAATCAAGCAGAGAAGCAACCTGGAACTAAGGAGAAACTTCCCGACAGTGAAGACAATCCATCAGTGGAACTCCTTGCCTCCAGAAGTTGTGGGTGCTCCATCGCTGGAGGTTTTTAAGAAGAGACTGGACAGCCACTTGTCTGGAATGGGGTAGGGTCTCCTGATTGAGTGGAGGGTTGGACTAGAAGACCTCCAAGGTCCCTTCCAACTCTGTTACTCCGTATCCTATTCTGTATTCTCTTCTTGAGATACCCTGGATTATCCCCCACTGAAGGCCCCCAATAAAGCTGGAAAAAATCCCCTCTGGCAGAAAAATGCTACAACACGGCCTCCCCAGGAGAAAAGGAAGTGGTTTTGGTCACCAACTACAATCCCTTTTCCTACCGTATCGTCAAGCAGAAATCTTTCACAGGGAGTTTCTTACTCAGCAAGGGGTTTCAATCTAGTAGCGCTACTCTGGATGCCAATTCCCATCCGTAAGAGGGACAGCGAAAGGGTCTGCCCCCTCCCTCACACTTTGCCATTCTTCTGCCCTGATCTCACAGGAATAAAACACGACAATGCAAAATCTATTTTGCACCAGGTTGTTCCTCCCAGCCCTTGTAGGAGAAGGTGGCACCGTGAGCACTGCCAGCCGAGAAGCTTAGCTCATGATGTGGAGTCCTCACTCTCTAAGTAGACCCTCCAGCTGCCTTGCAAGGCTATCTGGGCATCATCAAGCAGGGGCTTTTTGTAGAAAACGTTGCTTGTTCTGCTCAGCTCACCTTGGTCTCGCACTGTGCTGCAATCTCTTCAAAGGGAGCTTTCTGAAACTTCTCAATGACCAGGCGCCTCTTCTCCTTCTCCTGCTCTTCAAGGCCGGTGTTATCTTGGGAAGTTGATAATTTTTTAAAAAATGGAGAAAGAAAGAGAGAGCAAAGTAAAGGCCGTGTTCCCAAAACACGTGATGAGACGGCTTTCCCAAACGCCCTGGTTGAAGCACTCCCAGGGCCTGGGACACCATCTCAGCCTGGCTATGCTGGAGGCCGCACGGGTCTCCTTGAGAGTAAAAGTATCAGTGGTCTGCCAAGGGGAGCTAGAGACCCCCCCAAGAATTCTGGGAGGTCCGGGGATACTTAGCCTTCCATTGTATCTGAATAAATGGGCACTTCTGAGTTACTCACGTTAGGCACTAGGCTGCATTTTGCTGCGCCGTGTGAAATAAATAAATAAAAGCTTACTGTGTCAGCGCTTCAATGCTGGCATAGAGAGCAGAAGGGAGAGAGAGATAAGCTCTGAACTTTTGCCTGCTAAATCCCTTTGAAGTCGGGTTGTCGTGGAAATGAAGGGGGGGAGAGATTCCTGGGAAATGACGAGACAAGGAGTCTGAAGAATGACTTGGAAGATAGCCAATGAGAAGCAGAGATTTGGGGATCGGAAAGGGAGGGATTGGGGGGCAAAAGGTCAGTCTTGTCCGCATCGAGTCATGATCCGGTGGCTGTGCTCAATTAAAGAAAAGAATTCCTTAAAGATTGGCAGTTTGGAAATTAATTTATTTTGAGATAGCATCAAAGTCTGACATGCTGTATTTTTCAGAGTATAAGACGCACCTTTTTACCCCCCAATAGGGGTGAAAATCTGGGTGCGCCTTATACTCCGAATGTAGCCCCACTCACCCGCTGCCCCCCCACTTGGGAGGTTGTTGGCCTCTGTGCGTCTCATTTTCTGGCAGTTTCGGGCGGTGGGGATCCTCACATTGCCAAAAATGAGCAATGTTGCATGCTGGGAGATGGGTGGCGGGTGCTGCTTGGAACCTGCTGAAAACTGCCGCCGTCGCATTTTCATGAGGGCGTGCAGCTCTGTGAATTGCATGGGGGAATCGGGGAGGAAAACGCCAGAAACGTGATACATGAGGCTATGCTCTTGCGAAGTGAGTGCTTCTGCGTGAGAGGTGTAAGGCAATGTGCCCTGCCCCTTCTCCAGACAACCCAGGCTGAGGGCGGCCAGCTTTTTCTCCTGGCCCGGGAGACGGGTCTGGCCAGGAGGGAAGAGAAAACGGCACTGCAGAAAAGGAGGAGGAGGGCGCGTGGCTTTGTGAATTGCTTCGGGGAATTGGGGAGAAAAACGCCGGAAAACACGATGCAGGGAGGCAATGCTTTTTTTCCTCCCTGAAATGTAAACTGATAAAAAGATCTGGGCTATGCGTTATCAAAATCCAAATGGAAGTGAGGACACTGCTGATCCTGATGCTGGTAGGCAGAGGCAGAATTCTTTTTTTCTTGTTTTCCTCCCCCAAAATTAAGGTGCTTATACTCCGAAAAATACGGTAATAAGTGAACAAAGAAAAGCTTGTTTTTAGTTGGAGAAATATTAGTTCAGACTCTTTAGTGAATGGACCTGATCCAGTTTGGAACCTAATTTGTCACATCATTAATATTAAGTGAGCTATTAAACGTGTAATCGTATTTTCTCACCCCTGATTGTCCCAAAGGTGCTTTTTCCAAAGGACAACTCGACTCTCTTGGTTTTTTTCCTTGAAAACATTTCACTTCTCCTCCAAGTGTCCCTTGGGAGTTGGGCGGCATAGAAATGCGACAAAATAAATAAAATAAATAAGAAGCTTCTTCAGTTCTTCAGAATATATAACTACACTACTACAGAACTGAAGAAGCTTCCTGGAGGAGAAGCGAAATGTTTTCAAGGAAAAAAAATCAAGAGAATCAAGTTGTCTTTTGGAAAAAGCACAACTATGTGCTGGATGACTGAGAATCTCCAGAGATATTCCTGGTTGTTTAACGGAGGAGAAACAATCCATAGTAGTGAGGATTATGATTACATTATTGGGGGCAAAATCGCTGCTTGTTAAGAGTACGATAGAACAAGGAATGGGGGGTAGGATACATATGTTACTATATAATATGATGCATTTTACCTATCGCCTTCTTCAGTGCTTCAAAGGTAATTTCCTCCGTGCTGTTAACCTGGGGGGAGGAGGGGGGAGAGAAATATTTTGCTTAAATGCACCAACAGTTGAACAAAAAGGAAAATAAAATAATTTTCTGTGGTTTAGCAAGAGGGAACGGCAAGGAGGAAACCATGAATTAAGCCACATAGAAGCCTTTATTAGACGCTTGAGAGGTGGAGCTTGCAAGGAGACTCAATAATATTTTTGAGTTGCAGAATCTGCCAGAAAATGTGGGAAAACAACCCAAAAATCAAGATGAGAAAGCTGGTTTGGGGAATGTCTGGAATCTGTTCTTTCTTTCAGAGGGGATGATATAAAAAGGGTTGGTTAAAAGGATATCCAAGCTTCTGCACTTGCCATGTTCATAGGTTGAATCGCTAAACGGTTACACATAATTCATCTGGGTGACTTTGCGCCAATCACCAGGAGACACTGAGTTCTAGTCCGGCCTTTAGCATGAAAACTGATGGGGTGACTTTCGCCAGGTGCAAATGGATGGAAGCATAGGTGCAACTAACAGGGTTAGGTGAGATCACTTAGGACAAGGCCCTCCACACTTGGCAATTTTAAGGCTTGTGGACTTCGACTCCCAGAATTCTGGGCATTGCATTCCCCCATTGAATTCTGGGAGTTGAAGTTTATAAGTTGCCAAGTTTGGAGAGTCCTAGCCTTAAAGGGACGAGAAAGACGAAAAGCTTTTCTGAAGCTGCACAATGTCCATGATCAAACTTACCTTATCTTCTGCGCCGTTTCCAGGAAGGATGTCCACCTGAATGGACACGGTGTCCACGATACTCTTCCTTCGTGACAGCCTGTCCTCATCTGTATATGTAACATCAGAAAAGTTCATATTTCTCATTGTGAAAGATATAAATTATAGCATACAATATATCACATTCTGTTAAGTTAGGCATAGATGAATGGGTAGTTAGATAGCTAGATAGAAAGAAATAGATTGATGATATAGATGGATGGATAGATAAGGTAGATAGATGATAGATAGATAGATAGATAGATAGATAGATAGATAGATAGAAGATGACAGATAGATATGATAGAGATAGTAGATGATAGACAGATGGTAGAGAGATTTAGTAAGATAGATAGATAGATAAATAGAAAAAAATAGATCGATGATAGAGATGGATGGATGCAGATAGATAGATAGATAGATAGATGATAGAAATAGATTGATGATAGAGATGGATGGATGGAGAGAGAGATTATAGATGATAGAAATAGATTGATAGAGATGGATGGATGGAGATACAGTAGAGAGAAATAGATTGATGACAGAGATGGATGGATGCAGATAGAAAGATAGATAGATAGATGATAGAAATAGATTGATGATAGAGATGGATGGATGGAGAGAGAGATGATAGAAAAAGATTGATAGAGATGGATGGATGGAGATACAGTAGATAGAAATAGATTGATGATAGAGATGGATGGATAGATGATAGATAGATGATAATTAGAAATAGATTGATGATAAAGATGGATGGATGGAGATAGAGATGATAGAGATGGATGGATAGAAATAGATGATAGAGAGATGGATGTATGGATAGATAGAAATTGATGATAGAGATGGATGGATGAATAGATGATAGATACAGAGAGAAATGAGTGATGAGAGGTAGATAGACAGATAGATAGATAGATAGATAAACTGATTATAGGTTTCAGGAATTGGGAGAATGATGAAAACCTGTAGAGAGTGCAGATAAGTCCTTGAATTACGACCGGTCACCTAATGACCATTCGAAGTTATGACAGACCTATCTGGGCGGTACTTATGACCTGAATTTCAAGTTGTGCTGGTCGCCACATCCCCCGGTCACATGACTGCACTCCGGTCCCACGGCAACCAGGCGCATTTATGGCCATTTGCCCCAGGGATGCTAATTGTTGTAAAACATCTGCATAGTATATATTACATTTCTTGGTCTGGTTTACTAAGAATAACAAAGTGGGAAGGGACCCTGTAGGCCATCGAGTCCAACTTAATGGAGCTGATTATAACAGACGGATGGTCAAACGGAGGTGGAGGTATGAGAACTGTGATCCAAAGGGCCACGGTACTTCTGGTCATCCCTCTTTCCACCATTTATGTGGTCTAGTGCAGGGGTCTCCAACCTTGGCCACTTTGAGCCCTGGGGGACTTCAATTCCCAGAATTCCCCAGCCAGCAAAGCTGGCTGGGGAATTCTGGGAGTTGAAGTCCACCAAGGCTTAAAGTGGCCAAGGTTGGAGTCCCCTAGTCTAGTGGGAAGGCAGAACAACTTGCTTCCTCTCAAAATGGCTGCCTGGGGGAAGCAAAATCTGAAGGGACAGGTGTATAAAAGAGAAGCAAGGAGTCCCTGGCTGCCCTCTGGAACAGCCCCCAAGGTCTCTTCAAGAGGGCCACAAGGATGGCGGCCTTAAAGCTCCAGGAGAGCCAGGTGCTGTGGGAATTGTAGTTCAGCAACATCACTTCTCAGCCAAAAAATGGCCGATCGCAAAGGGAAGCGGTTTCATCCTCCGTATTCAACAATCCAGGTTCTCAAACCGAGTGGTTTCCTCTCCTGTCTGTTGTGGCCAACAATTGCCACGAGTCACACGTGCGTCCGCTGGAAAGACTATATCTCACCTGTCACCTGGGGCACGTAAGGCACCGACAGCCTCTCCACGCTGTAGCCGCTGCCGCCTAAGGATTCCACAATCTTGTGAGTCAGGAAGAACAAGCTCTTGTCGTCCTTATCAAAGTTCGGGGGAAGGCTGTTAAAAACAGAAACAAAAACCCAAAAAACTTTGTTCAAAATGAAAGGGAAAATCAATGAGATTATAAGTGGATCAACTGAACAATGGAACAGAGCTGGAAGGGACTTTGGAGGTCTTCTAGTCCAGCCCGCTGATCAAGCAGGAAACCCATGATGGTGAACCTATGGCACATGGAGTCATATCTGTGGGCACGCGAGCATTGCCCTAACTCAGCTCCAGCACGCCGGCCAGCTGATTTTCAGGCCTTCCAGGAGCACCAGAAGTCAGGAAACGGGCCTCTGGAGGGCCTTCGGGGGGGGGGGGGTTGCCTGTTTTGTCTGTTTTTGCCCTCCTCAGGCTCCAAGAAAGCCTCTGGAGCCTGGGGAGGGTGAAAAACGGGCCTACTGCCCCCCACCCCCGATGGGACGTCAAACAGATTAGCCATCACTGCTAACCTGTTTGCAAATGCTTATCCAATCTCTTTTTAAAAACCTCCAGAGATAAGAGCACCCACAACTTCTGGAGGGAAGCCCTTCCAATGATAAATCGTTCCTACTTATTGCCTTAACAATATCCTTCAAGTTTCCCCCTGAATTTTTCAAAGTTCTCCTTTCAGTCCTCTCAACTTCCTTCTTCTTGGCTGAAAGGGAATTTGGCTGAAATCTTTAATATCTTACTGTACTGAAATCTTGGTTGAGTTTTTTTTTTTTTTTTTAATTGATAATATCCTACGAGGCCAATCCAATCGCACCTCAGTCTTAGCAAAAACGCAGCCGGTTCATCTCTTGGAATGTCATCGTAGAAATGAATCTGCTCTACTGCACCGCTGGGCTTCGAGCAATCCGTCCAGTGGGGAAAAGACATTTCTCAAGAAAAACTTTTTCCCAAAAAGTCAACTGGACTTTCTTATGTTTTTTTTTCCCTTTGAAAACATTTCACTTCTCATCCCAGAAGCTTCATCAGTTCATGAAGAACTGAATGATGAACTGAAGAAGCTTCTGGGATGAGAAGTGAAACATTTTCAAAAGGAAAAAAAAAAACCCAAGGAAGTCCAGCTGACTTTTGGAAAAGGCACCTTTGGGGGTGGGGGGGGCAACCACGGCCTGGGTGATCTCGGAGAATCCCCACAGACGCTGCTGAAATAGCTCTGGGGCGATTCTTAGATTTGGTTTAGTTTTGGGCATCTTTTCCCCACCATTTCTGCAGAGGGTCCCCGTGGGATGTGTGGCCCTGTGCAAACGCATCATAAAAGGGCATTAACAATCTGCTCTTATCCTGTTTGCATTTTGATCAAATTCTTTTTTCCCTCATTTTCATCATTCGAAACAGGGAGAGGGAGAGGAAGTTTCAGTATGTATTATAAGTTAGGATCTTTCAGAGAAGAAATGTATCCTTGTAGGCTACGGAAGCACCCAAACTACCTGGGGACTTAAGGACTGGGCTTTGGCCATGACTATTGATTGGGAGTGGGCTATAATGTTTAATTTCTGGGGGTCCTGGGTGATCTCTGTGCTGGGTTGTTCTCTTGTCATTTTCTTGCAGCTCAAGATGTTACCTCGTTGGGTCATAAAACATCCACAAGAAAAGAAGCTCAGAGACCACCAAAGACCCCACAGTCCTCCTCCTCCTGCTCTCCACAAACCCCACTAACACTGATGGTGTTACTTAGTTGGGTGATGAAACGTCTGCAAGAAGACAATCAAGAGAGCACCAAGAACCCCCCAGTCCTCCACTCTGTAAATCTCACGCCCTTCTAGCACCGAGGATGTGACCTACGGTAGCTGGGTATGTCAAACCACGTAGTCAGGCTGTATTATTAGTATTATCTATTATCTATAATAATAATAATAATAATAATAATAATAATAATAATAATATATTATCTTTCCCATTACTTATTCCTTCAGCATTTTATCATTATCATTTTGTTGTTTGTACCTTATGATTAATACGGATTGCTTTTATTTAGTATCATGTGACTATTACTGAGTGTTGTATCTTATGATTTATGATGATGGTATCTTATGATTACAATCATGACTTGATTGTATGTACACTGAGAGCTTCTGCACCAGTGACAAATTCCTTGTGTGTCCAATCACATCTGGCCACTAAAGAATCCCTCCTTTCTTTTTCCTTCCTTCCTTCCTCCCTCTCTCCCTCCCTTCTTCCTTCCTTCCTCTCTCCCCTTCCTTCTTCCCTCCCTCCCTTTTTCCTCCCTCCCTCCCTTCCACCCTTCCTCCCTCCCTTTTTCCTTCCTTCCTTCCTTCCTTCCCCTTCCTTCCTTCCTCCCTCCTTTCTTTTCCTTCTTTCCTCCCTCCTTTCTTTTCCTTCCTCCCTCCCTTTTTCCTTCCTTCCTTTTCCTTCTTTCCTTTCTTTTCCTTCTTTCCTCCCTCCCTCCCTCCCTTTTTCCTTCCTTCCTTCCTTCCTTTTCCTTCTTTCCTTCCTCCCTCCCTCCCTCCCTCCCTTTTTCCTTCCTTCCTTCCTCCCTCCCTCCCTTCCTTCCTTCCTCTCTCCATATTCCATCCTATCCCATCCAACATCTGCAAGGAAGCCACCCGGCTCAGAGAGCACCAAGGACCCCAAAGTTCAAACGCTGAGCAACAAAGCTTCTCTTCCAAAGTTTCGCTTCCTTTATCAGCCAAACCCGAGACATTTACCTGCACTTATCTCGAAGGATGGTTTCCGGCAAAAAGTAGGGAGCTTCCACTGTTCTGGTTTCAATCACCTGCGGAAACAGTGGGAGCCAAAAGCCCCTTTCAGAGCCCTGGTTAACCGAGCGGGATGAAATCTCTGGCTCACCATTTTTGCTGGCAGAGAACGTGAAGCTAAAGTGCCCCGCTGGCATATGCAGCTGGGTTGCCACCTCGAGGAGCCTGGCTTCCCACTGACCCTCCCTTGTTCCTGGAGCAGAGGGCTGGGTAAAATTTGGTGGGCCCTGAACTCCATGACTCCTTGATGAAGAAATTCTCACGCCCAACGTGGGTGACGACCACACAGACGCCCTCCTGGGTGAGTTCTCAGAGGAGCGGATTACAGGGAGTCCTCGGCTTACGACCCACAAGGGAGCCCAGGATTTCTGGTGAGTCATTTGTTAAGTGAGTTTTGCCCCATTTTATGACTTTTCTTGCCACCGTTGTTAAGTGAATCACTGCCGTTGTTAAGGTGACTACCTTAACAAGGTAAGAAAGCACCTTGGAGGACTGAGAATCTCCATGGACCTCCAAAGGGAGACATGGCCCTTCTTTGGCGCACCCAAAATGGCTCGCTGCCTGCTGCGTGCCCTCCCCCCCCCACCCCAAATGTTCCAAGGAAGAAGGGCCCCAAACGGAATAAAGAGGGAAAAGGGAGAAACCACGATTTTGGCTACCCACCTTGCTGATGTGCTGGCAGAAGGCCGGGATGGCGATCATCTGGCTCAGGAAGTTGAGGTACGCGGCGACCAGCCCCATGATGCTGCACCGGTTGAACATCGAGAGGCTGTCCTCGTTAAGAATGGCGATGTCCTTCGGGAGGAGAAAAAGGAACAGAATCAAATACACCAAATATTTCCTTGGAAACCTTCCAGGCGGGCAGGTGTGAATCGTTGCCTGCATTTTATTTTTCTTTCGTGGATGTTCCTCTACGCCCCTCATCACCCCCTAAGCAGGCTCTCCCCCCCCCCCAAGCCTGGCCTTCCTCCCCCACCTCTGAGGTACCTGCAGGGCGATAGCCAGGCGGATGAGGTCGGTGACCACTTCTTCGTTGGCCAGCTCGATGGTGATCAGGGCCAGCGACGTGTAGAGCAGCTCAAAATTCTTGTGGACATTGTCGTCTTCTTTGCAACCCAAGTAGACATGTCGGTACAACTGCTGGGCGTGCTGCTCCAGGACAGGAGGAGGGAAGGGGCACAAGGCAGCGGGAGGATGGGATGCGTGAATGCTAGAGAGCAGGGGATTTATGCTTCCTCCCACCTCCACTCCTCTACTCCTTTCCTTCCTTCCTTCCTTCACTCCTTCCCATCCTATTTCCCTCCCTCCCTCCTCTTCCTTCCTTCCCACTCTGCCTCCATTCTTCCTTCTCCCTCCCCTTCTTCCCTCCCTCCTTTCCTTCCTTCCTTCCCTCTTCTCTCCTTCCCTCCTCTCCCTTCTTCCTCCCTCTCTCCCTTCTTTTCTTCCTTCCTTCCCACTCTGCCTCCATTCTTCCTTCTCCCTCCCCTTCTTCCCTCCCTCCCTCCCTTCCCACCCTGCCCCATTCCTCCCTCCCCTCCTTCCTTCCCTCCCTCCTTCCCTCTTCTTCCTTCGTCCTCCCTTTCCTTCCCTCTCTCCTTCCCTCCTCTTCTCTCTTCTTTTCTTCCTTCCTTCTCACCCTCTCCATTCCTCCCTTCTCATTCCCTCCCTCCCTCCCACTTCCTTCCCTCTCTTCTTTCCTTCCTTCCTTCCTCCCTTTCCTTCCTTCCTCTCTCTCTCCTTCCCTCCTCTTCTCCCTTCTTCCTCCCTCTCTCCCTTCTTTTCTTCCTTCCTTCCCACTCTGCCTCCATTCTTCTCCCTCCCCTTCTTCCCTCCCTCCTTTCCTTCCTTCCTTCCTCCCTTTCCTTCCTTCCTCTCTCCTTCCCTCTTCTTACTTCGTCCTCCCTTTCCTTCCTTCCTCTCTCCTTCCCTCCTCTCCCTTCTTCCTCCCTCTCTCCCTTCTTTTTTTTTTATTGCAAAAGTTTTACAGTTACATTTTCACCCCTTTTTTCCCCCCTCATCCCACCCCAAACTTCCCAACCTCCCTAACCCACCCTAACCCTCCCCTTCCCCCCTGACTTCCCCACAGTATACACATATCAAGTAAAAGGAAAAGCCCTCCTTTGTATGTAAAACTTGAACCCCTCCCTCCCCCTTATAAATTTTCATCTTCATTACATTAACCTATTTCTATCTTAATATAACATTTTCCCTCTCTCCCTTCTTTCCTTCCTTCCTTCTCATCCTGTCTCCATTCCTCCCTCCCTCCCTCTTCTTTCCCTCCCTTCTTTCCTCCCTCCCTTTTCTACAGCCACCCATCTCAATCAATCACTTCGGGCAGCTTACAATTGCCAAAGTATAAAAACAATTAAAGCAATAAAAATCATTACAAAAACAATTTTAAAATATCCCAAATAAATATACACAGCAACCAAGATAATTTGTCCAGTTAGCAGTGAAGCCAGACAACGGGGCCCTGATGCCTTCGGGGCCCCAGTCTTGGGGATCACAGCCAGGCTTTTTAAGCCTCACAAAAGTGCCCACAGAGGAGAATATTCCACCCAGGGGAGCCACCCAGAGGAGTTTGACCTGCAAAGATCTCCACACGGGGCCACTTTAAGACTTTGTGGACTTCAACTCCCAGAATTCCCCAGCCGGCATGTGCTGGCTAGGGAATTCTGGGAGTTGAAGTCCACAAAGTCTTAAAGTGGCCACGTATGGAGAGCCCTGTTTTAGACTGAAATTGAATGTAAGTCTTCTTCATAAATTTACCTTCTTCATAAAGCTCACGTCTTGCCGGGAAATTTTGTCTCGCTTTATCTTCAGATCAGACACGTCCGGGATGATTCTAGAATGGGGGAGGGGAGGGAAAGGGCTCGTCTCTTATGGGAACAAACAACAAGTGACAGCTACCACAAACAACTTGCCATCAAGAAACGCTGGGAGGAGAGTGGAAGCTTTTTGCAAACTACACGGGCTTTGCACCTTCCCGCAAAGCTTGCCTTGAATTGCCATCGGCTGTATGAAAGTCTTAGCCCGGGTTAAGCTTTGCTCGTCAGGAGGTCGCAAAAGGGGATCACGTGATCCCCGGGATACTGCGACCGTCATAAATACGAGTCAGTGGCCAAGCGTCTGAAATTTAATCACGTGACCAGGGAGAGGCTGCAATGGTCGTAGGTCATCTAGTCCAACCCTCTACCCAAGCAGGAGGCTCTGCCTACACCATTTCTGAGAGATGACTGTCCAGTCTCTTCTTCAAAACTTCCAGTGATGAAGTACCTACAACTTCTCTCTCTCTCTCTCCCTCCCTCCCTACCTACCTATCTTCCATCATTCATCTATTTATCCATCCAGCCATCCATCCAGCCATCTATCTCTATCAGATTAACGGAAGGGACCTTGGAGGTCATCTAGTCCAACCCCCCGCCCAAGCAGGAGACCCTACACCATCTCTGAACAGATGCCAGTCCAGTCTCTTCTTGAAAATCTCCAGTGATGAAGCTCCCACAACTTCTGAAGGCAACTTCTCTTCCATGGGTTGATTGTTCTCTCTGTCAGGAAATTCCTCCTTATTTCCAGGTTGAATCTCTCCTTGTTCAGTTTCCATCCACTGTTCCTTGTCTGGCCTTCAGGTGCTTTGGAGAATAGCTTGATCCCCTTCCTCCTCTCTCTGTCAGTCCCTCATATATAGTTCATTTCCCCGTTTCGGCTACCCAGAGGCCAGGACCATCCTTACCGTATCCCTCGAAGCTTTGCTCTGTTGTCGTGCCGATCAATCAGGTTGTGTAGGATTTCCAAGACCAGCTGCCGCAGCTCGGAGTCCTCCATGAGGGAGGTGGACAGCAGAGGGTCCAGGAAAGGCGCTGAGAGGACCGAGGCGATACTCTTCGCGTTGTAGCCGGAGGTCACCTGCCAAGGAGGCCGACAAAAAGCAAGGGGTCCCCAATTGGTCTTGCATAGGGACAGCGGGCAGCTGCTCAAACGGGCCAAAGGGCTACCCAAGGCATACTCCACCGAAGACTCCCAGGATTCAAAGATACAGGGAGTCCTCGCCTTACGACCACAATTGAGCCCAAGATTTCCATCGCTAAGCCAAACAGTTGTTAAGTGAGTTTGGCCCCATTTTGTGACCTTTCTCGCCACGGTCGTTAAACAAATCTGCCTTTCCCCATTGACTTTGCCCGGTCTAATGTTCGATATCTTTATTGATGGATTAGCCCTTGGGCCGTATCAAAGTACAGAGTTCCAGAAACAAATTATTACTAAAATTTGAAGAAAAAAAAAGCAATTTAAAATGAAGTTGGAATAAAATATGATTTAAAATGAAGTTGGAATAAAGCACAATCTAAAATGAAATTGGAATAAAAAATACAATAATTTGAGATAGAGGTAAAATATGATAAAATTATATTTCGGCACCACCCCTGCAATCTACCCCAATCAGTCCCACGTATGCCCTTTGCCCAGTCGCCAAAAGGGGATCACGTGCCCCCTTGGTGCATTGCAACCGTCATGAGTCCATACCAGTTGCCAAGCATCTCAATTTTGATCATATGACCATCGGGATGCTGCAACGATCGTGTGAAAAACGGACAAAAAGTCCATTTTTTCAGTGCCGTCGTAACTTCACTGAATGAATGGTTATAAGTTAAGGACTACCTGTACAACAACAGGAATCCTGACTGGCAGGGTTTTATTCACAGTACAGGGTTTTTACCACCCATGCCTTCCAAAGGTTACCCTAGAAATCATCAACTGCAGCCTAGAGGGTCAGGGGATGCTGGGAGCTGTAGTCCGTGAACAGGAAATTAACTTGATTGCGATCTGCCACCCATTTGATCCTCTAAACAGGCTCTCCAAACCTGGTAACTTTAAGATGGGGGGACTTCAACTCCCAGAATTCTTGTGGACTTCAACTTGTGGACTTCAACTCCCAGAATTCCCCAGCCAGCACATGCTGGCTGGGGAATTCTGGGAGTTGAAGTCCACAAGTTGAAGTCCACAAGAATTCTGGGAGTTGAAGTCCACAAGTCTTAAAGTGGCCAAGGTTGGAGATCCCTGCTCTTAACAGGATGGAATCCTTGCTATTAGGGATTAGGGGAGAAGCCACCCCTGAAATCCGGCATCTCATCCCAGGCCCCCCAGGCCCAGAATCCCTTCTTACCATCAGCAATGACCGCAGCAACATGATTTGAATCCTCCTGGTTCCCAAATCCCTGCGAGAGCGGAAAGAGCAAAAAAAATATGATATCTGGGAAGAAAACAGGGGGGACAGTCCAGGGCTGCAGCTTGTCAATCAAGGCTGGGGCTGCCCACAAAGCAAGCAGCATTCCTGGCTGGAAAACCATCCAGTGGGACAAGACGCCATTGATCTCGGGGCCCTGACCTCACCGGCCCCTGCCTCTCTCTCTCTCTCTCTCTCTCCCCCACTCTGGAAAGTCTTTTTAAAAAAGTTATCCAAGACAGAATTTGCAGAAGCAAAATACGCCCAGAAGGGACCTGGTTTCAAAAGCCATCTGTTAATATTTCAGAGTGGGGAGGGGAGGGTGTTATAGAGAGAGGGAGGACTGTGGTGGGGCCCTTGGTGGTCTCTGAGCTTGGTTGTTTTACCGATCTCGGAAGGATGGAAGGCTGAGTCAACCCTGAGCCAGACAGGATCAAACTCCTGGCAGTGGACAGAGTCAGCCTGCAATACTGCACTCTAACCACTATGCTAACACGGCCCTTCCTTCCTTCCTTCCTTCCTTCTTTCCTGTTTTTCTTTCTTCCTTCCTTCCTTCCTTCCTTCCTTCCTGTTTCTTCCTTCCTTCCTGTTTCTTTCTTCCTTCCTTCTTTCCTTCCTTCTTTCCTTCCTTCCTTCCTTTCTTTCCTTCCTTCCTTCCTGTTTCTTCCTTCCTTCTTTCTTTCTTTCCTTCCTTCCTTCCTTCCTTCTTTCCTTCCTGTTTCTTCCTTCCTTCCTTCCTTCCTGTTTCTTTCTTCCTTCCTTCCTTCCTTCCTTCCTTCTTTCCTTCCTGTTTCTTCCTTCCTTCCTTCCTTCCTGTTTCTTTCTTCCTTCCTTCCTTCTTTCCTTCCTTCCTTCCTTCTTTCCTTCCTTCCTTCCTGTTTCTTCCTTCCTTCTTTCCTTCCTTCCTTCCTTCCTGTTTCTTTCTTCCTTCCTTCCTTCCTTCCTGTTTCTTCCTTCCTTCCTTCCTTCCTGTTTCTTCTTTCCTTCCTTCTTTCCTTCCTGTTTCTTCCTTCCTTCCTTCTTTCCTTCCTTCCTTCTTTCCTTCCTTCCTTCTTTCCTTCCTTCCTTCTTTCCTTCCTTCCTTCCTTCCTGTTTCTTTCTTCC
Source organism: Arizona elegans (assembly GCA_022577455.1). NCBI lineage: Eukaryota > Metazoa > Chordata > Lepidosauria > Squamata > Colubridae > Arizona > Arizona elegans. Next base: position 1,448,752 of record JAKOOJ010000055.1, read on the forward strand.
TTCCTTCCTTCCTGTTTCTTCCTTCCTTCCTTCCTTCCTTTCTGTTTCTTCCTTCCTGTTCCTTCCTCTATTCCCTTCCTCCTTCCCTCCCTCCTTTAGCACTTAGCAATAGCACTTATATACTGCTCAAAAAAATAAAAGGAACACAAGCAGAAGACATCCGAGATCTGAATGAATGAAATAGCCTTATTAAATACTTTGTTCGTTACATACAGTCGTTTATACACTGCTCAAACAACTAAAGGGAACACAAAACTACTGTATGTAACAAACGAAGTATTTAATAAGGCTATTTCATTCATTCAGATCTCAGATGTCTTCTGCTTGTGTTCCCTTAATTTTTTTGAGCAGTGTACTTATATACGACTTCACAGTGCTTCACAGCCCTCTCTAAGCAGTTTACAGACTCAGCTTATTGCCCCAACAATCTGGCTCCTCATTTTACCCACCTCGGAAAGTTGAGTCAACCTTGAGCCGGTCAAGATCAAACTCCTGGCAGTGGGCAAAGTTAGCCTGCAATATTGCATTCTAACCACTCTGCCACCAGGGCTCCTCCTATTATTAATACCAGATTGCAGAAAGACAAACAGAACAGAATGAGGAGACGAACCCAAGCTCGCTGGTGTCCACGGTGTGGGAGGTCACCCCAAAGACGGGGACTTTCCCCATGACGAACATCATGATCTCTGACCGCTGGTAGTCGGGCAAGTTGCTTCCGAAGAAACCTACGAGCAGAATGAAAAGCAAAGGGAGGATGAGACCCTTCCAGCTACTCCTAAGACAGAGAATAGCACTTAGACTTATATGCCACTTCACAGGGCATTTACAGCCCTCTCCAAGCAGTTTACAGAGTCAGCCTCTTGCCTCCCCAACAATCTGGGTCCTCATTTTACCCACGGACGGAAGGCTGAGTCAATCTTGAGCCAGTCAGGATCGAACTCCTGGCAGTGGGCAGAGCTGGCCTGCAATGCTGCATTCTAACTACTGTACCACCACCTATCTTTCTTTCTTTCTTTCTTTCTTTCTTTCTTTCTCTTTCTTTCTTTCTTTCTTTCCTTCTTTTTCTTTCTTTCTTTCTTTTTCTTTCTTCCTTCCTTCCTTCCTTCCTTCCTTCCTTCCTTCCTTTGCTCCCCTCTTCTCCCCTTCCAATTCAGCATTAGTACTTAGACTTATATTTATTTATTTTATTTTATAAAATTTGTATGCCGCCCTATCTCCAAGGACTCAGGGTGGCTCACAACGACAATCGACCAAGCGACTGTTAAAAACGACAAATATACATAAAAAAAATATCAAAAAGTGTTTTAAAAAATTAAAATATACTACCTCATCAGTCCAGACCAGGGGACTGATGGGGTATGCTGCTTCCCAGTGCTTCCCAGCCCTCTCTAAGCATTTTACAGAGTCAGCTTCTTGCCCCCAACAATCTGGGTCCTCATTTTACCCACCTCGGAAGGACGGAAGGCTGAGTCAATCTTTAATGCAAGAATAATGGCAAGGAATTTTTCCACATCTTATGAAATCATTGGACCACTTTTTAAAATTATCCCTTAAAAACGGTTCCTCAACGGTGGCCATTTTAAAATGGGTGGACTTCAACTCCCAGAATTCCCCTTTGCTGGCTGGCTAGGGAATTCTGGGAGTTGAAGTCCACCCATTTTAAAATGGCCACTGTTGAGGAAGCATTGCTTACCTTTTCAACAATCGCTTGAAAACTGGTTTTGGTTATTTATTTTTTTTTTCATTCTGAAGATTCCTGCTTTTTTTTAACTTATCAGTTTTGTTCTCAGAAGGTCTTGAAATTTTAATCTTGTTTTTCTTATTTTTATTGTTCTTCTTGTTAACCGTGTGCTCTAATATAGTATATAGCTGTTGGGTTAATAAATTGGGAATAGATCTAGTAGTTTAAAATTTGGGGGGGAGGGATTGTTTCCCAAGGGGTGGGAAACTAATATTCTTGTAACATATTAATCAGTATTCAGCTAGGGGGAATAAGATGTGTTGGGGGTTTTTGTAATGTACTGTTCAAGGTCTTGTTTGTTTTTTACCTATTCTTTTTTAAAGTTTTGTGTTTATATATATATATATTTTAATAAAATGAAAATTAGAAGGATGTGGGGGAAAAAACCCCGCGTTCCTCAACCTTGGCTGGGGAATTCTGGGAGTTGAAGTCCACCCATCGTAAAGCGGGCATGGTTGAGAAACACTCCTTACAAAGCAGGAAACGAATGCAAGCCCAACCCAGGACCCTTCCTAGCTCCCCCTAAGTTGGAGTTACCCGCAAGAGCTACATTGCCTTAGAAACAGTTTTTTAAAATCCAAATAAGAAACTAGAACCTGACTTTTAATTATAACATGTATGCTTGATTTGCAAATAAATTGGAGATGCGAATGATTCACTCTGCCAATCAATATTTTTGTCAATCAGAACAAAAAGTGGCCTGATTTTATGTTAGGAGAGGTGTATTCATAGTGGAGGTGCAGAAGGAATTGGGGGTGAGCTTTAAGGGGAAGGGGGAAGTGCTTGTGATGACCCAGGCCACGGCACTGAGATAACACAGGCAGTTCAAACCGCCCCTGTATTGCTCCAAATTTCCCCAAACGCTCCCACGTTTCTGGCAAGTCCCAGAGCAAAGTGATCACACACACACCTCAAGCAGCCTCCAGCCCAATGCTGTGAGCACCATGGCTGCAAAGCAAGAAATCCAGAAAGAATGCAAGGAATCCAGGAACGTTCAAATGTCAGCACTCAACACTCCAAGAATTCAGCATTTGTTCCTGACATCTCCTTAAGTCTGAGTCCCCAGGTGTGCCTTGTGAAGATTGGGTGGGGCACTCTCCTCCCGAGTAGTTGGGTCAGCCTGAGCTGTTCTCGCCTTCTCTCCACTCTCCGTGCTTGAGGATCAGGAGGGGGCGGTCCTTGCTCATCACCTGAGCTCTGTCTCTCATGTTTATGGGGGCAACGAGGCGCTCCCATGTAACACCTCTCCTGCGCGAGCTGCACTGGCTCCCAGTGGTCTTCTGGGTGCGCTTCAAGATGTTGGTGACCACCATTAAAGCACTCCATGGCTTAGGGCCGGGGTACTTACGAGACCGCCTTCTGCCACCAATAGCCTCCCACCGGCCAGTACGCTCGCACAGAGTGGGCCTCCTCAGGGTGCCGTCCAGGGGGAGAGCCTTCTCTGTGGCGGCGCCCACCCTCTGGAACAACCTCCCCCCAGAGATACATACAATAACAGACCTCCGGATTTTTCGTCGGGCCCTGAAAACCTATTTATTTCAACTAGCTGGGCTGGCTTGAGTTTAATTTTAAATTGATTTTAAATTGGGTTGTTTTAATTTACGGCCAAAATATTTAATTATTTTAATACTGTTTTTAAATTTTGTATGCTCTGTTTTTACTTTGGCTGTTCACCGCCCTGAGTCCTATTTGGAAATGGGCGGTATAGAAATGGAAACAAATAAATAAAATAAATAAATGTTCACCGCTTAGCCTCTCTTGGTCATCCTGCCCCGCTTCCTCCCTGCCTACAATCAGTCCCAATCCTAAAAGGCCCTGGCCTGACTCTGCCTGCTCTTCCCCACATTCTCCGAAGCTGCCCCCTCCATCTCCCGTAGGCTCCAATTCCGGCTCGCCTTCCTCCACAGATTCAGGCTCCGACGGGGGCCTGACAGTGCTGGACCCTGCGCTGATCCCCTTCTTCGTAGACCAGAAACATTTCAAGGTTTGGACACCATTTGCAGAATCCTTGTGTCAGCCGTCACATTCGTCGGTTTGACTGAGTTATACAGCGGTCATAGAGAGGAAATACCAGAGGGGGCGGGTGGGGGGGAAACTCTTATTTTGCACCAAGGGGATGAAAAGGTACAAAAAGAAAAGAGGACACCAGGTGAGATTCCACCCCGGACGCTGACCGATGGTCTGAATGATGGCGTTCTGGACTATGCGCTCGTCGTTGTCCTTAGAGGGGGCCGCGAGGGCAGCGTGGCCGTGATTGCCCCTCGTGTTGCCCAGTTCAAAATCCACACTCAGGCTCAGGTGCTTCAGCAGGGTGTTGAAAACCTCCAGGACGGTGGGTCCTGCCCAACGGAAGGGTGGTAAAAATATATATATATTTATTATTTATTTATTTATTTATATCCTGCCTTTATTGCTTTTACAAGCAACTCAAAGTGACAAAACATATCCTTTTCTTCTTTCCTATTTTCCCCACAACAACAACCTCCCTGTGAGGGGGGTTGGGCTGGGAGAGGGTGACTGGCCCAGAATCACCCAGCTGTCTTTCATGCCTAAGGCAGGACTAGAACTCACCACCTCCTGGTCATTGGCCCAAATCACTCAGATCACTTTTATGCCTACAGCGGGACTAGAACTCACCATCTCCTGGTCATTGGCCCAAAGTTACCCAGCTGGCTTCCGTGCCTAAGGTGGAACTAGAATTTACCGTCTCCTGGCGATTGGCCCAAAGTCTAGTGGTTAAGGCACCAGGCAAGAAAGCAGGAGGCCGTGAGTTCAAATCCAGCCTTAGGCCTGAAAGCCAACTGGGTGACTTTGGGCCCATCACCAGGAGACAGTGAGTTCTAGTCTCACCTTAGGCGTGAAAGCCACCTGGGTGACTCTGGGCCAGTCCCTCTCTCTCTCTCTCTCAGCCCAACCCACCTCACTTCTTCGTAGCCAGCTTCCATGGCAAAGGAGGCACTAGAACTCACGGTCTCCCACTTTTAACTTTGTAGTTTTAACTCAAACCAAACAGAGGTCAGAGCCCCAAACCCCACTCCCTTCTAGCACTGATAATGTTCCCTAGTTGGGTCATGAAACATCACCCTCTCCCCCCAAAAAACCCCACACCAAACACAGAGAGCATCAAGGAAGCCACATGTCTATGGAGATTCTCAGTCCTCCAGGTCACAGTTGTCCCAAAGGGGCTTTTTTTCAAGAGGCAACTGGACTTTCTGGGTTTTTTTTCTTTGAAGACGTTTCGCTTCTTATCCAAGCAGCTTCTTCAGCTCTGATGAGAAGGGAAACGTCTTCAAAGAAAAACCAGAAAGTCCAGTTGCCTCTTGAAAAAAAGCCCCTTTGGGAGAAAGAAGCCACAGTTCAACCCTCAACCACAAATATTCTCTTGGTACCCGTCAGTTTTCCTGGGAATGTCTTCCGACATTTTCCCAAGGCTAAGAGAGGAGGACCGGCCCTAGGTCACCCAGTGAATTTTGTGGAGGGGATTTCATCATTTCCCAAGCTTCTAATCTGGACAAGCCCAGGCAGTTCTCCATTTCCAGAGGTGCATCGGCCGTCCACCCTGAAGCTGGCCTGAGTGAGGCCATTTTCTGAGCTTCAGTGTTGCCACCCTGGAGCTGAGGGCCAGGGAGGGCAGAATAGAGATAGTTGGGGTTTGTAGCCAAAACAAAGTACTTTCTCTTGGGAACCAAGGTCATTCCCACAGGTGGTCGGAGAGAGGAGGAGCAAAGTTACCAGGCAACTGGAGGGCACAACTGATTGGACCACATGACTGATTGTTTGGGGAAGTGGGAAAAACTTTTACTTTTAATTAGGTGAAAACTGCGGGAATATTCAGAGTTGGTTTTCACCAGGACTGTGCCAATATGATATATCCAATCAACCAGTTCTTTGAGGAATCTACCTGCCTCGGAGTTCTATTTATTACGGGTGCATTACCTGGAACCAAGACATTGGCTTCTCGCTACAACTGAAAGAAAGCTGACTCACCCAAATGGCCTTTTTGCCTACGGCAGAACTCGCACTCGAGTCCTCCCATCCCAAGTTTGGCACTTTACTCACTAGACAAACCGGCTCTGTTAGCCACGAGCACCAAATCAAACCTCTCTTTACGTCACGACGTGTTCACCTGCCTCAATCCATCCCTGCCCAAATTCCTTGTTATCAAACTTCTTAGCCTCCGCCTGGGAGAAAGTTTACTTGCTGGACTTGTTATGAACCCAAGACGGCTTTTCTAACTTTAGTAAGAAAAAGACGCTAGCAGTACCGAGGTAGAAAATACAGGTGGTCCTCGATTTATATCGTTTAGTGCCCGTTCGAAGTTACAATGGAACTGGAAAAAAAAAACTTATGATGGTTTTTCACACTTATGACTGTTGCACCATCCCTGTGGTTTACGTGATCAAAATTCAGAGGCTTGGCGATTGACTCTTATTTATTTATTTAGTTAGTTAGTTAGTTAGTTATTATATTTCTATACCGCCTTTCTCCCGTAGGACTCAAGGCGGTGTACAGTCAAGAAAAATATAGACACACAAACATCATAAAATTGCTAATTAAAATTATTACTTAGTTTGGTCAATTAAATAAAACCCAGAATTAGATAACATTTAAAAAATGATTCACATGTTCATATGTTTAGCCCTGCCTGTTGGAACATCAGGGTCTTGAGGGCACGGCGGAAAGCACGGAGATCAGGGATATTCCGTATCTCCGGGGGCAGTTCATTCCAAAGGGTTGGAGCCCTCACAGAGAAAGCCCTCCCCCTGGGAGTCGCCAGTCTGCATAATTTGACTGACGGTACCCTGAGTAGTCCCTCCCTGTGAGAACGAACTGGTCGGTGGGAGGGTTATGACGGTTGTGGTGTCCCGGGGTCAGGTGATTATGTGACTCCTTTTTCATAAGCGGTCAAGGGGGAAACTCTCAGTGTTTGCAGCGATCCAATCAGCACCCAAGTAAATAATTCAGCAGGATTCATTTATAGAAGAAAGTTGTTTATATACAATAATATAAAGCATGTATACAATACTCATACGGCTCTTGCAACATGGTAGCAAGGACAAGGACAAGGACAACCAGAACTCAGAATCCAGAAGCACAGAAGCCATAGAATCTATAGTCCAAGGACAAACTAACTCTTATATACAAACCAGTTAAGCTAAGCCAGGGCCAGGCTCCCAAGCCATCTTCCCTGGCTCACAACAGATCCTGTTTCTTAGTCACCAAGCAGTTCCCATTGTTAGAATGGCAATCCCAGCTCATAATTACACTGACAGAAACCAGATTCAGTTAACAACCACGTTGCCAGTCTAACAACTGCAGTGATTCACTTAACAACAACTTATTTAGCAATAAAAGTCATCAAAGCTCAACCAACGTCTTGCTCAGCAACCTAAATGTTCAGCTCTATTGTGGTCATAAGTCTAGGACAAACTTGTACAAACGGACACACAATTTGGGATGGTATTTGAAAAAGACAGGGCAAGGAAGTGGTCAGATAAAAAGAGGATTTAGCTGCATAATGGATGGAGAAAGAGAAGCTTCTCAGGCTGTAAAACAGATGGCGGGAGATTTGCACTCTCAAACCTGAAAGATTCTGTTAAGGTAGCCTTACAATAAAGTAGAGTTAGTTCATTTGGTCGTGTTTCCTGCCTGGTTTAAAAAAGCTCTAGGCTTTTTTAAAAGAAAAAAAGATAAAAGAAAATTAGGGCCACGAAAGAGCAACTTCACAACTGAGAATCCTTTTGCCTGCTCACTTTCCGTAGGCCAGTGTTTCTCAACCTTGGAAGCTTGAAGATGGGTGGACTTCAACTCCCAGAATCCCCCAGCCAGCAGCGCTGGCTGGGGGATTCTGGGAGTTGAAGTCCACCCATCTTCAAGCTTCCAAGGTTGAGAAACACTGCCATAGGTGATTTCTTGCAACAAGATCAATCCCAATTTAAAATGTCAACGGAGATTCTCGGTCAACCAGGTCCCGGTTGTCCCAAAGGTGTTTTTTTTCAAGAGGCAACTGGACTTTCTGGTTTTTCTTCTGAAGATGTTTCGCTGCTCATCCAAGAAGCTTCTTCAGCTCTGGCTGGCTGGTGGATGATAGTCATCAACCAGCTGTCTGCAAGGGGTATCAATCCTTCCATCCTTCCCCACCATCCAGTCAGAGCTGAAGAAGCTTCTTGGATGAGAAGCGAAACATCTTCAAAAGGAAAAACCAGAAAGTCTTGGAAAAAAAAAAAAGCCCCTTTGGGACCCAATTAAAATAGTTCCATGGAATAGTTAAGAGCAGAAGAACGTGAAATAATGCATACTTTAGAACCAGTTCTAATTTTTAAATAAAAGAAAGGACAAGGGAGGAAAACAACAACAACAACAACTGGGATTAGCAAGTACATTTTCTGCCTTATCTAAGCAGGATAAAATAACCTTTTGCTCTGGGGCAAATCCTCACCATCTGGATCTTCCCTCTTGGCTTCCTGGCACCGTCTGCCATCCTGGGCTGCCATTTATGGCCCAATTCTGTTTTCTTTCAACACCCACGCTTCTTTCTTTGCTCCCAATGGCTGTCCTTCTCAATTCGGGATCCTGCCGCCTCTCGACTGCCAGAAGTCAGCTAAGGCAAGCCAGAAGATCCCGGATCTCATCCCCAGCTTAATTATCCCTAATTATTAAGCCTTTAATAATATGGTCCACATTCTTGCTTACTCAAGTGGTTCCCGTCTCAATCCCACGACAAGAGTAATTTTAGCATCCAAATCCCCGTGGGGAGGATACCGGGAGGAACAGCAGACAGAGTCCTCGGCTTACGGCCACCACTGAGCCTAACAGTTCTGTAAGCGAAATCACTGCAGTTTTCAATTTGGTGTGAAGTCCATCTGGCTTGTCCATTTGTCAGGAGGTCACAAAAGGGGATCCCTTGACCCCAGGACTGTCATAAATGTGAGACAGGTGTAAAGCATCTGTATCTAAATCACTTGACCACAGAGATGCTGCAACCGACATCAATGTGAGTCAGTTATCCAGCGTCTGAATTTTGATCACATGGCTGTGGGGGACACTGCAACGGTCGTAAATGTGAAAAATGGTCATAAGTCTCTTTTTTTCAGTGCCGTTGTAACTTTGGTCACTAAATGAACTGTTGTAAGTTGAGGACTACCTGTAGATAGTCTTCAACTTGCGACCATAAGTGAGACCAATTTTCCCATTGTTAAGCAAGACAGTTGTTAAATGAATCATGCGGTCATTAAGTGAATCCGGCTTCCCGTGTTCACTTTGCTAGTGAGAAGCCACCTGGGAAGGTCACACAAGTGGTGGGCCCAGGACAGTGCAACCATCGTACAGGTAGTCCTCACCTTATGACCATAATTGAACATGAAATTTCTGTTGCTAGGCAAGACAGTTAAGTGAGTTTGGCCCCATTTTACGACTTTTCCTGCCACAAGGAATTTTTCACATACGATCGCAAGTTGGTAGTTTATACAGGTAGTCCTTGACCACAATTGAGCCCAAAATTTAGGTTTCTAAGCAAGACATTTGTTGATCTCCAAGGTCCCTTCCTACTCTACTCTACTCTACTCTACTCTATTCTTGCCACAATTGTGATTTAACCTGGTTAGGTGAATCCGGCTTCCCCCATTGACTTTGCTTGTCAGAAGGTGATCACATGACCCCAGGACGATGCAACCATCATAAATATGAGTCCCTTGCCAATTTTGATCATGGGACCCTGGGGATGCTACAACAGTCGTAAATGTAAAAAACGGTCATAAGTCAATTTTTTCCAGTGTCGTTGTAACTAAAAAGTCAAACCGTCACTAAATGAATGGTTGTAAGTCAAGGACTACCTATCCACTGGAAGAAGCCACATGTTTGACTTCTAAATTCCTAACAAACCAACCAGCCCTTTGAATCCCTCTCTCAAAACTGCAACGCCAGCTGGGCCGGACGGATCTGATTGGACTCACCGATGGATCCCTTGGCTGCGATGGCCACTGCCTCCAGCAGGACTTGGATGATCCCAGCTCGAACGCGGGGAGAGTCTCGCTTGCAGCTGTCCAGGTGTGCCAGGATCTCCTGTATCACATGGTGCGAGTATTGGGCCTTGGAAGGAAACGGGGGGAAAGGGACACAAAATTGGCACCACTTCCAGGGTAGTAGTCTAGTCACAGTTCTCCCCCACTCCAGGGAAGGCAAATGAAATTTTTGGCGCCTCCAAGTCCAAACGAGAAACGGGAACCAAAGAACAGGTTTGGGGCATCCCGAAAAACGAAGAGGAACAGCTGGAAAGTCAAAGGAATAATGACTAAAACAGTGTTAGTCAACCTTGGTGACTTGAAGATGGGTGGACTTCAATTCCCAGAATTCCCCAGCCAGCAACACTGGCTGGGGAATTCTGGGAATTGAAGTCCACCCATCTTCAAGTCTCTAAGGTTGACCAACACTGCTTTAAAGACTCACAACCGCAACTGAGCCCATCATTTCAGTTTGTTAAGCGAGAGACCTTCGTTAAGTGAGTTTTGAGCCCATTTTACAACCTCTCTTCCACAGTTGTGAAGTGAATCCTTGATACGGTTTGTTAGGATATGGTTTGAGCCTAACAAGTTGTCCAGGCAATATATGTGTTCTGTGACTTTATCATGAATATGTATTGTGTGACTTTAAAGTTTTCCTGCTGATTCATTGTAATGCTGAGTCATGCTGTAATTAGATAATCACTGGTTGTAAACGTATTTAAGAAAGGTACCGTAAAGTATTCAGTTGATGATATCCTACCATTGTGTGTGGAGTTGCTACCATTGTGCTATCTTCGTTGGATGGATCTGCTACCATCGTGGTTTGTGAACCAGAGTGAGTTTGTTATTCTAACCAACTACTGTTTGTGTGGTAAGAAGATTTTGTATCACTGGACTGATTTAACTGGTAAAGACTTGGATTGATTTAAAGACTATGAGATTGTTTTTCACTATAAAGTAAACTTTTGATAAAACCAGTTTGCACATCTCTTATTCATTGCTCTCAGCAACGTTTCTCTGTGCTCTACACTCTGCTGGTTGGTAACACAACAACAATATCCTTAACACAGTTCTGTTACTAACAAGGTTGTTAAGTGAATCTGGCTTCCCCCCGCTGACTTTGCTCGCCAGAAGGTCATAAAAAGGGATCACGTGACGCTGGGACCTCATCCGTCATGAGTACATGCCAGTTGCCAAGCATCTCAATTTTGAGCCGGTGACCCTGGGGACGCTGCAATGGCCGCCAGTGTGAAAAGCGGTCGTAAGTCACTTTTTTTTCAGTACCATTGTAACTCAGAACGGTCACTAAACGAACAGTCGTTCGAAATGTTCTTAAGAGAGGAATAAAATACTTTATGTTGATCGTTAAATGTGAGTTAAAAGAAACATGGACTTGATTTGGGTTTTTGAAGTAAGGAAAATCTATGAAATACTGATTGTTAAAATGATAAATGAATATTATATAGAGCTGTTTAGATTTGAAGTTTAAGATTTAGGGTGATTACATAGTAAAATATTAAATGTTAGAATAAGATGTTAGATTGAATGATAAAAATTGGGTTTAATTTGTTCTTTTTTTCTTTTTCTTCCCTTTTAAGATGTTAACGGATGAAATTTGGAATTTATACTTATTTTATACCGGATCAAACACTTGCTCTAAAAAGATGCTGTTTTATGTTTAAAAATAAATTTCCAAAAAAAAAAAAAAAAAAGAATGCGGCAAGTAGGAAAGCTTTCAACTTCTGCCCTAAAACGAAATTTCAGGCTTCAAGTTGGCTGAACGTACACACGCACACACATTAAAGATGACGTCAGCCAAAAGAAAAATTTCACCCTGATGAAAAGGCTCTCTGCTTCCGATAATATATAAAAAGCACACCTGGCTGCAAAGAAGGTCTTGCCTGGGTTTGAACAGGGCAGACTTACCTGGATGGAGTACATGATGACCTTAAAGCAATGGACGGCAAATTCATTTGGGTCCCAGAGTTTGTGATGGCCTAAATGTCTGTTAAAAACAAATGATTTGTCTGTCAGTGCTACGGTGCGCACTGATGATGTTACTTAGTTGGGTCATGAAACATCTGCAAGAAAACAGCCAAACCCAGAGAGCACCAAGGACCCTACACTGTCCTTCCATGGCTTTCCATGTTGACTCCAGAGGGAAAGTTAAGCAGTGAGGTGCAAGGCTGCACTACTCCACACTGCTTTTAGTTCTTTCTATGAGCCAGTCCAGTTTCCGAACATGGATCAACAAAGAATGAAGCAGAAATTAAGAGCCTTGGTGGTACAGTGGTCTAAAGCACCCTGTTATTAAGACCAGCTGCCTGCAATTACTGCAGGTTCGAATCTCTCCAAGGCTCAAGGTTGACTCAGCCTTCCATCTTTTCTAAGGTAGGTGAAATGAGGACCCAGTTTGTGGGGGCAATAAGCTGACTTTGTATAAATAGACAAAAGGATGAAGGCTATTGCTTAGCGCATTGTAAGCCGCCCTGAGTCTCCGGAGAAGGGTGTCATATAAATCAAATTAAAAAAAATAAATAAATCAGAATGTTTCAGGAGGAGCCTTTGTGTCAGGAGCCACAGCTGTCCTGCCCCGCTTATCTCTTACTCCTAGCAAAACCCCAAAGATTCTGGAGGATCCCACTTACGCGAAGACTGGCCTGACGGCGTTGCTCATGTTCCCATAGGTCGCGCGGCCCAGCAGTTCTCGGAAGCAATTCTCGGCCAAGACAGCAGGATTCTCCTCTTTCTCACCTGATGGAGAGGCTGGTGGTCCAATTCGACTGGAAGGAAAGGAGACACTGCTGGGACAGGAATGCCAAGCCTGGCAGGGATGCTGAGGGACACTAGCACTCCCAGAGGAGACATCTGGCTCCCCTGAGCTTCTTTCCCTCTCAGCTGCTCCTTGCTCATGGCTGCTGCCTCTTTGTTAACCAGGGAAACCTCACCCAGTGCTCAACATTGGTAGGTCAAAAGAGGTTAACATTGGCCAACAGTGATCATCATTGGTCAACAAAGATCAACCAAAATCAACATTGGTCAATGAAGGGCAACAGAGGTCAACCAAGGTCAATAGTGATCAACCAAGGTCAACAGTGGTAAACATTGGTCAATTGAGATGAAGAGAGTTAAACAGTGGTCAACATTAGTCAACAGTGATCAAAAGAGGTCAACAGTGGTCAATATTGGTCAACTGAGGTCAGCATTGGTCAACAAAGATCAAACAAAATTAACATTGGTCAATGAAGTGCAACAAAGGTCTACCAAGGTCAATAGGGATCAACCAAGTTCAACAGTAGTGAATATTGGTCAATTGAGATGAAGAGAATTCAACATTGGTCAACAGTAGTCAACAGAGGTCTACAGTGGTCAGTATTGGTGAACCGAAGTCAACCAAGGTCAACAGTGGTCAACAGAAGTCATGATTAATCAACATTGGTCAACTGAGATCAACCAAGGTCAAGGGGAAGCTCAAAAGGGGAAGAAGTCACAGCCTTCCTCAAGGCAGACATACCCATCAGGGTCTTCTGTCTTCTGCATGTTGAAAAGCAGGGAGGGGACGATCTTGTCCATGTGCTGAGGCTCCCAGATGGTGGCCCGCAGCTCATCATTTACAGTCTTCCGCACAACTCCCTGGATGCCCCTGATGCCAGCGATCCGGATCCTTGTGGGAAGAGGCAGAAATGTCAGGTAACTCAAGGGAAGGGGTGAATGTGCGACAATTGCCCTACAAGTCCTATTTCCAAATTAAATCCTTCTGTGCAGACAGACGGGGCGGGGTCTAATGAAGTGATGTGGGGATGACGGACAGAAAACATGCCTACAGAAGTCAGCACATTGGCTGCTCCTCTTCCTTACTGGCCCTCTTCCTTTTTATTGCTCAAGCTGCCATTTACAGAATCCAAACTAACAGGGTTGGAAGGGACATTGGAGGTCTTCTAGTCCAACCCTCTGCTCAAAGAGGAGCCCAAATGGTTGTCCAATCTTTTCTTCTTTCCGCTACGCATTCAAAATGGACTGTGATTTGTGTGTCTGTGTGTGTATAGGACAAGAAGCAATGGGTGGAAACTCATTAAGGAGAGAAGCAACCTAGAAGGAAGGAGAAATTTCCTGACAGAACCAGTGCCTCCAGAAGCTGTAAATGCTCCAATACTGGAAGTTTTTAAAAAGAGACTGGACAACCATTTGTCTGAAATGGTACAGGGTTTCCTGCCTGAGCAGGGGGTTGGACTAGAAGACCTCCAAGGTCCCTTCCAACTATTCATCCTTCTCAGTGATGGGTTGCCCCCGGTTCGCACTGGTTCTACACAACCGGTAGTAAAACCAGCGGGAGGCTCCGCCCACCAATCCTAACGTCATCAAAACTCTTCTGCGCATGTGGCTCCACTGCGAACCAGTAGTAAAGGTAAGTAGAACCCACCTGATCCTTCTCCTCCTCCTCCTCCTCCTCTTTCTTCCATATCTGTCATCAGGCATTGGCAATCATGTTGGCAATCCTATTTTTATCAACAGCCGCACGAAAAAGTGCTGCTAAGTTTTGTCCAAACCAGTCCCTTAGATTTTGAAGCCATTCCTGTTCTTCTTCTGCCTGGATATTCTATTCTATACATGCATATATAAATATCTACAGCATTTCTATATGTATGTGCATGTAGGTGTACGGAGATATATATATGTAGGTCTTTGGTTATTCGGGTCTTCTCCCACGTAAAATTGGAAGTGTCTTGGCGATGTTTCGACGAAGTCTCATTCGTCATCTTCAGGCTGGAGTTCTCGGCTTCGTGCTTCCAGGAGCAATGCGTGGGAGAAGACCCGAATAACCAAAGACCTACATACAAACACCCGTGAAAACCTGAGAAAACATATATATATATATATATATATTTATCTTATCTTATCTTATCTTATCTTATCTTATCTTATCTTATCTTATCTTATCTTATCTTATCTTATCTTATCTATCTTATCTTATCTTATCTTATCTTATCTATCTTATCTTATCTTATCTTAGAAAATGGAGCAACACCGTGTTTGGCTGAGAGTCAGTGGAGAAGATTCTTGGTTCGCTAACTTAAGAAACAATCGGAAAGTTCACACTCACTCACTCTCACCCACACAACCGCATACACAACTTACTCGTTCCGTATTTCCGGATCGTCGTGGCAGGAGTGGCACATGGCACTGAAGCGGGACACGAAGAAGTCGTAGCGGCGATGATAGGAAGGCGTATCTTCCTCAATGTTCGCAAACTTGACAAACTGCAGGAAGGGGAAAGGAGGCATCCGGACGCAAGATTAGGAACAGAGCAATGACGAGCTCTGAAAAAGCACAGCCGGTCCCCGGCTTACGACTACGACGGAGCCCAAAATTTCCGCCTCCAAGCCAGACAGGCGTTCAGTGAGTTTTGCCCCATTTTACGACCTTTCTTGCCACCGTTGCTAAGTGAATCACTTCAGTTGTTAAGTGATTAATGCTTAAGGGAAGTTAAGGCAGTGTTTCTCAACCTTGGCTGCTGGACGATGTGTGGACTTCAACTCCCAGAAGATGAAGTCCACACATCATCCAGCGGCCAAGGTTGAGATACACAGAGTTAAGGGAATCCGGCTTTCTCTCTTTCGGCCAGCTGAACAAAAGCAGAGTCAGGGAATCCTCGACTTACAAGAGTTCATTTAGTGACCATTCAAAGTTACAATGGCGAACTCAAGTGACTTAGGAATGTTTTTCACACTTACGACCGGTCACAGGACCAAAATTCAGACGCTCGGCAACTGACTCATACTTACGACCGTAGCAGCGTCCCAGAGGACCATGTGATCCCCTTTCATGACCAGACTCACTTAACGACTGTGTGGTTACCTTAATTGCACTGATCCACTTAACAACCATGGCAAGTAAGATGGTAAATTGGGGGGCAAAACCCGTTTAACCCATGTCTCATTTAGCGACAGAAGTTTTGGCCTCAACGGTGGTTGTAAATCGAGGACTATCTGTACACTGGGGGAGAAGAATTTGAAGAAAGGCCGCCGCCGCCCCGTTCTGCCTTTCCCCTGTGGCCTGTTTCTCCCCGTTCCTCCGACGCTGATGGAGGCATCCCCGGATCGAAGCCCCTTTTAGGAAAAGCGGAGTGCTGACTTACGGAGTTGGTTCCCAGGACTTGTAATTCGGGGTCTCCGGACTCCAGCAGTTTGGCCACCATGTGCAGGAAGCTCTCCACGAAGGGCTTGATGCTCTGCGAGTGGCAGGCCATGAGCAGCTGGTCCAGGGCCTCCATTGCAATGAAGACGTACCTGGGCGGCAGGAGAGGAGAGGAGGGAGAGGCTCAGCGGAGGATCTCCTCTGCACCTGTCTTTGCACCCTGGCCAAGCCAGGGCCTCTTCCACCGGGCCTGCCCTGCCCGTGGCTCGCTTTGTGCAAACAGATAGATGCCCCTTTTACAAAAGTGGTCCCAAAAGATAAGGAGGAAAGGAGATATTTCTCCCCCACCCCCTCAAAAGTCTAAGGGCAAAGCAATTTCTTCTCTGGCAGGGGGTTGGACTAGAAGACCTCCAAGGTCCCTTCCGGTCCTATGTTTCTATGACTCTATGATCTTGGGGTTAGATTAGAGGATCTCTAAGGTCTCTTCCGGTCCTATGTTTCTACGATCTTGGGCAAAGGGATAGACTAGAAGATCTCCAAGGTCCCTTCCCCTTCTAGGTTTCAATGATCTTGGGTAAGGGGTTGGACTAGAGGATCTCTAAGGTCCCTTCCGGTCCTATGTTTCTATGACTCTATGATCTTGGGGTTGGACTAGAGGATCTCTAAAGTCCCTTCCGGTCCTATGTTTCTATGACTCTATGATCTTGGGGTTGGACTAGAGGATCTCTAAGGTCCCTTCTGGTCCTATGTTTCTATGACTCTATGATCTTGGGGTTGGACTAGAGGATCTCTAAGGTCCCTTCCGGTCCTATGTTTCTATGATCTTGGGCAAGGGGTTGGACTGGTCCAGGGGTCTCCAACCTTGGCCACTTGAAGACTTGTGGACTTCAACTCCCAGAATTCACAGCAAAGCTGGCTGAGGAATTCTGGGAGTTGAAGTCCACAAGTCTTCAAGTGGCCAAGGTTGGAGACCCCTGGATTAGAAGACCTCCATGGTCCCTTCAGGACCTAGAATTCTAGGAGCTTTCCAGCACATATTGGTGCTGAAACACACACACACACACACACACACACACACACACACACACACACCAGGAAGGAGGTCAAGAGTCCCACTTTGAGAAAGGGAGCCAAGAAGCCCGGAGCCTTCTCACCCGTAGCGATGGCGGATGACATCCCGGCTCAGCCTTTCCGCCAAGTAGGCGCCAATCCGATCCAGCTTCTCTGGGGCAGAGACCGCGTAGAAGGTCAGCTTCTCCATGTCCGATTTGACCAGGCCATCCTGGGCAGCCAAGAGGACATGCCGGTTGGTCAAGCAGCGATGGGGAGCTTTCCCCTTGACCGCTCCCTTTTGGAGGAGCGGCCTCAACACCCCACCCCACCCACAAAAGGAGTGGCCAAGGCAGGGGCGGCCAGTCTGGGACCGCTTCATATAGGATTTTTGGCAACCCCAGAGAGAGAAGGCAGCAGGAGGAGAATAAAGAAATAGACAAAAGGAACAGACATAACCTTGAGACTCCTGGAAGTTTTTAAAAAGGGAGGGAAGGGAGGAGGAAGGAAGTGGGGAAGGGGAAGAGAGGAGGGGAAGGAAAGAAGGAAGGAAGGAGGGAGGAAGGAAGGAAGGAGGGAGGGAGGGAGGAAGAGAAGGAAGGAAGGATGGAAGGAGGGAGGGAGAGAAGGAAGGAAGGAGGGACGGAAGGAAGGAAGGAAGGAAGGAAGGAAGGAAGGAAGGAAGGAGACAGGGAGGAAGGAAAGAGGGCGGGAGAGAAGGAAGGAAGGTAAGAGGGAGAGAAGGAAGGAAGGAGTGAGGGAGGAAGGAGGGAGGGAGGGAGAGAAGGAGGGAAGGAAGGAGGGAGGGAGAGAAGGAGGGAAGGAAGGAGGGAGGGAGAGAAGGAGGGAAGGAAGGAGGGAGGGAGAGAAGGAAGGAAGGAGGGACGGAAGGAAGGAAGGAAGGAAGGAAGGAGACAGGGAGGAAGGAAGGAGGGAGGGAGAGAAGGAAGGTAAGAGGGAGGAAGGAGGGAGGGAGGGAGAGAAGGAAGGAAGGAGTGAGGGAGGAAGGAGGGAGGGAGGGAGAGAAGGAAGGAAGGAAGGAGGGAGGGAGAGAAGGAGGGAAGGAGAGAAGGAAGGAAGGAGAGAAGGAAGGAAGGAGAGAGGGAGGAAGGAGGGAGGGAGAGAAGGAAGGTAAGAGGGAGGAAGGAGGGAGGGAGGGAGAGAAGGAAGGAAGGAAGGAGGGAGGGAGAGAAGGAGGGAAGGAAGGAGGGAAGGAGAGAAGGAAGGAAGGAGAGAGGGAGGAAGGAAGGAGGGAGGGAGAGAAGGAAGGAGTGAGGGAGGAAGGAGGGAGGGAGGGAGAGAAGGAAGGAGGGAGGGAGAGAAGGATGGAAGGAAGGAAGGAAGGAGAGAGGGAGGAAGGAAGGAGGGAGGGAGAGAAGGAAGGAGGGAGGGAGGAAGGAGGGAGGGAGGGAGAGAAGGAAGGAGGGAGGGAGGGAGAGAAGGATGGAAGGAAGGAGGGAAGGAGAGAAGGAAGGAAGGAGAGAGGGAGGAAGGAAGGAAGAAGGGAGAGAAGGAAGGAGACAGGGAGGAAGGAAGGAGTGAGGGAGGAAGGAGGGAGGGAGGGAGAGAAGGATGGAAGGAAGGAGGGAAGGAGAGAAGGAAGGAAGGAGAGAGGGAGGAAGGAAGGAAGGAAGGAAGGAAGGAGACAGGGAGGAAGGAAGGAGTGAGGGAGGAAGGAGGGAGGGAGGGAGAGAAGGATGGAAGGAAGGAGGGAAGGAGAGAAGGAAGAAAGGAGAGAGGGAGGGAGGAAGGAAGGAGGGAGGGAGGGAGAGAAGGAAGGAAGGAAGGAAGGAAGGAAGGAGGGAGGGAGAGAAGGAAGGAAGGAAGGAAGGAAGGAGGGAGGGAGAGAAGGAAGGAAGGAAGGAGGGAGGGAGAGAAGGAGGGAAGGAGAGAAGGAAGGAAGGAGAGAGGGAGGAAGGAGGGAGGGAGAGAAGGAAGGTAAGAGGGAGGAAGGAGGGAGGGAGGGAGAGAAGGAAGGAAGGAGTGAGGGAGGAAGGAGGGAGGGAGGGAGAGAAGGAAGGAAGGAAGGAGGGAGGGAGAGAAGGAGGGAAGGAAGGAGGGAAGGAGAGAAGGAAGGAAGGAGAGAGGGAGGAAGGAAGGAAGGAAGGAAGGAAGGAGACAGGGAGGAAGGAAGGAGTGAGGGAGGAAGGAGGGAGGGAGGGAGAGAAGGATGGAAGGAAGGAGGGAAGGAGAGAAGGAAGGAAGGAGAGAGGGAGGAAGGAAGGAAGGAAGGAAGGAAGGAGACAGGGAGGAAGGAAGGAGTGAGGGAGGAAGGAGGGAGGGAGGGAGAGAAGGATGGAAGGAAGGAGGGAAGGAGAGAAGGAAGAAAGGAGGGAGGGAAAGAAGGAAGGTAAGAGGGAGGGAGAGAAGGAAGGAAGGAAGGAAGGAGCGAGGGAGGAAGGGAGGGAGTCTTGCTTAGGTGTGCTACCTGTTCTAAAGAGCCCTTCAAGGCTAAACACAGAGGAAGGGAAAGGCAAAGGCAGTTGTATAGCTGGGCACAAATCCCCTGGCCTTTAAAAAAACTGCAATGCCCAGCAGCCACAGCTCCCGCAAGAGGGGCCAAAGGGCCCAAGTCCTCCCAACGCAGAGGCTCAGCCAAGGTGAACAGCCCAGGCAGGGAATCAACCTGCCAAGCGCCCCTCTTGCCCAAAAGAAACTGGCAGGCAGCTCTCTGCCGATGCCCAGGTGCTTCCAGGCCACCTCCCAACCGCCGATCAGGAGCTGCCGGGAGAGCCCCCCCCCCACTTACTTTGGGGTCCTCGGGGAAGATGTTGTCCACCAAGCGCTTGTATCGCGGGCGCAAGGCAGCGCAGCAGCAGCAGACTCCTGCGGGAAACACGGGGGGTGAGAAGGGGGCTGGTGGGGAAAGAGGCGGTTCCGTCTGCAACCCGGAGAAGAGCCTCGCTCTCTTTGCAAGTTTACAGGGTGCAGAAAGGGGGCCCCCTGTTTGGCATCGCCCCACAAGTGTCCTCAAGTCACTTTCAGAAAACCACGAAATGGCATTTGGGCCACTATTTGGGGTTGCAACCGGTTTACGGTGGGAAAGAGCTGCAGTTGAAGAGAGGGATTGATTATTATTTTTTTTAATTTGATTTATATGCCGCCCTTCTCCGGAGACTCAGGGCGGCTTACAATGCGCTAAACCTTCATCCTTTTGTATATTTTATACAAAGTCAGCTTATTGCCCCCACAAACTGGGTCCTCATTTTACCTTAGAAAGGAAGGAAGGCTGAGTCAACCTTGAGCCTTGGCGAGATTCGAACCAGCAGAAATTGCAGGCAGCTGTGTTAATAACAGGGTACGTATACCACTGTACTATCAAGGCTCTTGATTGATGGATGGATTGATTGATTGATTGATTTTCTCCTTGTATAGAATAAATGCTTACTGAACAGCATACTGTCTGGGTCAGTTGGTTTACACAACAATATTAAACTGCTAATTTTTCTACCTCTATTGTCCAAGCATTGATAAAACGGGTCCCAAGTTTGAAAATATTCTGTGACTTCTTTTATCTTAACAATTAATCAGAACAATTAACCAGTGGAACGACTTGCCTCCAGAAGCTGTGACTGCTCCAACATTGGAGGTTTTAAAGAAGAGATTGGATAACCATTTGTCTGAAGTGGTGTGGGGTTACCTGCCTGAGCAGGGGGTTGGACTAGAAGACCTCCAAGGTCCCTTCCAACTCTGTTACTCTATTCTATTCTATCTTCATTGTTAATCTGTCCATTTCTGCACAGCCTAATATTTTTTTTAAATTATCTCTTCTTCTCCGGGTGTTTTCTCATTTTCCCAATATTGCGCAAATACAATTCTTGCTGCTGTCAAAACATGTAATGTTAAATATACATTCTCTTTAGCATACTTTTCTGGTATTATGCCTAACAAAGATAATTCTTTGTAATCTATATTACAAATTCTTTTGTAATCTATATCAGTGTTTCTCAACCTTAGTAGCTTGAAGATGGGTGAACTTCAACTCCCAGAATCCCCCAGCCAGCAGCACTGGCTGGGGGATTCTGGGAGTTTAAGTCCACCCATCTTCAAGCTTCCAAGGTTGAGAAACACTGGTCTATATGGCGCCTTGGATCGTCTTATGCTTAATGTCCTACAAATGATGTGTGTCAGTAGCTGGTAGTCCTCGACTTATGACCGCCATTGAGCCCAACATTTCTGTCGCTGAGATGGCATTTAAAGTCAGCTTTCTTAAGTCATAGGTCACTGTATTTCAATGCTGCCGTAACTTTGGTCACTAAATGAACTGTCGTAAGTCGAGGACTACTCATACACGTGTAAGTAGACCTTTAAATCACCCCAAGTATGAGATCTGATCCTGGCAGAGGGAGCAGGTGTGAACTGGGAAGCCCTTGAGAATTCAAGCAATTTCTTTTTTTCTTAAACGCAGTGGTCAGAATGAAAGATATGATGGGGGAAAACCAGGCAGATTTTCAAAGATTATCTAGTCAAAGGGGGGGGGGGGGAATCCCCAAACAATTTGTGACCTTTGACCTTCAAAGCCACCTTCAAACCAGAAGCATTTCCAGAAAATTTACACTAATCTCTGCTTGGCAGTGGATATTCCTAAGAGAAACGTGGGTGAACATTCCTAAGGACAGCAATAAAATGCATGTCTGGCCCACAGCAGCTGCCTTCCTGTGTGCCCAACAGCTGTCTCCAGATGTGTCTCACTAATAATTCAATTCCCTGGCAGCTATTGGGATGAAACAGATCAAATAAAGCTTTTTTTTAAAAAAAATAAAAACTAGAGGTCTTTATGCTAACTGCCGAAACTCCTTCTTAATTCTCAAGAAATTCAGCATCTGTCGATGAATTTGCAAAGGGAAAACATCTGGAGGATGTTTGTGAATTGCCTCCCTGAAAGGTTCACCCTTGATCAATTTTATTTATTTATTTATTTATTAAATTTGTATACCGCTCTTCTCCCGAAGGACTCAGGGCGGTGAACAGCCAAATAAAATATATATAATATAAATAAAACACATATAATACAAATGTTAAAAAAACCATTAAAATACAATTAAATAATTGGCCCGGAAAATGAAATTTAGAACACCCCAAATTCATAAGACAAATTTAAAATTTAGAAATTTTTAAAAAGTTTAAAAGAGAGGTTAGGCCAGGCCGGCTTGTTGGAAAAGAAATGTTTTGAAATGTTTTGATTCAATTATAATCGAAAAATGCAGAAAAAGCAAAGGTTCTTTTAAGCCCAGAGCGAATATACCAATATCCTAGATTAGAAGAAGCTGTTTTCGCTGTATTGGAGTATCTCCCCTCCAGGGACGCCACTGGCTCTTTGCTCCATCAAAACCTATCTTTCCGTTACGTTGATCAGATTATATCACGGCGCAGGAGGGGAGAAGGAAGAAGTTCTTGGGGGAATTTTATGCTCTTAGGTTCAGCGCCCAGAACGAAGCGATTGTGGAAGTATAAAAATTTCGTTAATATTTTTTTTTCAGACGTTGGAAAAAACAAACCTTTTTTTTTTTTTTTGCAAATGAGCCAGCTGTTTCTGAAGACTTCTGCAAACAATAAGTCCAGTTGTCCTCCGCATGTGTGATGTCTTCTCCCCATATTCCTGCCCCATTGCTTTATCTGGACAGGATGGGCCATTGTGGCCCACCCCAGGTCTATGGGGTAAACCCCACATTACCTTCCAGACTGCCAACAGCTGCTTCTTGTACAACCACAACAAAAACAAGGAGGAAACTGCACAAACTCCACATCCGTTTTGCGCATCGCTGCTCTCCTGACTTTGGAAGAATCTGATCTCCCATCAGGGTCTCGTGGTGGAAGAGGGGATATGTCACCTACCAAAACATGAGCAGGGCCCCGGTTCCCAGGCAGGGTTGTAGTCGTAAGACCTGTCCGGCTCGGCTACGGGAACAGCCACATAGGTCCTCATCCTTGCCAGCTTGTGACACTCAGCCTTGTGGCTGCCTCTGACTCTCCCGTGTCCTTTCAGCATCGCTGAATTCGGACACCAGCGTTCAATCCGCAATGGATATCCACACCCAGGTTCCCCAGACACCAGAACAACGTGGCCAGGTGTGCAATTCCATTAATAATGCAGGGCCCTGGAAAGAGGAGACCGGCTGGCGTCCCGTGGCCTCGTCCTTCTCGTGCACTCAGAACCGTCTGCGCACTTCGCAGTGTGACTCGCAACTGGAGCCACGGTGTCACTCCGCAGGAAAAACACACAGGGATGCAGGGTTTATTCTGCCCAGCTGAGGAATAGCAGTGAACAACAAGCCTCCCAGCAAGTCGAAACACGTCCTGTGAACCGCTCGCGAAGGAAGGTCACGGCTGCTCCTGAAACCTCTAATCATCATTAGAAGTTGTGCCAGCTCCAAAGTGCGGCTTGGCTTTGCTGTGGCAACAGAGGTGAGTGCGATGCCTCCATGGGGGCTGCAAGAGTTCGGCCTTAAAAGGTCTGGATTTCCATGGGTTGCGATTTTTCTCTTGCAGCCCCTTTATTTTACTTTATTAATTGATTTATTTTGGCCAAGTGTGGTTAGGCGCGCAAGGAATTCACACAGAAGCACTTGCAAAGCAACACAATATAATAATAATAATAATAATAATAATAATAAGAAGAAGAAGAAGAAGAAGAAGAAGAAGAAGAAGAAGAAGAAGTCCTTGGGAAGTCAATAAATAAGACAGAAATGCCAAATCCACTCTGAACATCTGGCTGACTGGATGATGAACCATAATAACATCTGGAGCACCACTTGAACACCAGCAAAAGGCAGCTTTACTTGGAACAGCTTACATCCTGCGATGATATCTGTAACACCATCACATTTGCCTATCCCTGGTCCTTGGGAGGGTTTCGATAGCAGTAGCACTTAGACTTATATACTGCTTTACAGTGCTTTACGGCCCTCTCTAAGCGGTTTACAGAATCAGCCTCTTGCCCCCAACAATCTGGCTCCTCATTTTACTGACCTCGGAAGGACAGAAGGCTGAGTCGACCTTGAGTCTCATCATGATCGAACTGCTGGCTGTGGGCAGAGTTAATCCACTCAATAGCCAGATAAAAATGCCGAATCCAATCTGAGCATCTGCCAGACTGTGCAACCAATCACAACAGCATCACACAAATGGTTGCTTTTATCCGTAGGATGCATACAAATTATTTTATTATTTTAGGGAGATCATGAAGCTTCCCTGCCATGAAGCATTTGCAAGTCATCTTTAACCAAATATCTCTTTACGAAAGCTTTGGGGATGACACAAGAGATTTGAGCCGAGTGCTCAAATCCTGTTGGGAAGAGGGCCCTTCTGATAATGCAGAGGAACCGACGGCATCATGAAGGCTGGCGTCAACTCCAATCTGATCCCGGCTTCAACAAGTCTCCACACTTTCGTAGATTGTCTCTGATCTGCCTCTGACACGCCACTGCACTTCGGCTGCTCCAAAGGGTTCCAGTTCCTTCAAAGCAGAAGTCACACGGACCTATTTCCGTGTCCAAGGAAAGGAATCATCCTCTTTTAACGACCCCATAATCCCTTGCGGGGTGGAGTCTGGGCAACTGAACGGGGTTGTGTGTTTACTGTCCGGATGCCTTTCCTGTCGCCAATACGGAATTTTGATCAGCAGATATATTCTCATTGTGCCCAGAGAGAGAATTACCTGCCTCTACCTAGGATCGAATTCACAGCCTCCTGATTTTGAGGCCAGAGCTCCGCCTCTAAGCCACCGCACCACTCTGTCCAAGGAAAAGAATGCCTATTTTATAAAAAGAAGCCTGTCCCCGGGTCTCTAGTCGGAGCTAAGCAAGAGAGGCGACAGAAGGACAGTGGAACCCGTTCACGCGAGACCGGGTATTGTGTAATGCTTCGAGCGGGATCAAAGTTTCATCCTCAGAAAACTTCTCGGGAAGTTTCGGCGGTTCAAAGCCTCTGTGTCAAAGTCCCTCTGTGCCATTGAAAACTACCGTTCCCATCAAACAATTGCTTTTCCTTGGCAATAATAATAATAATAATAATAATAATAATAATAATAATAATAATAATAATAATAATTGTTTTGGAAAAGAAAAGATGTTCAGAGACACTAAAAGCAAAAGAATACAGGCAGGTTTAGCCGAACCCATTCCAACGTCTCTATACTAGTGTTTCTCAGCCTTGGAAGCTTGAAGATGGGGGGACTTCAACTCCCAGAATCCCCCAGCCAGCGCTGCTGGCTGGGGGATTCTGGGAGTTGAAGTCCCCCCATCTTCAAGCTTCCAAAGTTGAGAAACACTGCTCTATACGATGAGCTCCTTCACTGAAATTTCGAATTGGGCATTCCGTGTTGTTGTTGTTTTTTCATTTTGGGCTTAAAGGGTGAAAATGTTTCTCGATCTCTTCTGCTTTTATCAGGTCGAAAAAGGATGTATGTATTTGAAGAATAAATATTCACATAATTCAACCCCCATTCAGCCTCTCAGATTTCCCTGGAGTTTTGTAGAGACTGACCGCAAATTAAGGCACCATAACGTTTCCCCTTAAGGATTGTTTCAACTGCCAAGCAAATAAAATTGTTAATACTTTTCCGGATAATAATGATCCAGACTCTGGCGGATTCGGTGGACGTAAAGCCAGAAATTAATCTTTAGAAATAACTCCCCCCACCCATTATTTTTGCAAGGAGCTTAAAAGATTCTGTGCACATAATTATTAACAAGATTTCTGTACTCACGTCCCGGCATCATAAATCGGTCATTTGGCCTCTATTTCCCACAACCTGATAATCTGCAAGAAAGAAAGAAAAGCAGATGATGTCAGAACCGTTTCACTGATCATTGAAAGCTTTAGCACCAATTATGTTAGTCCTCAACTTACAACTCTTTGCTTAGGGAACATTCAAAATTACAATTACAATTACGTCGTAACTTCGGCCACTAAACGAATAATTGTAAATTTGAGGACTGCTTAGGAAGCTTGCGAATAACCATATATTTAAAAATGAAAAAAAAAAATATCCTCACAATTCTATGAAATAGAACAATCTGAGACCTAAAAGCGGGGAAATCACGAGTCTCAAGGGTAATTTTGCTGGCTAAAAATAAAGAAACAAAAGTAGGTTAGGAAATAGGAGACCTCAGGGCTGTGCAGGGCCTTGAGCCGCTCATTTCTCCGTGCCACTGCTTAAAGCACCTTCAGACAATACAGGTAGTCCTCAACTTACAACAGTTCATTTAGTGACCATTCAAAGTTATGACGGCACTGAAAAAAGTGACTTATGACCGTTTTTCACATCTATGACCATTGCAGAGTCCCCGTGGTCACATGATCTGGCCACATGTTTTGTTTATTGTTTTTAATTAACGGGGCCAAATTTATATATGTATATTTTTAACTGTATTTTAATATTTGTACTTGATGTTTTTACTTGGCTGTTCACCGCCCTGAGTCCTCAGGGAGAAGGGCGGTATACAAATTCAAAATAAAATAAAAATAAAAATAAATAAATGATCAAAATTCACACGCTTGGCAACTGACTCATATTTACGACGGTTCCAATGTCCCCGGGGGTCACGTGATTCCCTTTTGTGACTTCCTGACAAGCAAAATCCATGGGAAACTTGAATTCACTTAACAGCCGTGTTGCTAACTGAACAACTGCAGTGATTCACTTAACAACCTTGGAAAGGAAGGTCATAAAATTCACTTAACCAACATCTTGCTCAGCAACAGAAATGTTGGGCTCAATTGTGGTCGTAAATCGAGGATTACCTGTACCTGCAGGAGGGGAGAGAGGGAGGGGAGAGATGACTCAATTCGGGGTTTAGTTTAATCAGCAGTGGTTCTGATCAGAAAATTTTCAGATCAAATTTCAATCACAGCCAATCCCAGGGAGAATGGAGCAGTGGACTTTCCTGGGGTTTTCATTGCTGATTTTTGTGTGTGTGTGTTGTTTTGTTTTGCTGGGTTTGATTGTGTTTAGGAGGTAGAATTCAAGACTTAGAATAACTTTATTGTCACTTTGAATGCTAATCGGCATACATTAAAATGAAATTGCATTGCCCGCGGCTCTCAAAGGGGCACCACCTCCAATATACACTCCATAAACACGAGAATAAATAAATATGCATAGATCCAAATGCCCACATATATTACCATGTTTCCCTGAAAATAAGACTGGGCTTATTTTCTGATAATATAGATTGATAAATAATAAAGATAAAGACGGATAATATTAATTTTTGCTCCAAAAGATGCATTAGGGCTTATTTTCTGGTTAGGTCTTATTTTGGGGGAAATACCGTACTAAATGCATCCATCTGACTATCTTAACTGGGGGTTATTTTGGGGGCGGCGGCTTATATTACGAGCATCCTGAAAAATCATGCTAGGACCTATTTTCCGATTGGATCTTATTTTCAGGGAAACAGGGTATATATATGACCCAGAGAAACAACAAAGAGTCTAGTTCAGATGTATGTACAGGGCAAGAAAAACAAATCTTGAGCCAGAGTTAAGGTATTGCTGAAAAGGAGGAGGAGAAGTCCCAATTTTGTTAGATCTAAGAGCTACTTCCAATATTTATACAGCTAGATCAGGGGCCATCCAACCTTGGCCCCTTTAAGACCTGTGGACTTCAACTCCCAGAATTCCCCAGCCAGCGCGTATGCGCTGGCTGGGGAATTCTGGGAGTTGAAGTCCACAGGTCTTAAAGGGGCCAAGGTTGGACGGCCCTGAAGTGGACTAACACATTATGGTGACATTACAAGAATCAGCAGTTTACAAACATCAGTTTCATCAGAAAAATAGCATTTTTGCCCTGGGCAACCTTTCTATGATGCTTCCGTAATTGAACAGTTGGAATTGATTGATTGATTGATTGATTGATTGATTGATTGATCTACAAGGCAAATTCTTGCCCATTGGACAAGCCAATATCAGCCTGGCAACCAAATCTAGGTTAGTCCACTGGATTGTGTTCCCCAAGGCCACCTATGGTTGTGAAAGCCGGAGCTTAAAAAAAAGCAAGGCAGGAAGACAATCGAAGGGGTTAGAGGTGGGGCGCGGGAGGAGACCCTCTATGGATGGCAAAGGTGACCAACGCACAAGTAATGGAGCAGGTGACACCATGCCTGTTCCTGGGAGGCAAAAATCACCAACTGCATCTCTCTTATTTTGGCCGTGCCATGGGGAGAGATTCAGGAATTAGCTTTGGAAGAATTAGTGGTAAAAGGGAACCAGGCAGTCAAGACAGTGGCTGGACACCAAAAGCAGCACAAGGTCGGAAGATATTGCTTAACGCATTGTAAGCCGCCCTGAGTCTCCGGAGAAGGGCGGCATATAAATCAAATTAAAAAAAAAAAGGATGTTGTAGAGAGACCTCCTGGCCCTTAAGAATCGCGAAGAATCGGACTCAACTGAAGGGATCATCATTTCTTTCTCTCTTTCCTTTCCTTTCCTTCATTCTATCTCCCCTCCCTCCCTCCCTGTTCTGCCCCAGCTATGGACCCCAAAGAACGCAGCACACACAAACCCTATACAAAGCTTATTTTACTCAAATAACTCAGTCTTTTCCAAACAAAGACTGTTAATAAACTTTCTTAACAGGCTACAAGAAACCAAAGATAAAGTAATCACAATCTTACGAAGGTTGGCAGAAAGCCCAGAAGCAATTTGCAGAGAATCCAGACGTGAAGGAGAGTGAACTAAAGTTGTTCCCTACACCTTGCTGCAATCAGTGTTCCTCCTTAAATAGGCTAAGGGAGTGGCCAATTAGCCCCAAGCCTTACTCTCGAGGAGACCTCCTCCTGAGGAGCCACTCCTGCCTTTTGGCAGCTCTGCGCGCCCGTGCATCGAGAAGAGGCTCCTCCTCTTCATCCTCTTCACTTAAAGGAGCTTCTGGAGGTTCTGAAGGCCCTGGCTGAATCCCCGCCTCTGGCACCACATCTTCTCCAGCCTCCTCACTGTCTGACTCAAGCACCAGCTGCATAGGCTGCTGGCACAGCACCACACCAGCCTCCTCGCTGTCGGAATTGGCTACAATCCGCACAGGCTGCTGATGGGCCACAACTCTCCCTCCCTCTATCCCTCTATCCATCTATCTATCTATCTATCTATCTATCTATCTATCTAATCTATCTACCAACCAACCATATTTTTCAGAGTATAAAATGCACTTCACCCCCCAAAAAAAGAGGGTAAAAATCTGGGTGCGTCTTATACTCCAAATGTAGCCCCGCCCAGCTTCTCAAACGGAGGTTTCAGAGGCTGAAAAAAAGCAATAGAAATGAAGCTTCGGAAAAGAAGCCCCAAACAGAGCTTCAGAGGCTTTTTTTCTGAAGCTCTGTTTCGGAGGCTTTCAGAGGCAGGAAAAAGTTTTTTTCTGAAAGTTTCTGGAGTTTCAGAAGTTTCAGAGGCAGAAAAAAAAGCAAAAAAAAAAAAAAAAATAAATCCCAAAAAACAAGGCCCAGAGCTCACCACCAAGGAACCTGTTGCTAAAATTCACCTCTGGGAACAGCTGACTGGGGGTACTCCGGGAGGCTGATCCACCTGCTAATCAGCTTATTTTCCTCCCCAAAAACTAAGGTGCGTCTTATACTCCGAAAAATGAAGTACCTATCTACCTACCTATCTATCCATCCTCTATCTACCCACCACCCACCCCTTCTTCCCTCCCTCCCTGCCTTCCTTCCCTGACAAAGGAAACCAGGCCACCAAAGAACACAGTGGCTGGAAACCATCAAAACTGAGGGTGGAGGTCCATTCTCCGAGCTTGTGGGTAGGTTTCTCAACGTTTCATTTCCAGGCTAAGGAACCTCTTCAGCAGAGTTTAGGGGGTGTCACTGTCAGTGTTATTCTGCTTATCAGGGCTTCCTGTGGTCTGATGGCCTGGTGTGGGTTACGTCAGGTGAGGCTCTTGTAATGGGCCTTGTGACAGGGAGGGTCACACCAGGTGAGGGTCTCCTGATGGGTCGGTCCATTCCGCTGAAGATGTTACCTGGTAGGTTAGAAACCAACCCACAAGCTGGGAGAACAAACCTCCATCCTTCTTCTCCGCCCGAGCCACAGATATTCCCCACTATCTCAAACCATCAAAGCTGACACCAGTGTTGTGGCTCCGTTACCGGAGCCTGTGTCATCGGCAGGAGAGGACTCCGAGAGTGAAGAAGAGGAGTTGGCAAGGCCTCCCTCTCCAGGACCCTCCTCTCTGGCAATGCCTTCGGTGTCCGTCGAAGGGCAAGAGATAGGGCCGGGGCCAAGCACGTCCACGCAGCCACAGGTGGACAGTGATGAGGATAATGAGTCTTGGCTGGATCCACGCCAGCGTCGCAGAGATAAGCGCACACAACAGAAGAAAAGGTGTGCCCGAGATTAGTCTGAGTCACTGGACCACACCCCACAGGGTATAAAAGGGAGTGTGGTGGCCAGTCAAACCTTGTGACGAACAAAGCTGAAAGCTTCCACGCCATTCTGCATTGCCGGACTTTTGCTATAGACTTTGCTGGATTATCTCTGGACTTGATTGACTCTGTAATTATTGAGCTGCTTTCCTTTGATGTACCAGAAGCAGGGAGAAGTTATCTCTCCTCTTCGTAAATAATAAACTCTTGGCAGGCAGCCACTAGGTTGTTGCCAAGTTCCGTTATCTTAAGGAAAAGGATTTTGCCGGCTGGTTTGGTCTTTAACTCTTGAACGTCTGTTGGTGTGTGTGCGTGGGGTTGGGGACAGAACATCCAGTCAGTTAGAGCACAGAACGACGCAAAGAAACAGTGCAAGATCGGAAGATGTGGAGAGACCCCCTCCCCTCTGGCCCAGAGAATCACCAAGAACTGGAGACGACTGAACGGATCACATCCTCCTCCTCCTCCTCCTCCTCATCGCTCATCGATATCACCAGAGATTCCTTGCAACAAAACTGAATGGAAACGGCAGGCAATGCAACGCGTAGAATTCAAGCCGGAGTCTCATTTGAAAAGGATAACGCCTGGCTTCAATTTTTGCTCACAACCTTTTCCAGATTTAATTTGAAACATTTTCTTCCCCCACCATCTGATGGGGAAAAAAAAATACGCCATCCTATCATGGTGGGAGGGGAGGGAACGAGCAGAGCTTGCATTTTATTTTTCCCCATATGCCGTGCAACCAGGAGAAAGGCGGAAAGGAGCTTCTGTACCTTTTTTAAAGTCTCGTTCTTTAAACGTGCATAATAAACAGCTATGAGGGAGCAATTAGTGAAGCCCTGGAATAAAACAGTTCTGCAAAACGAGCGATGGTTAACCTTGCTGCATCAGGGTTGAATTTCGATCACCGAGTCCCTTTCGGGAAAAGACGACGCTTCAGAAAAATAGTCCTTTAGCGCAGGGGTCTCCAACCTTGGCAACTTTTAGACTTGTGGACTTCAACTCCCAGAATTCCCCAGCCAGCGCATGTGCGCTGGCTGGGGAATTCTGGGAGTTGAAGTCCACAAGTCTAAAAGTTGCCAAGGTTGGAGACCTCTGCTTTAGCGTCCTATGTAGAGTTTCTCTCAAAATACCAGCTGCTTGGGAAAAGACACAGATACCCCTTGAGTATCGCTGCCTCTGAGCTCTCAAGGATGCCGTACTTTATTTCAATTTTATGTATTTCATGTTCCTTTCAGCTTTCAGAATTACTGTTTGCAATCTATCTCTACTACGCTGGTAGGTGACCATAAATAAGGATTTGATTCCAGTCGTTCAATGGGAACAACTTACAGCTGTTATCCTCAAGCAGCTGCTTGCCACTATTTTCCAAAATAGTTTCTTTCAGGAAACCAACAAAGGAGAATATCTGTAGCTCAGGGAAAGCAGAAGCCATCGGTTAATATTTCAGACCAGGGGAGGGGACGGCTGGGGCGGTTGCAGAGAGGAGGAGGACTTGGCGGCCCTTGGGGGTCTCTGAGTTTGGGGGTTTTCTTGCAGACGTTTTATGACCCAAATTAAGTGACATCGTCAGTGATAGATGAGGTCACCTAGTTCGGGTCATGGAACTTCTGCAAGAAAACCACCAAGCTTGGAGAAAACCATGGATGGATGGAAGGAAGGAAGGAAGGGACAATGATAACGTTACCTAGTTAGGTAATGAAATGTCTGTAAGAACACAACCAAGCTCAGAGAGAGGAAGGAAGGAAGGGGGAGGGAGGGATTGAGGAAGGGAGGGAGGGAAGGAAGGAAGGAAGGAAGGAAGGAAGGACAATGATAATGTTACCTATATTATTGGGTAACAAATTGGGTAATGAAATGTCTGTAAATGTCTTTAAGAACACAACCAAGCTCACAGAGAGGGAGAGAGGGAAGAAGGAAGGAAGGAAGGAAGGGGAAGGGAGGGAGGGAGGGAGGAAGGGAGGGGAAGGGAGGGAGGGAGGGGGAGGGAGGGAGGGAAGAAGGAAGGAAGGAAGGAAGGAAGGGGAAGGGGAAGAGAGGGAGGGAGGGAAGAAGGAAGGAAGGAAGGAAGGGGGAGGGAGGGAGGAAGGAAGGAAGGAAGGGGAAGGGAGGGAAGGAGGGAAGAAGGAAGGAAGGAAGGGGGAGGGAGGGAGGGAGGGAAGAAGGAAGGAAGGAAGGGGGAGGGAGGGAGAGAGGGAGGAAGGAAGGAAGAAGGAAAAGGGAGGGAGGGAGGGAGGGAAGAAGGGAGGGAAGAAAGGGGAAGGGAGCGAGGGAGCGAGGAAAGAAAGAAAGAAAGAAAGAAAGAAAGAAAGAAAGAAAGAAAGAAAGAAAGAAAGGACAATGATAATGTTACCTATATTATTGGGTAACAAATTGGGTAATGAAATGTCTGTAAATGTTTGTAAGCTCAGAGAGAGGGAGGGAGGGAGGGAAGGAGGGAGGAAAGAAAGAAAGAAAGAAAGAAAGAAAGAAAGAAAGAAAGAAAGAAAGAAAGAAAGGAAGGAAGGAGGGAGGGAGAGATCATTGGGGGCCATGAAAGAACCCAGCTCAGAGAGCCCCAAGGTTTGGGGAAAAGCTTGGAGTTCCAGTCTGAGGGATGCTTTGTCCGCAGATGCTCCCTGCCATTTCCTGCCGTGCTTTTTGACGGTCACACTCATGGGAGTCATTGCCTGACGTGTCCCCAGGCTGGGCCAGGATTGCATAAGGCACCTTACGGTGACCGGCCCTGACGGACCTTCCTGATGAACCATCCTCCAATGGGGTGTGGGGGGGGGGGGGGAGAAATTCTGCTCTCAAGGAGAGTGCGCCAGAGGTTGCTTTTGGGCAGTCCTTTCCTGAGCCAGCTCGAAGGGAGGGGGATTTGTGTAGAAGAGGAGGAGGAAGACTATGGAGTCCTTTTTCAGCTGGGTGGTTTTCTTGCAGACGTTTCATGACCAAACTAGATAACATTATCAGTGCTAGAAGGGAGGAGGAGGACTGTGGGCTCCTTGGTGCTCTTGGAGCTCAATGGTTTTTCTTGCAGACGTTTCATAACCCAACTAAATAACATCATCAGTGCACATGGTTACACTCTGCTTCTAACACCGATGATGTTTCCCACTTGAACCCTCTGCAAGAAAAATGAGAGCACCGTGGACCTCACAGTCCTCCCCCTCCCCCTCCTCTCTGCAAACCCCTCTCCCTTCTAGCACTGATGCTGTTACATGGTTGGGTCATAAAACATCTGCAAGAAAATAACCAAGCTTAGAGAGCACCAAGACTTCCTCCTCCTCCTTCTCCTCTCCACAATCCTCACAGCCTTCAAACACTGATGCTGTTCCCTACTTGGGTCATAAAACATCTGCCAGAAAACAGCCAAGCTCAGAGAGCACCCAGGACCCAGAGCTACAAATACTGTTGCTTACTCCAAACGCTGCCCAAGGGCTACTACTTGTGAGGAGGAGCCATTTTGACCAGGCAGAGAAATGAAGGGGTGGGGGGCTGGGCAAGCCCCCTCCCTTCCAGAGTCCAGCTCTTTCTATGCACAGGACAGGGGGGAGGGGGGGGCTCCTAGGGGTTGAAAGGGACAGAATGCAATCCCAGGGGAGAGCCAAGATCAAAACTCGAAGGGGAGGTGTTTTTTTATATATATATATAAAATTTGATTTATATGCCGCCCTTCTCCGGAGACTCAGGGTGGCTTACAATGCGCTAAGCAATAGCCTTCATTCTTTTGTATATTTATACAAAGTCAGCTTATTGCCCCCACAAACTGGGTCCTCATTTCACCTACCTTAGAAAGGATGGAAGGCTGAATCAACCTTGAGCCTGGTGAGATTTGATCTTACTTTAATTGCAGAAAGCTGGTGTTAAATTACAGTGCTCTGTCTGTTGAGCTATCCAGGCTCCTTTTTCTGGGATTCCTCCCGGTTTTCTTCTTCCTTCCCGCAGCCGCCAGCCTTCCCTCTATCTCAGTGTTTCTCAACCTTGGAAGCTTGAAGATGGGGGGACTTCAATTCCCAGAATCCCCCAGCCAGCAGCTGGGATTCTATATCAATCTATATCTATCATCTCTCTCCATCTATCTATCTGTCTATCTACCTACCTACCTACCTATCATCTCTATCATCTATCTATCTCTATCATCAATCAATCTATATCAATCTATCAATCTATATTTATCATCTATCATCTATATCATTCATCTCTCTCTCTTCATCTATCAATCTATCTCTGTCTGCCTA
Organism: Arizona elegans; assembly: GCA_022577455.1. Classification (NCBI taxonomy): domain Eukaryota; kingdom Metazoa; phylum Chordata; class Lepidosauria; order Squamata; family Colubridae; genus Arizona; species Arizona elegans. Next base: position 1,483,274 of record JAKOOJ010000055.1, read on the forward strand.
CCTACCTATCATCTCTATCAACTATCTATCATCTATCTATCTCTATCATCAATCAATCTATATTTACCATAGCTATTTACCTACCTAACTATCTATCTCTATCAATCAATCTCTGTCAATGTTTCTCACCCTTGGTAGCTTGAAGATGGGGGGACTTCAACTCCCAGAATCCCCCAGCCAGCAGCTGGGATTCTATATCAATCTATATCTATCATCTCTCTCCATATATCTATCTACCTACCTACCTACCTATCTACCTACCTATCATCTCTATCATCTATCTATCTCTATCATCAATCAATCAATCTATATCAATCTATATTTATCATCTATCATCTATATCATTCATCTCTCTCTCTTCATCTATCAATCTATCTCTGTCTGCCTGCCTACCTACCTACCTACCTATCATCTCTATCAACTATCTATCATCTATCTATCTCTATCATCAATCAATCTATATTTACCATAGCTACTTACCTACCTACCTACCTATCTCTATCATCGATCAATCTATATCTACTGTAGCTACTTACCCACCTACATATATCTCTATCAATCAATCTATCTCAGTGTTTCTCAACCTTGGTAGCTTGAAGATGGGGGGACTTCAACTCCCAGAATCCCCCAGCCAGCAGCTGGGATTCTATATCAATCTATATTTATCATCTCTTATCATTCATCTCTCTCTCTCTCTCCATCTATCTATCATCTATCTATCTCTATCATCAATCAATCTATATCTACCGTAGCTACTTACCTACCTACCTACCTACCTACCTATATCTCTATCAATCAATCTCTGTCAATGTTTCTCAACCTTGGAAGCTTGAAGTCCACCCATCTTCAAGCTACCAAGGTTGAGAAACACTGCTTTATCTGGTCTCTATCAGCTTGCCCTTCTACCTGTTGCTAGATTGCCTGGGGGGAGGGAAAGAGGGAGGGGGGGAAGGAGAGTCCTCCTTCTGGGACCCTCAGGGACCCCCCCATTCATTTCATTTGATTCACTGGTGACTTTTCTATGCCGCCCCCCCCCCCCTTGCTTACAATCCACAAAAGCAAGATTTTAACAAGAGCCTGGATAGCTCAACAGACTAAAATCCTGTTATTAAGACCAGCTGTCTGCAATTACTGCAGGTTCGAATCTCGCCAAGGCTCAAGGTTGACTCAGCCTTCCATCCTTTCTAAGGTAGGTAAATTGAGGACCCAGTTTGTGGGGGCAATAAGCTGACTTTGTATAAATATACAAAAGGATGAAGGCTGTTGCTTAACGCATTGTAAGCCGCCCTGAGTCTCCGGAGAAGGGCGGCATATAAATCAAATTAAAAAAAAAAAAAAAAAGGCAACCAAACGTTACAATGTTGCAATCATCAAAGCCTGAAAAAGCAACACTCGGGATTCGAGCTGTCCCCGGGGAAAAGGAATGGACCGGTGGGGGGGAGGCGGCTGAGCAACCGCCGTCCCGGGTCTGGGGGCTCCCCCCGGCTGCAAAGACCCCCCTCCACTGCCCAGGTGACCCCCCCAACCAGAACAGCCCCCTCCCCCCAAGAGGCCCCACTCCAGCCCAGCCAGGGGTGCAAAGTGCCAAGGGCCCCCTCTGGCTGCTCCCCCCACTTTCCCTCCCTTCTCTGCGGCAAGAGGCGCCCGGGAGCCTCCCCAGCCTTCGCCAACCGGGCGCCCTCCGGATTGGGGGGCGGGGGGTCCCCTTAAACCGCTTGGGTGGGGGAGGGCGGCGGTGAGGGGCCCGTTTGGGGGGTCCCAGGGGGCGTCTGGCCTCTCGGTGCCCCCCTCCTCCCCTCCCCCCTCCCGCGGACTCACCCAACGCCCGGACGCAGCGAGCGAAGCAGCCGCAGCTGCAGGAGCCACGCCGCCATCTTGGCCCGCCGCGCGGTGCATTGTGGCCGTGGTAGTTCTGCGCGCCGGGGAAGGGAGGGGCCTCCCCCTGCTCCTCCCTCCACCCGCCCATCCCCCGTGGAGCGGAGGAACGCGGGTTTGGAGCGTCGTGGGAACCCACCACTTTTAATTTTAATGAATGAATGAATTAATTAAATTTATTAATTTAATTAATGTTTAATGCGCTTTTTTTTTAAAAAAAAAAATTGATTTATATGCCGCCCTTCTCCGGAGACCCAGGGCGGCTTACAATGTGCTAAGCAATAGCCTTCATTCTTTTGTATATTTTTATACAAAGTCAGCTTATTGCCCCCACAAACTGGGTCCTCATTTCACCTACCTTAGAAAGGATAGAAGGCTGAGTCAACCTTGAGCCTGGGGAGATTTGAACTTACAGTAATTGCAGGCAGCTGATGTTAATAACAGGGTGCATAGACCACTGTACTATCAAGGCTCTTTGACCCCCATCTCTGCCTCTCCCAGGAGTTGTGGGGGGCTTTGTGGGGGGCTTTGTCCCGGTCCAGCCCTGCAGAAGTGCTGGGGATGGAAGGCGTGAGATGGGGGCGTCCTGGAGGACCCCCAGATTGCCAGTCGGGCCCTCTAGGGCAGGTCCTCGGGCTGTGCAGGAGCAGAGGTGGTACATTCCCAGGTCGTGGAGACCCCCAACCCAAATGTTATTAATTATTGTACTATTAATAATGTCATGCTTGACATTAATAATTTCATTATTGATAATATAAGAACTCGGGTTCCCTGGGCAGATTGCAAAAGTGGCTCGCTTTTGAAAGAATAAAATTTACGAAGGGGATGATTTAAAAAATCATGGATGGATACAAATGGCTGAAATTTATTTATTCATTTATTTATTATTGCGATTTATATGCCGCCTTTCTCCCTAGGGACTCAAGGCAGCTTACAAAATAACAAATTCCAATACAAATCACAATGAAATAAATTAAAATCAACAACCCTATTAAAAACAGTTTAAAATTATAACAGTGAATCCCCAAACGGATCAGCTGAGTTGACGAAAGAGCCACGTCATGGTCGGGGAAGAGCAGCAAATGCTTATCCCGGTGTTGCAAAGTATTCTAGGGAGCCTTTCGAGCTTTTCCTGGGCATCGCATGCAGCTGCCCACAAGGGTTAAATGCCTCAGGTCATGTGGAGAAGGGTTTCTGGGCATAAACAGAGCGTCCCCAAAAGGAATCCGCATTCTACGCAGAACTTCAAGGTGTAACCTGCAGTTACGACCACCAGGTGGGGCTGCTGCTCCGTGAGGAGCTAGAGGCGATTCCAAGCCCCCTCCTTTGCCTTATGAATGACAGCTCCCATCATTTCCAGGGGGACTTTGGGGAGGGGGCATTTGGAGACAATTGGGGTGGGGGGACAGACCCAGTTTTGTGTATTAAATTGTAACTTTCTCTTGCATTCTGCAAAGCCTGGGCCTGCCCTGCCCTGTCTCCTCCAGGCAAATCCTGGATTGCAGGATTGGGGCCGGAAGTGATGCTCTCACCTATGGCCAGTTTAAGAGGGGAGGACTTCAACTCCCAGCATTCCCCAGTCACCATGCTTTAAGGGGGGTGGAATTCAACTCCCAGAATTCCCCAGCCAGCATGCTTTAAAGGGGGGTGGACTTCAACTCCCAGAAACCCCCAGCCAGCATGCAGGGGGACTTCAACTCCCAGAATTCCCAGCATGCTTTAAAAGGAGGGGAAGACTTCAATTCCAGGAATTCCCCAGTCGGCATGCTTTAAAAGGAAAGCGGGGGCGGGGGGGTTCAATTCCCAGAATGGCTGGCTGGGGAATTGAAGTCAGGTTCTGAAGCTTGGATACCCCTGGTAGAGAGTCTTCATTCTTGATCAGGGGTGGGTTGGACTAGATTAGAAGATCTCCAAGATCCCTTCCAAGTCGATTCCTCCCTTCCTAGTCCTCTCTGGGGTTAAAGCCTCTTCTCAGAGGCTTTCCCCTCCCTCTCCCGCTCTGCCAATAATAAAATTGTGATAATGCAAATATGCGACCCAGGTGGGACTTGAACCCACAATCCCCAGCTCCGGAGGCTGATGCCTTATCCATTAGGCCACTGGGCCCCCTTCCTCAGCTCCTCGCTGCCGCGGCTCCTGCAGCTAACAGCGGGGGTGGGGGGGGGGCAGAGCCAGCCTTGGCACCGAAAGCGGATGCCTGGATGCCGTTGAATTCTCTGGCGGAGAGGAGAAGGCGGAGAAGCAGGGCTGGCAAGCGGAGGATGGAGGCTGCTGCTGCTTTGATGGTGTCGTTGTGCGGATCTCAGGAGACGAAGCCCAGCCGGGTTCTGCCACCAAAACAAGCTACGATGCCCGTCTGGTCGTGAGCCAGCTTGCAAATCGGAATCCGCTTCACCCAGTTCAAGGTTTGCCAAGAGAGCCAGACTGCAGAAGGCGGATCTCAAAATTGGAGGCTGATTTTTTTCTCCCTGGGAAACACACAGCCAGATCTGGTTTAAACAAAAAATTAAGAATCACAGCCACAATGGTGGGAAATCAAAGCTCTTCCCTTTTTATCCGATGATGGCCATTAAAAAAAAAAACAATGGCAGGCAATCCTCGTCTCCCAACAGTTCATTTAGGGACCGTTTGGAGTTACCAACGGCACTGCAAACAGCAATTCAGGACTGTTTTTCACACTTAACGACCGTTGCGGAATCACGTGATTTCTATTTGGAAGCTTGGCAACGGACTCACATTTATGACGGTTGCCGCATCCCCACAGTCACGTGATCAGAACTCATATTTATGACGGCTGCAGTGTCCCAGGGTCCCGTAATCCCCTTTTGCAACCTTCTGACGAGCAAAGTCGATGGGGAAGCCATCGATTCACTGTGACTCATTTAATGATGGCAGCAATTCGCTGAACAAATGTGGCGAGAAAAGTCATAAAATGGGGCAAACTCTCCGAACGACTGTCTTGCTTAGTAACGGAAATTCTGCGCTCAGTTGTGGTCGTAAGTCGAGGACTACCTGCGATGGTTTGGGAATCAGCAACAATCCGCACAGGCCACTGGCGGGCCACAACACTAGGACTGCATTGGCTTTTTTCGCAGCTGCGGCACGCCAGTGGCTCATAGGTAAGTGGTTGTCCATTAGGGCACCTAGACCCCCTACTCATTACTCATTCCAATAGACGCACTTGTTGGGATGTCAGTAGCTTTCCAGGAACAATTCAAGAGGCTGCCTTTACCCACTAAAGTCCTTTGTGGCATGGTTGGGACAGGGTACCTGTAAGACCATCGTCCTCAACCAGAGTTGATGCATCCTAGATGTTCCTTCTGGAAGAAGATGCTCTACCTTCACGTACCAAGAAGGCCTGAAAATTTCCCATTATGGCCCTAAAGCTCTGGAACAGCCTTTCCAAGGAAGTCAAACACGTCCATTGTGTCACGTCTTCACAAATTGGTGGCAACTGGGCTTCCGGAGGGCAGAAGAGGCAGATGGGAGGTTGAGGTTGTGTAGCGTTCATTCTTTCTGGATTGTTTCCATTCTTTCCGGAATTCTTGATTTTTATTAAGGGGGATTTAATTTATTTGTAATATTTTATGTGGTTACTACAATCATTAGCCACTGGGATGGATCCAACACCACAGAAGTTCAATGAAGTCCAAATCCAATGTATTTTACACTTTTCAGAGGGAATAACTATTTATTTATTTATCTGCATCCCACATTTTGTTATTTTTATAGATAACTCGAGGCAGCAAACATATCCATATCACCCTCTTCCTACGGTTTTCCCCACAACAACCCAATCCTGGGTTGGGCTGAGACAGCAAAACTGACCCAAAGTCACCAGACCTTCATGTCTAGGGCGGAACTAGAACTCCAGCGTCCTGGTGATTTTCCCAAAGTCACCCAGCTGGGTTTAATGCCTAAGGTTGAACTAGAACTCCCAGTCTCCTGGTGATTTGGCCCAAAGTCACCCAGATAGTTTTCATGCCTAAGGTGGGACTAGAATTCACAGTCTCCTGGTGATTGGCCCAAAGTCACCCAGCTGGCTTTCATGCCTAAGGTGGGACTAGAACTCCCAGTCTCCTAGTGATTTGGCCCAAAGTCACCCAGATAGTTTGCCTAAGGTGGGACTAGAATTCCCTGTCTCCTGGTGATTTGGCCCAAAGTCACCCCGCTGGCTTTCACGCCTAAGGCAAGACAAGACTAGAACTCACAACCGCCTGCTTTCTAGCCTGGTGCCTTCACCTCGTCTAGACTAAACTGGTTCTTTTATGGAATAATGTCTATTTATCTAATTTTCATGCAAGACAAATTCTTGCGTCATTGCACATCCTTCGGTTGCAAGCCCCGGCTTAATTTTGTCTCGCCTGGAGTCCTAACACAAAGGCAAATATTTGTTTTCCAGACCAAGTGGGTCCCTTTGCTTACGTTCTAAATTCCTGCGGTTGCACCTGAGACGTCGTAGGAGGCCCGGCTGGCAGGGTGAGGTTTACGGTGGCAAAAGATTAGAAGGACCAGTGAGCACCGTTTTTTCCCAACGAAGGCGTTTCGTTTCAGGCTCTCCTGCCAATCAGCCTTCGAATAAAGTTGCTGAGAGGGAAAATTTGCTCCCAGATTCCTTCGGATTCTTAGATCTTATATCTACACACAGGTAAGTCCTCAATTTACGATCCACATTCTGTTGGAAGCGAGACATTCGTTAAGGGAGCCGGGCCCCATTTTGCAACCTTTTGCACCGCCGTTGTTAAGCGAATCACTGCCTCCAAGGTGCCCTCCGACTCTGTTATTCTATTCTATTCTAGTTGTTAAGAGAGTCACACGGCCATTAAGTGGCTTCCCCCTTGACCTTGCTTGTCAGAAGGTCACAGAAGACCCCTGGATGCTGTGACCGTCGTAAATACGAGCCAGAGGTCAAGCATCACGTGATCCTGGGCATGCTGCAATGGTCATAACTGTGAAAAAGGGTTGTATCTCACTCTTTCGAGGGCTGTTGTCACTTTGAACGGTCGTTAAATGAGCTGTTGTAAGTCAAGGACTACCTGTAGATCAGTGTTTCTCAACCTTGGTAGCTTGAAGATGGGTGGACTTCAACTCCCAGAATCCCCCAGCCAGCGCTGCTGGCTGGGGGATTCTGGGAGTTGAAGTCCACCCATCTTCAAGCTTCCAAGGTTGAGAAACACTGCTGTAGATAGACTTCAACTTACGACCATAAGCGAGCCCAACCTTTCCATGGCTAACAAAAGTCAGTTGTTAAGCGAATCATGCGGTCATTAAATGAATCCGTCTTCCCCCGTTCACTTTGTTTGCCTGTGAAAAGCGTGAATTGATTGTGAAATCGTTTTGAAAAACGGTCATAAGTCCCTTTTTTCAGTGCCGTTGAAACTTTGAACGGTCACTAAACGAACGGTTGTAAGTCGAGGACTAGCTGTGCGTTGTTCCCTTCGTGGACAGGCAGTCCTCGACTTCTGGCACGGGAAAAAGTGACTTACAACTGCTCCTCACACTTACAACTGTGGCCACATGATCAAAATTTGGGCACTTGGCAACTGGCATGTACTTATGACGGTTGCACTGTTCCCGGGGTCATGTGATCCCCTTTTGCGACCGTTTGGGGACCCCAAAGCCACCCTGGTCCCAGGGAGCCACCGACGCCTGCAAAATGCCAATCTGGCCCCAACAGAAGGACTCCTTTTGTGTCCATCTTCAGAGTCTTCCAGAAGACCACTTAATATAGGGAGTCCTTGACTTCACTTAGCGACCGTTCAAAGTTAACAACGGCACTGAAAAAAGGGACTTTACGACCATTTTTCACACGTATGACCATCACGTGAATTACATTCAGATACTCGACAGCTGACTCACATTTATGACAGTTGCACTGTTCCCGGGGTCACGTGGTCCCCTTTTGCGACCTTCTTATCAGCAAAATCCCCATGGGGGAAGCCAGATTCACTTAACGACCGTTTAACAACTGAAGGGATTCGCTTAACAACGGTGGCAAGAAAGGCTGTAAAATGGGGCGAAACTCACTTAAACGAATGTCTCGCTTAGCAGCAGAAATTTTGGGCTAAGTTGTGGTCGTAAGTTGAGGACGAGCTGTATTTATGACGGTTGCAGTTGTTCCGGAAGGTCACATGATCCTCTTTTGTGAACTTCTGATGAGCCAAGTCAATGGGGAGGCCAGATCCACTTAACGACCGTGTTCTTAATTTAACAACTGCAGTGCTTCACTTAACAACGGTGCCAAGGAAGGTCATAAAATGGGGCAAAACTCTCTTAACCAATGTCTCCCTTAGCAACAGAAATCTGGGGCTCCGTTGTGGTCGTAAATCGAGGACTTACCGGCATTTCTGCAGAAATAAGAGACAGAACATTCCAATCCATTTCCCTCGGTCAATATTGGCTCAGATATTTATAGAAAAAGTGTCGACATGTCGGTTTATATGCGGTTTCTTTCGCAAGTTTCGTTTTCGCACTCGGGTTGACAATGTTTGTTTGTTGTTTTCGGGAGATGTTTACTTTTGTCAGATTCCGAAGTGGTTTACTCACGGAGGGCCCTTGCGAAACTTTCCTAATCTTATCGCGTTGCCAGAAATTTCCTGTGGCTTGTTTGTTCAGTTTCACAAAGGGAAGAGAGGCTTAGACCGTCCCGGGGATCATTTAATCCCTTCTAAATCTGGGTGCCTTGTTACCACCTGGGTTGCTTAAGTCCTGGCTGACTCGGTTGTTTTAAGCATTATTTATTTTCTGATCAATGGGATTCCTTTCCTAGAGAAGAGCGGCGTCCAATCTTGCCAACTTTAAGACTTGTGGACTTCAGTTCCCAGAATTCCCCAGCCAGAATGCTTAAGAGGGGAATTTCATCTCCCAGAATTCCCCAGCCAGCATCCTTTAAGGGAGGGGGACTTCATCTCCCAGAATTCCCCAGCCAGCATCCTTTAAGGGAGGGGGACTTCATCTCCCAGAATTCCCCAGCCAGCATGTTTTAAGGGAGGGGGACTTCATCTCCCAGAATCCTCCAGTCAGCATTTTTTAAGGTGAGGACTTCCGCTCCCAGAATTCCCCAGCCAGCATGCTTTAAGAGGGGAATTTCAATTCCCTGAATTCCCGACCAAGCATGTTGTAAAAGGGGGATTTCAACTCCCAGAATTCCCCAGCCGGCATGCTTTAAGAGGGGGGGAACCTCAGTTCCCAGAATGGCTGGCTGGGGAATTCTGGGAGTTGAAGTCCACAAGTCTTAAAGTTCCCAAGGTTGCATTCCCCTGTTGCTCTCTAGGATTTAAAGGGGACATTCCCTACTTAAGAATTCCACTATTTTATATTCTTCAGCTATCAGAGGGATTTTCTCCAGGCTGGCGGAAAAGGAGGGGAAGGGGATTCTTTCCTCCTTCTGGGTCTCTCAGAGGGGTGGGCAAAACAAAAACAAAAACAGGGGGCCAGAAGCAGAGGGAAATAATGCCCCCACTCTTGGTCACTCTCCCAGCCTCGTGGATGCAGTGCTTTTGGCTATCTGGAGGTGCATGGGTGGGAATTTCCCAGCAAATCAGGATAATCCTTTTACTGGAAATACCCCCCCCCCCCCCCAATCGGTCCCTGATCCGGGAAGTGGGGCTGTGCCAAGTGGAGCAGAAGCAACTCATTGATTGCCCTTGCCGGAGGTCTGGGCCAGGACTGGGAACTAAGCTGACCCACCAACACTGACAGAGCAAGCCAGTAGTACATACAAATAAGAGCAAAGTTCATTCCTTGTAACCCTGCTGATGTTGCCTAGTTGGGTAATGAAATGTCAGCAAAAAACCAACTAAGGTCCCAGAACACCAAGGACTCCACAGAAAGGAAAGGAAGAAGACATGAAGAAAGGAAAGGAAAGGAAAGGAGGAAAGGGAGAAAAAAGAAAGGGAAAGGAAAGGAAAACAGAGATGGAAGGGAGGGAGGGGAAAGGAAGGAAGGAAGAAAAGGCAGGAAGAAGGTAGGAAGGAAGGAAATGGAGGGTGGGAGGGAGAGAGGGAGGGAAAGAGGAACAGAGGGAAGGAGAAGGGAGGGAGGGAGGAAGGAAGGAAGGGGATAGAAAGAGAGAAAGAAAGGAAAAGACGAAAATCTCAACTGCTTCATTCTTTTTGGCCCTATACCCAAAGGTGCCAGGCCATTCCTCCTCCTCCTCCTCCTCCTCCTCCTCCTCCTCCTCCTCCTCCTCCTCCTCCTCCTCCTCCTCCTTCTTCTTCTCCTCCTCCTTCTCCTTCTCCTTCTTCTTCTTCCTCCTCCTCCTCTTACTCTTCTTTTTTCTTCTCCTCCCCCTTCTCTTTCTTCTGATTCTTCTTCTGATTCTTCTTATTATTATTCTAATTCCAATTTAATTCTAATTTTTCTCCTTTTTCTCCTCCTCTTCCTCCTCCCTCTTCCTTTCTAGCACCCATGAAATTACTGAATTGGATAATAAAATGTCTGGAAAAAAACTGCCAAGCTCAGAGAGCACCAAAAGCCCCACAGTCCTCCTCTTCCTCCTCTTCCTACCCCCCCTTTCTGCTTCTCCTCCTCTCCACAAACCCCACTCCCTTCTAGCACTGATGATGTTATCTAGATGGGTCATGAAACGTCTGCAAGAAAACGAGCTCAGAGAGCACTAAGGACGGCTCTCCTGCTTGAACAAAGATGCTTTTTAAAAATATATTAAAATTAGGTTTTATTTCCACCAGGCACTGAAGTGTCCAGCAGGTACCACATTATCATCACTGCTTCATTATCATCACTAATATAGGACTAGTTCCCAACCCAACCTGGGTCTCCAGAGGAGGGGGCTGTGGCTTGGCTGCCCTTTGCGGCTGTCCTGCTTTGCCCCCCCGCCCCCCACAAACCCCAGGTCTTTCCTGAATGGTGAGTCCCAGGATCTATGCCACTACCCACCCCCCCACCCCCCCAGTTGCTAAAACCTCTGCCAGGATCCAGTCTCAGCCTGTTTTTATGATAACTGCCTTATCAGTTCTTCTGGGATCAAGGGGCAATCGAGAGGAAGGGGGCAGGGGGCAAAGGGCTCCCAACTGGCAGAGGCAATAGCATTAAGTTTATGGCGGTGGTGGGTCAGGAGGAGATCTGCCCTCTCCCTGCAAGCAAACAACACCCAAGCAGATTCCCTGTATCGTAGCAAAGGGCAATCTGCGGATCTCTTGCACTGTCAGCATAGAATCCTAGGGTTGGATGGGACCTTGGAGGTCTTCTAGTCCAGCCCCCAAGCAGGAGATCCTATAGTATATCATTCTGGACAAATGGGTGTCCGGTCTCTTCTTAATGTCAAATGCTTGCTTAGCATGAATTAATTAAGCTGGATGCTTAATGCTTGGAATGGAGAGCTACAACTGAGTGCAATTTGCAAGCTGAACTTAGAACAAGAACATAGAATCCCAGGACTGCCTGGAAGGGACCTTGGAGGTCCTCTAGTCCAACCCCTTGTCAAGACAGGAGACCTCATTGTATCCGGGACAAATGGTTGTCCAGTCTTATCTTGAAAACCTGCAGCAATGGCGCAGCGCACAACTTCCAGCAAACCCTACAACCACCGCCCCTAAATTTCCCCAGAGCCATGGTTCCCAATCTTTAAGGTGTGTGGACTTCAACTCCCAGAATTCCCCAATCACCCAGTGTTTCTGAAACCCAGGAACTTTGAGACGCGTGGACTTCAACTCCCAGAATCCCCCAATCACTCAGTGTTTCTGAAACCCAGCAACTTTGAGACGCGTGGACTTCAACTCCCAGAATCCCCCAATCACCCAGTGTTTCTGAAACCCAGCAACTTTGAGATGTGTGGACTTCAACTCCCAGAATTCCCCAGCCAGCCAATTCTGGGAATTGAAGTCCACATGCCTTAAAATAGCCAAGGTTGAAAAACATGCCTCAGAATCCTCTTCAGGTTGAACTCAGATCCCAGTGACTTCCCAGCCAGATCCTTCTTTCTTTTTTAACCCCTGGGAACACAACAATTTTGTCGTCTTGCACTTCCTCGTCTCAGCCAAGGGGATTCCCCCCCCACACCCGGGCATAGATGAATCAGTAATGAGACTTTCCAAAGTCAGCTGCAGCCGGTCACGTCGACTGCCCAGCCAGAGCTTAGCTGCAAATATCCTACAATTGACTGATTCTGGGGTGGGTTGTTTTTTCCCCTTGCTTTTATTTTTTCCTGAATTTAAAAGCAAAACGGGTGGTGGATTTTTGATTTCCCCTTTCAGCTTAAAACACCCATTTGGTTCTCCAACTCCCCCAAAAGAGGGATCACGTGACCCCGGGACACGGCAACTGTCATAAATATGAGTCAGTTGCCAAGGGGCTGAGTTTTGATCACGTGACCATGCAGATGTGCAACGGTCATAAGTGTGAAAACAGATCATAACTCATTTTTTTCAGCACCGCCATTTTTTCAGAATGGCCACTAAATGAATATTAGTAAATCTAGAACTACCTATATGGTCCACCAGGAGAATGTCTGGGCTTTTAGAAGAGCTGCAGAGGCAATTTTCACTTAAAAGGGCTCTGTTTTTATGGCCCACCTTGTGAGGTAGGTCAGCGTTACCCTGTACCCCCATTTTGGGTGTCGGAAGAAAACTGAGAAAATTGGCTTATTATAATCCAGCAACCTGTGAGTTTGGCACTAGGACACTTTCTTCTTATTCAATTCAGGTTCCTTGAATAAATATTTCCCCACTTTGAATAAACATTTGCCCTTCGAAGGATCAACATGGAATTTATCTTGCCACAAAAGAAAAATCTGAAGTCTCAGTAAATCAAGCTTTACCTCAAAGGGTGAGTAATTATGGCCTCTTTATGACCTGTGGACTTCAACTCCCAGAATTCCTCAGCTGGCCATAGCAATTTCACAGATATCTTCTTCTCCTGCCTTCAGGTGCTTTGGAGAATAGGTGGACCCTGTCTTCTTTGTAGCAGCCCCTCAAATACCACAGAAGACTGCTATCATGTCACCCCTGGTCCTCCTTTTCTCTAGACTGACCATACCCAATTCCTGCAACTTTTCTTCGTATGATTTATCCTCCAATCCCCTAATCATCTTTGTTGCTCTTTCTCTGCACTCTTTGTAACATCTCAACATCTTTTTTGTATTGTGGCAACCAAAACTGGACAGAGTACTCCAAGTGTGACCTTACCAAGGCTTTGTAAAGCAGTATTAAAACTTTACCTGGTCTTGATTCTGTCCCTCTGTTGATGCAGCCTAGGATTGCATTGGCTTTATTGGCAGATGCTGTACACATCTGGCTCATATTTTCGCCGGGTTTTTCGCCGTGCCCTAAAAACTTTTCTTTTCCATCAAGCAGGGCTGGCGTGAAACCCACCCCCCCCCCCGCTTTTTTTTAAAATTTTTTAGCTTTTTAAATTGTCAAAGGGGTTTTAGTTTTCAATGTTTTAAATTTTTGGGCCACAGTTATTTAATTCTTTTAATAATTTTAAGTTTGTATTGATATGTGTTTTAGTTCTGGCTGTGCACTGCCCTGAGTCCACTTGGAGAAGGGCGGGATATAAATTGAATACAATAAATAAATAAATAAGTAAGTAAGTAAGTAAGTAAGTAAGTAAGTAAGTAAGTAAGTGATTTTCCAAGGTCTCTCTGGCAGTTACTACTAGTTGAGCCAGGTTCCACCTATTCTATACCTGTGCATTTGGCTGTCTTGTCAAGGTTGTAATGCAAAGGTTCCAACTGACGAACCCAAGCAAAGCAGGCTCGACAGAAACAATCCAATCTCTTTATGCAAAACTTTATTGAGTACATCATTTCGGCACTTATGAAAGGAAAACCAGATCTAGCTATTTCCTGCGCAAACCCGTATAGTTAAAAGTATATAGATTCTCCTTCCCCCTATTAAACCCCTATTAAACCAGGTCACATCCAGGGGTGGGTTGCTACCGGTTCAGCTCCGCCCACCCACCCAGACGTCATCAAACACGCTGCACATTCCCAATAGCGAACCGGTAGCGCTGGGATTTGAATCCCACTACTGGTCACATTGTCCAATTGTGTTTCTTAATATTGTTATGAGAAAGTCTTCTTGGCTCTGGCAAACACCAGTTGGAGTGTCCTTGGTTCCCATGGCTGTTGTCTCATTGCTGGAAGTGCAGATTTCATTCTTTCTCTCCCTTTCCCCTCGGTTTGTTGGCAAGCTGAGAACCGAATATGGTTGAAACAGCAAAAGCAAATTTCGAAGTTTGACAGACTCTATCCTGTGGATGCAACCCTGGACTGTGTTGGCTTTTTTTGGCTCACACTTAAGTGGTTGGCCACTAGGACACCAAGATCCTTCTCCCAATTATTACCGTCGCGCTTTGAGCTCATGCCAAGAGCCGAGGCTGATTTCTTTATGATGACTTATTAAGAGTACTTTTAAAAGCTTCCATCATCGTAATGGAATCTTAAAAGCTTTGAGGAGGATGACTGCTAAGTCCTATTAAAAAAAAAAAATCAACCTGACAACAGCTGGAGATGTGGTTTCCTATGGCAGCATCTGGCTGGCTGGCTGAGCTTTGCTTGGCACCTCTTTGCCAAGCGTTCTTGGCCGAGACCCCTCCGTCTCTTAAGGTGCAATCTGATAAGGGCAACAGGTGAGTGGAGAGGCTGGGAACATTTCCTCCCCGAGTGAGGATCTTAGCTGGCGATGGAAGCCCCTCTGGCGCACCCGTCCCCGTCCCCACCCAGGTATTTGGAGAGGGGCTACGTCTTGGATGAGATATCTCAGCTATGAGGAAGTGGGCACGGGTGACGCCCTTGGGCAACCCCCAAAGCACAGGAGCACAATGGAAGGCGCCTGCCTGTTGCCAAATACGGTGAATTTCCCACACTTAGGAGGCACAAATCCTGCCAAAGTTTCTTTGCAACCTCTTGTAAATGGGAAGACTGACAAAGGAGATTGATGGGAAGGGAAGGAGGCAGGTGCAAAGCCATGGCAGGTGGTTGGCTTTTCTTTTCTTTTCTATCTTTCTTTTTCTTTCTTTTATTATTATTTTGTTATTATGATTGCTGTATTTTATTATTTTATTTTACTTTATTATTTTCCTTCCTTCCCCATTCTTCCCTTCCTTTCCATTTTTCCTTCCTTCTTCCCTTCCTTCCTTCCTTCCTCCCTCCCTCCTCCTACACTTTCTTCCTCCTTCCCTTCCTCCCTCCCTCCCTCCCTTCCCATTCCCATCTCCTTCCTTCCTTCCTTCCTTCCTTCCTTCCTTCCTTCCATCCATCCATCCATCCATCCTCCCTCCTCCCCTCCCTTCTCCTCCCCCACCTCCCTCTCTTCCCATTTCCATCTCCTTTCCCTCTACCACAGCAACTTTAAGACTTGTGGACTTCGACTCCCAGCTTTGCTGGCTGAGGAACTCTGGGAGTCGAAGTCCACAAGTCTTAAAGTTGCCACGGTTGGAGACCCTGCTCTACCATATTGACAAAGCCATGCGATCCTCTCCCAATGACAAAATCCTTTTGAGTGGCGATGTCATATCTTGAAGGTCATTTTGACTTTTCTCAACTATAGATGCAATCATCCACAACCGTCTCAACGTTTGTCCTTGGTTGGCAGGTAGAGTTAGGTATGAAAAGAGAACGGTGGGTGAAAGGACTGATTGGAAAGAGGAGAACAGCTAGTCATACCGTGGGGTCCTTGGCACCCCCTGAGTTCAGTGATTTCCTTGCAGACATTTCATGACCCAACTAGATAACATCATCAGTGCTAGAAGAGAGTGAGGTTTACAGAGAGGAGGGAGGAGGAGGATTGTAGGGTCCTTGGTGCTCTCTGAGCTTGGTTCTCGCAGACATTTCATTACCCAAACTAGGTAACATCATCAGGCTAGAAGGGAGGGAGGGAGGGAGGGAGGGAGGAGGAGGTGGTGGTGGTGGCCTATGGAGTCCTTGGTGTTCTCTGAACTTGGCTGTTTTATTGAAGACATTTCATGATCCATGTAGCCTTCTAGCATTGATGAAGTTACCTAGTTGGGTCATGAAACGTTTGCAAGAAAACCTCCAAGCTCAGAGAGCACCATGGACCCCACAGTCCTCCTCCTCTTTCTCCTCTGCCTCCTCCTCTTCTTCCTCCCTCCCTCCTCCTTCTCTTGATGATGTTACCTAGTTTATTTTATTTTTTATTTTATTTTATTTTAAATTTATATACCGCCCTTCTCCCTGAGGACTCAGGGCGGTGTACAGCCAGAATTAAAAAACATGCAGGACAAATATTAAAAAACTATTAAAAATATATAAATTTGGCCCAATTAAAACTCACTACCAATTAAAACATTTAAAAACATTTAAAAATTTATTCTTAAGCCAGCCCGGCTTGCTTGAAAAAGTGGGTTTTAAGGGCACGACGGAAGGCACTGAGGTCCTGGATTCTCCTTATCTCTGGGGGGAGCTGATTCCAGAGGATAGGTGCCCCCACAGAGAAGGCTCTCCCCCTGGGGGTCACCAGCCTACACTGTCTGGCTGATGGCACCCTGAGGAGGCCCTCTCTGTGGGAGCGCACTGGTCGATGGGAGGTCGTCGGTGGCAGCAGGCGGTCTCGAAGATAGCTAGATCCTATGCCATGGAGCGCTTTGAAGGTGATAACCAGCACCTTGAAGCGCACCCGGAAGACCACCGGGAGCCAGTGCAGCTCGCGCAGGAGCGGTGTTACATGGGAGCGCCATGCTGCTCCCGTCACTACCCATGCTGCTGCATTCTGGACCAGTTGGAGCCTCCGGGTGCTCTTCAAGGGGAGCCCCATGTAGAGAGCATTGCAGTAGTCAAGGCGAGAGGTGACGAGGGCGTGAGTGACTGTGCACAGGGAATCCCGATCAAGAAAGGGCCGTAACTGGCGGATCAGGCGAACCTGACAAAAGGTCCCCCTGGTTACCGCCGTCAGATGTTCCTCCAAGGACAGCTGCGTATCCAGGAGGACGCCCAAATTGCGAGCCCTCTCCGTGGGGGCCAAAGACTCGCCCCCAATAGTCAGTGATGGTGTCAACTGACTATATCGGGATGCCAGGAGCCACAGCCACTCAGTCTTGGAAGGGTTGAGCTTGAGCCTGTTCCTCCCCATCCAGACCCGCATAGCCTCCAGGCACTGGGACATCACTTCAAGGGCATCGTTGAGGTGGCCTGGGGTGGAGATGTACAGCTGGGTGTCATCAGTGTACTGGTGGTATCTCACCCCAAACCCACGGATGATCTCGCCCAGCGGCTTCACATAAATGTTGAACAGAATGGGCGAGAGGACTGATCCCTGCGGCACTCCACAAATGAGAGGCCTCGAGGTCGACCTCTGCCCCCTTGCTTGGGTCATGAAATGTCTGCAAGAAAACCCCCAAGCTCAGAGAGCCCCAAGGAACCCATAGGTCAACCCTAAGCTACTGATAATTTAATTTGATTTATATGCCGCCCTTTTCCGGAGACTCAGGGCAGCTTACAATGTGCTAAGCAATAGCCTTCATACGTTTGTATATATTTATACAAAGTCAGCTTATTGTCCCCACAAACTGGGTCCTCAATTTACCTACCTTAGAAAGGATGGAAGGCTGAGTCAACCTTGAGCCTGGCAAGATTCGAACTTACTAATTTTTTTTTTAAATTTATTTTTATATGCCGCCCTTCTCCGGAGACTCAGGGCAGCTTACAATGCATTAAGCAATGCGTTAATTGCAGACAGCTGGAGTTAAATTACAATGCATTAGTCTGCTGAGCTATCCAGGCTCCTATGTCTTCTGTGGGCCACCAAGTCCTAACATCCCAACCAGATAACGCTCTAGGAAGGCCTTTGTGCAAAGCGGGACATACGCTTTCTGGACACCCACCTGGCAATGTCCAAAGGGAGGGATTGTTCAGGGCGTCAAGTGCAAGAAAGGCTTTTTTTGAACCCCAAGTCAGAGCTCAGAGGCTGGGAATGTTGGGAATGTTGGGAGCCGGGAAACCGAAAGGGCCGGAGAATTGTAAACAGTGAGCTCGCAGGGCAACGCAAAGCAGGAAGTTCCGAAAGAATCGTGACTTGATTAAGAGGAATCTTTGATCAAAGTCGTAAATACAGGCACTCGCCCAGTTATGAGCCAATAAACGCCAGTTGCCTCATTGTTTCCGAAGGAAAAGCAAACTTTATCTCGTTGATATCTTTATAATGGCAGCTCCTCTGGTGCTAGATAAGACAGAGGAGAAATCCAGGAATTGAGAGATAAAGTTGTAAACAACTCTGAACTTTAGGCTCAGATACCCCACCCTTTTTTTTTTCTTCCTCTCAAGCCACTTTGGACCACCGTAGGTGTATATTCCCCATCTGGACCCACAGCAATGGAGTGGACTTGCATCCAACTGACGGAGTGAGTCTATTAAGAATAGATTTCTCCTCCAGAGAGAAACCATCTTAAAAGCCCAGATTGTTTGAAGCAGAAAAACTAGATAATAATGACAACAACAATAATAATAGACTAATGCATACAAAGCCAGAATTGAGAAGACAGCAACAGACAGCAAGTGCCACCTATGCAAAGAATCTGAGGAAACAATGGGCCACCTGATGAGATGCTGCCAGAAGATCTCCCAGACTGACTACAAGCAGCGGCATGACAAAGTAGCAACAATGGTGCACTGGAAGATCTGCAAGAAATACAATTTGCCTGTAAGCAAGAACTGGTGGGACCATAAAATAGAGAAAGTCATAGAAAATGAAGAAGTTAAATTGCTCTGGGGGACTTCAGAATCCAGACAGACGGGCACCTGCAACATAACACCCCTGACTTAACAGTTGTTGATAAGAAAGACAAAAAAGCCTGGAGAGTGGAGGTAGCAGTGCCTGGAGACAGCAGAGTAGAAGAGAAAGAACTGGAGAAGATAACAAAATACAAAGACCTACAAATAGAGATAGAACGACTGTGGCAAAGGCAAGCCAGGGTAGTACCAATAGCCATAGGCACCTTGGGTGCAATCCCAAAACAACTGAAGCACCACTTGAACACTATCATTGGCATTGACAAGTTTGCCATCAGTCAATTGCAGAAGGCAGCTTTACTTGGAACAGCTTCCATCCTGCAATGATATTTGTAACACCGTCAAACATTCAGATCTGCTTCTCTCCCAGGTCCTTGGTAAGGACTTGATAAGTAGACAAAAATGCCAAACTCAGCCTGAACATCTGGCTGACTGTGCGGATAATAATAATAATAATAATAATAATAATAATAATAAGAAGAAGAAGAAGAAGAAGAAGCAGCAGCAGCAAGAAAAAACCACAAAGTACCGGGACTTGCAAATTGAAGTTGAGCGACTGTGGAAAAAGAAATCGTGTGTTGTCCCGATTGTAATTGGAGCCCTTGGAGCAATACCCAAAGGGCTACCCCGCTATTTAGAAATTCTAAATTTGCCGGACTTGAACATTTTGACTCTACAAAAAACCACCTTACTCGGAACAGCTTACATCCGCCGACGATACCTTAACAGTTCCTAGGTCCTTGGTTAGGACTCGAGCTGCTGAGCTATTAACCAGCCTCAAAGGCTGTGAATCTCACTAAAGATTAAATAATAATAATAATAATAATAATAATAATAATAATAATAATAGGTACAATTTATTGACATTGCGGTACCAGGAGACGCCAGAGTCAAAGAAAAAGAACTGGAAAAAATCATGATATATCGCGACCTGGCCATAGAAACTACATGGCTATGGATGAAACCTGTAACAGTGATACCCATTGTCATCGGGGCGCTTGGTACCATGTCCAAAAATTTTGCAAAATACATCAAGAAATTGCAGCATCCTGCAATAACACCAGCGGAACTGCAAAAAACTGCGCTACTCAGAACATCGTGCATCTTAAGAAGGGACTTGGTTGATCCCTAGGACGCTGGCAGCAACCCTTATCAACCATTAGCACCAGTCAGTGGTATCTGTGACACATTTTTAAATGTTCAGTTGACTGAGTTTCATGTTTAATGAATAATAATAATACAGGTAGTTCTTGACTTACGACCACAATTGAGCCCGAAATGCCCATTGCTAAGCAAGACAGTTGTTAAGTTAGAAGTGAAGAAGCTTTTTGGATGAGAAGTGAAATGTTTTCAAAGGAATGAACCAAGAAAGTCCAGTTTTTGGAAAAAAGCACCTTGGTGACCTGGAATCTCCATAAACAGTTACTAACTGTGTTTTGCTCCATTGCTGCAGTTCTTAAATGAAACACAGCAGTTAAGTTAGTGATATGGTTGTTAAGTGAATCTGGCTTCCCCACTGCTCACAAAAGGGGATCACAAAAGAGACTCCACGGGACACTGCAACGGACTCATTTTTATGACGGTCGCAGTGTCCCGGGGTCATGTGATCCCCTTTGCAACCTTCTGACAGGAAACTCAAGGGAGGATTCACTTAACAACCGTGTCACTAACTTCACCACTGCAATGTTTCGCTTAACAACGGTGGCAAGAACAATCGTAAAACGGGGGCAAAACTCAACTGTTTCACGTAGCAACAGAGATTGCGAGCTTAACGGGGTCGTAACTCGAGGGCTACCTGCATTAAAAGGTTGGAAACTCATGTCCTTGTCCTTGTGGATGGCTGCAGGGAAGCTTCATTGTGTTGGTTGTTGGCTTAGTTGGAAGGGAAAAGCTCCGGGGTGTATTGTGAGTTGGTGAAATGCTTTGGATGGACGCCATCTTCAGAAGTCCAAGGGCTGGGTCATACTGAATGGGGTTCTTGACTCTTCGTGGGGGACGGCAAGGATGAGTGATCAAAGTGACTTTTCCCACTTATTGTGGACTTGCGGTTGTGGTGACGAAAGCTGTTCTCCCAGCCTCAAGAGACAATAGATCCGGTCTGGGGTAGGTCCCTTCCTTGAACGCACCTCCAGCTCAACCATTGATGTCTGAACAAAAGAGAATTCAGGGAGGGAATTGAGGCAAGCAGTTTCGAAAAGGATTTCTTGAGGAAGCCGGAGTCAGTAGCCCCTTTTCTTAAAGAAAAAAAAAAAACACATTTTATTAAAAATCATACCATCGCCAAATTGTGACTGTGCAGGGCTGAAAAACAAACAAACCCAATGTAGAGTGCCAAAATACAGCCTATAAAGGAGATTTTGCTGATTTCAGGCTGTGACAAATAAAGCAAAAATTTATACCTGTACAGTAATATTAGTGGAGTTGGAAGGTACCTCGGAGGTCATCTAGTCCAACCCCCTGCTCTTGCAGGAGACCTATACCATTTCAGACAAGTGGCTGTCCAATTTCTGCTTAAAAACCTCCAGTGATGGAGCACCCACAATTTCTGAATTTGTTCCAACTGGTTAAGTGTTCTCACTGTTAGGAATTTTCTCCTTAGTCCTGTTATCCATAATCTAGACACACATTTACAGTAGTTTACATTTTATATTTCATATATTGTATTTTTATCTCTTGTGTTTTCATAGAAATGTGATGTGAATGTGCCATATCATAAATAAATAAACATTAAAAGGCATACAGATATCATCCTCTTTTAATGACCCCATAATCCCTTGCGGGGTTGAGTCTGGGCAACTGAATGGAGCTGAGTGTTTAACTGGCCGGATGCCTTTCCTGTCGCCAATGCGGAATTTTGTTCAGCAGATACATTGTCATTGTACCCAGAGAGAGAAATATCTGCCTCTATCTAGGATCGAACTCACAGCCTCCTGTTGTAAGGCATACACATATCCCTGTGTTTGATGTTGGGAGCCATTGATAACATTATTATTCCATTTCCCCACTGAGTTCTATTTTGAAATGTTGCAGAAATGAGAAATAATATGAACACCATCAATATATGCTTTGCTCTGGGATTGGAAATCTCCTGATGCAGCAACAGGGCCAAGTCAGGGAAGACCACCCAATAATTACAAATGGTCCTCACAAGCATTTGTTTAGTGACCGTTCAAAGTTACAACGGCAATGAAGAAAGTGACTTATCACTGTTTTTCACACTTAACCAGAATAACAGATTAACAGAGTTGGAAGGGACCTTGGAGGTCATCTAGTCCAACCCCCTGCCCAAGCAGGAGACCCTATACCATCTCTGAACAGATGGCAGTCCAGTCTCTTCTTGAAAGCTTCCAGGGATGAAGCTCCCACAACTTCCAAAGGCAACTTCTGTTCCGTTGGTTGATTGTTCTCACTGTCAGAAAATTCCTCCTTATTTCCAGGTTGAATCTCCCCTTGTTCAGTTTCCATCCATTATTCCTTGTCTGGCCTTCGGGTGCTTTGGAGAATAGCTTGACCCCCTTCCTCCTCTCTGTGGCAGCCCCTCAAATATTGGAAGACTGCTATCCTGTCTCCCCTAGTCCTTCTCTTCACTAGATTATCCATGCCCAGTTCCTGCAACCGTTCATTGTATGTTTTATTCCCCTTTAATTATCTTAGTTGCTCTTCTCTGCACTCTTTCTAGAGTCTCAACATCTTTTTTATAGTGTGGTGACCAAAACTGGATGCAGTGCTCTAGGTGTGGCCTTACTAAGGCTTTATAGAGTGGCATTAGTACCTCACCTGATCTTGATTGTATCCCTCTGTTAATGCAATTTAGGATTGCATTGGCTTTTTTGGCTGCCGCTGCACATGTCTGGCTTCTATTTAGCTGGTTGCCACTAAGACTCCAAGATCCCTCTCACAGTCACTGCTATTAAGAAACCTGGTTTCACCAGTTTTGGCCAGTTTTGCGGAGATGGCGAAGATTTCAGCATATTTAAAAGATTGTTCTCAAGAGACTTATGAATGGGAATGGAAGAAGTGGATAAATTATGTTCAGCATAAATATCAAACTAGGAAGTATCAAATAGCCTTTATTTAAAAATGTTATATAAGATAGAAACATTTTAGGGTTGAGGATAAAAATTTGTTAGAAAATGTTATATTAAGATAGAAATATTTTAAGGTTAAGGATGAAAATTTGTTAGAAAATGTTACATTATGATAGAAATATTTTTAAGGTAATCAGGATGAAAATTTATCTGAAAATGATATACCAAGATAGAAATAGGTTAATGTAATGAAGATGAAAATTTGTAAGGGGGAGGGAGGGGTTCAAGTTTTATATACAAAGGAGGGTTTTTTCCTTTTATCTGACATGAGCATACTAGGAAGTCTGGGGGAAGGGGAGGGTTAGGGTGGGCTGGGGAGGTTGGGAAGTTTGGGGGGGGTAGTGGGGGGGGAAAAAGGGGGTGAAAATGTAATTGTAAAACTTTTGCAATAAAAAAAAAAAAAGAAAGAAACCTGGTTTCACCCAGTCTATATGTGTGCTTTTGGTTTTTCTTGCCTACGTGTAGGACTTTACTTTTCTCTACATTGAATTTCATTTTGTGAGATAGGGCCCTGGGTTCAAATCTGTCAAGATCCATCTGTATCCTTAGTCTATCTTCTAGGGTATTGGCTATTCCTGCCAGCTTAGTATCATCCGCAAATTTGGTAAGTTCCCGTTCTCATCCCCATGGGCACAGGATCAAAATTTGGACACTTGAAAACTGGCATGTTTTTATGACGGTTGCAGTATCCCAGATTTCCTTTTCGGACTTTCTAACCAGCAAATTCAGATAGAATAGAATGGAATGGAATGGAATGGAATGGAATGGAATGGAATGGAATGGAATGGAAAAGAATAGAATTTTTTATTGGCCAACTATGATTGGATACCCAAGGAATTTGTCTTGGTGCCTACGCTCTCAGTGTACATAAAAGAAAAGATACGTTCGTCAAGAATCATAAGGTACAACACTTAATGATAGTCGTAGGGAACAAATAAGCAATCAAATCATATTAGGAAATAGTCAATATAAATCGTAAGGATACCAGCAATAAGGTTACAGTCCTACAGTCATAAGTGGGAGGAGATGGGTGATGGAAACAATGAGAAGATTAATAGTAGTGCAGACTTAGTAAATAGTTTGACAGTGTTGAGGGAATTATTTGTTTAGCAGAGTGATGAAGTTCAGGAACAAATTGTCCTTGTGTCTAGTTGTTCTGGTGTGCAGTGCTCTATAGTGTCGTTTTGAGGGTAGGAGTTGAATCAGTTTATGTCCAGGATGCGAGGGGGGTCTGTAAATATTTTCACAGCCCTCTTTTTGATTCATTTAACAACCGTGTTACTAACTTATCTGCAGTCATTCACTTAACTGTGGCAAGGAAGGTCACAAAAATGGTGCAAAACTTCCATAACGATTCTCTCTCTTAGCCACAGAAATTTTGGGTTCAGTTCTGATTGTAAATGGAAGATTAATTGTCTTTGCAACTCTGCTAAAAGCCCAGCAGGTGGACGATAACAGGTAGTCCTCAATTTACAACTATTTGTTTAGTGACCATTTAAAGTTACAACGGCACTCAAAAAACCGACATGGCTGTTTTTCATGCTCGCTTTGCAATGGCAATTTTGGGCTCAATTGTGGTCGTAAGTGGAGGACTCCCTGTCCGAATAAGAAAACCATCAACGTCTCAGAGATTTCTTCAAACTTTTTCAAAATTCAGCTCTATAATTTAGGTGGAAAAGAGACTTCCTTCTCAAAGCAAAAATAAAGAGAAAAGCAGAAACTCTTCTTTGGGGTTTAATGGAAAAAGAACTTTGATCCTATATATGTTGACGGCAGCAAAGATGATTTTATGCGCAAAAATGGAAGGATACTTTGATTCCCAAAATGGATGAACGGCTGCAAAAATTGATGGAGTTAGCAGAGATGGCTAAATGGTCTGTTTTGATTAAAGAAAAAAAAAAGCACACAATTACTTTTGTTTCTACTTGGAAACCACTTCTGGACTTTGTGCTCGAGGTGGGAGAAAAATGAAACTTTGATTGTGGGTTTTACTGATTAGATAGGTTTGTTGTTATAGAAATGGCTAGTTTACACTATTATGTCAAAGTAAAAAAGTTAAGGTTTGATGTTATTATTTTATTCTTCTGCAATAAAAGGAGTCGGAAGTCAACACTTTTTTTTCTCTTCTTTTCTACATTTTCCCCTTCCTTTTTACCTCCCCTATCTTTCCTACTATTTTCTTTTGTATTTCTGTATCTTATAGTATTAATGCATAAAGGAATAAAAGTTTGGCTGGAGAGAAGAGACTTCTGTCGTTCTGGACAAACAGAAATCAAGGATCCAACTGCAAATTACTCAGAAATTTAGTAGAACTGGGGATTATTATAAAGATACGTTTTGCACTCTGCTCCAGGGTTAGAAATCTCTTTATGGAGCATCTGAGTCAAGTTAGTGAACCCACCCAACAATTACAGGCAATCTTAGACTTATTCATTCATTTAATGACCATTCACATTAGAATGGCACTGAAAAAAATGACTTACAACCGCTTTTCACACTTATGACCATTGTAGCATTCCTAAGGTCGCGTGAACAATATCAGACACATGACAACTGATTTCAGATATATGATGGTCGCAAAAGGGGATCACGTGATCCCCTTTTGTGACCTTCTGACAAGCAACGTCAATGGGGGAGCCGGGTTCACTTTACAACTGTGTGACTAACTTAATGACTGCGGCAAGGAAGGTCGTAAAATGGGGCAAAACTCGCTTAATAGCTGTCTTGCTTGGCAGGAGAAATTTTGAGCTCAATTGGGGTCGTAGGTCGAGGACTACCTGTCCTATTACAAATAAGAAAATAACCTGAGCACCACAAGGAATTTCTTCAAGCTTTTTTAAATTCAGCTCTGTGATTTAGGTGGAGACATGACCTTCCTTCGTTGTGGCCAAACAGAAATCCAGAATCCAACTGCAAATCGCTCAGAGATTTACTAGATCTGGGGATTATCACAAAGATTTCCTTTGCTCTCCGCTCCGGGATTAAAAATCCCCTTATGGAGCAACCAGAGCCAAGTCAGTGACGCTCCACCCAACAATTACTGGCGGGATTAGAAAAAGTTGCATTTTTTTTTTTAAATAATTTTATTTCTATACCGCCCTTCTCCCGAAGGACTCAGGGCGGTGTACAGCCTATTTAAAAACAGAACAGACATCGAATTAAAATAATTAAAAAATATTAAATAATTGTCTTAATTTAAAACCCCAAAAATTTAAAACATCCAATTAAAAATTATGTTGCTAACCCAGCCTGGCGGAACAACAGGGTCTTGAGTGCGCAGCGAAACACCCGGAGGTCGGAGATCTTACGAATTTCCGGGGGCAGTTCATTCCACAGGGCTGGGGCTCCCACAGAGAAGGCCCTCCCCCTGGGTGTCGCCAGCCGACATGACTTGGCCGATGGCACCCTGAGGAGACCCTCTCTGTGGGAGCAAACTGGTCGGTGGGAGGCTATTGGTGGCAGAAGACGGTCTCGAAGGTACCCGGGTCCTATGCCATGGAGCGCTTTAAAGGTGGTGACCAACACCTTGAATCGCACCCGGAAGACCACTGGGAGCCAGTGCAGCTCGCGCAGGAGAGGTGTCATGTGGGCGCAACGGGTTGCACCCGTAACCACCCACGCGGCCGCATTCTGGACCAGTTGGAGCCTCCGAGTGCTCTTCAAGGGGAGCCCCATGTAGAGAGCATTACAGTAGTCCAACCGGGAGGTGACAAGGGCGTGAGTGACTGTGCGCAGGGCGTCCCGATCCAGAAAGGGCTGCAACTGGCAAATCAGGCGGACCTGATAAAAGGCCCTCCTGGCCACGGCCATCATATGTTCTTCTAAAGACAGCCGTGCGTCCAGGAGGACACCCAGATTGCGAGCCCTCTCTGTGGGGGGCAAAGATTCACCCCCAATAGTCAGCGATGGCACCTGCTGACTATATCGGGGCGCCGGGAGCCACAGCCACTCGGTCTTGGAAGGGTTGAGTCTGAGCCTGTTCCTCCCCATCCAGACCCGCACGGCCTCCAGGCAGCGGGACATCACATCAAGGGCATCGTTGGGGTGGTCTAGGGTGGAGATGTACAGCTGAGTGTCGTCAGTGTACAGGTGACACTTCACCCCAAAACCACGGATGATCTCACCCAGCGGCTTCACATAAATGTTGAACAGAAGGGGCGAGAGGACCGACCCTTGCGGCACTCCCCATGCGAGATACCTCGAGGTCGACCTCTGCCCCCCTGCCAACACAAACTGCAAGTGGTCAGAGAGGAAGGAGGAGAACCACCGCAGAACGGTGCCCCCTATTCCTAACCCCCTCAACCGCCGCAGCATGATACCATGGTCGATGGTATCAAAAGCCGCTGAGAGATCTAATAGGACTAGGACAGAGGAACAACCCCTGTCCCGGGCCCTCCAGAGATCATACACCAACGCGACCAATGCCGTTTCTGTGCTGTGCCCCTGCCTGAAGCCCGACTGGCACGGGTCCAGATAGATAGCTTCATCCAGGTGTCGGGGAAGCTGTCATGCCACCACACTCTCAACAACCTTCGCCACAAAACGAAGGTTGGAGACCGGGCGATAGTTGGCTAATTCAGCCAGGTCCAGGGAAAGCTTCTTGAGGAGGGGCCTCACTACCGCCTCTTTCAAGGCGGCAGGAAAGGCACCCTCACTCAGAGAAGCACTTATAATCCCCTGGAGCCAGCCTCGTGTAACCTCCCGGGAGGCCAGTACCAACCAGGAGGGACACGGGTCCAATAAACACGTGGCGGCACTAATCTTACCCAGAACCCTGTCCACATCCTCGGGAGCCACAGGATCAAACTCCTCCCAGATAACATTCTCAAGACCTGCCCTCGTCTCCTCCCGTGGACTCATCCAATCGGAGTCCAAGCCATCCCGAATCCGAGCGACTTTATCGTGCAGGGATTGCACAAAATCCTCAGCACGACCCTGCAAGGGATCTTCCCGCACTCCCCCCCGAAGAAGGGAGTGGGTCACCCTAAACAAGGCGGCTGGGCGGTTCTCTGCAGATGCGATAAGAGTGGAAAAATGGTTAGATTTTGCCGCTTTTATCGCCACTAGGTAGGTCTTGATATAAGACCTCACCTGTGTCCGGTCGGAATCGGATTGACTAGTCCTCCAAATGCTCTCTAGGCGTCTTTTCTGACACTTCATCTCTCTCAGCTCCTCAGATAACCAAGGAGCCAATTGAGATCGGCATCGGGTCAGAGGCCGCAAAGGCACGACGCGGTCCAAAGCTCCAGCAGCCGCCCTTTCCCAGGCGGCCACCAGCTCTTCAGTCGAGTCGTGTGTCAGAGTCTCAGGAAACGGCCCAAGCTCCGTCAGCAACCTTTTGGGGTCCATCAGGCGCCTGGGACGGAACCATCTGGTCGGTTCCGTCTCCCTGCGGTGGGGGGAAGCGGTAGGAAAGTCCAGGTGAAGGAGCGAATGATCTGTCCATGTCAAGGGTTTAATGTCTAGATCCCCTCTACCAAGATCATTCAACCACTGACCAGAGATAAAAATCAAGTCCAGAGTATGTCCCCCTATGTGTGTCCCCCCTATTTTAGCAAAGGGACGATCTCACAATCACACCAAGCGACATAAAAAGGACTTCATTGTTGCGGGCCACACATTCGAGGGAGGAGGGAAACCCAGGAAAGTCCTCGAGATGATGTTTGATGGAAATTATAAAGAGGGGCCCTTCAGACTTTTTATATCGTCCAAGTTGAATGACCTGGCGGTGATAGCTTGATTTGCAAGGGATGCATCGATGGGTGACAGTTCATTGATCCGTAGAGGTCCCTCACCTTTATGGTGGCTATATATCAGAGATCTTCAAACTTGGCAGCTTTAATAATAATAATAATAATAATTTTATTTCTATACCGCCCTTCTCCCGAAGGACTCAGGGCAGTGTACAGCCTATTTAAAAACACAGAAACAAAACAACAATTTAAAATTTAAAATCATTAAATAATTAGGCTCCAATTAAAATCCCAGAAATTTAAAATACCCCCAATTTAAAACGTTATATTAATAGCCCTGCCTGGCGGAACAACAGGGTCTTCAGAGCGCAGCGGACTTGTGGACTTGAATTCTGGAGTTCTGGAGTTGAAGTCCACAAGTCTTAAAGTTGCCAAGTTTGAAGACCTCTGCCACATAGTCATTGGGCGATTCCCATCTGCAGGAAGGAGGAGAAACTTACCAGAATAAGAGATTGAAGAATTCTCTTATCACATTGCAACCTGATAAATCTTGAAATGACTCTAAAAATCATGTTTTTAATCATGCCCTTAAACTATGCTTATTTACCGGTAATTACATTCTATCACAAACATGCTTGGCCACTTTAAGACTTGTGGACTTCAACTCCCAGAATTCCCCAGCCAGCGATGGGAGTTGAAGTCCCCAAATCTTAAAGTGGCCAAGCATGGAATACCTCTGTGATAGGACATCACAGAGGCCCTATCTTGAGTTATGGGTTGATCTAGAAGACCTCCAAGGTCCCTTCCAACTCTGTTGTAATGTATTCTGTAAAAGTTCAAAAGAAAAGGACTAGGGGTGACATGATAGCATTTCCCAATATTTGAGGGGCTGCTACGAAGAAAAAGGGGTCCACCTATTCTCCAAAGCATCCGAGGGCAGAACAAGAAGCAACGGACGGGAACTGATCAAGGAGAGAAGCAACCTGAAACTAAGGAGAAATTTCCTGACAGTGAGGACAATTAACCAGTGGAACTGCTTGCCTCCAGAAGTTGTGGGCTGGAGATTTTTTAAGAAGAGATTGAACAGTCACTTGCCTGGAATGGTAAAGGGTCTCCTATCTGAGCAGGGGGTTGGACTAGAAGACCTCTAAGGTCCCTTCCAACTCTGGAGAATGACATTCTGTTATTCAGTTCTGGTTATAAATCAAGGATTACCTGTCCTTCCACTCTCCAATGCCTAGCTATTAATTCATCTTCCAAGGAGATCAACTTTCTACTTAACTGTAAGTGAGAGTGGCCGCACCTCCGTGCTTTCTTGATGCCCGGATCAGGCAGGAGCAGTTTCTCCAAAGGATAATTATCTCAAGGGTGGGGCCCAATTATTAACCAGGTGACCTGAATTGATTCTCTGTTTGTTGTTGGTCTTGCTGTATAAAAACCATAAAAATCAGGTGAACTCTTAAGTGGGAGACTTAATCTTTGTGCCTGGGATGGTCACACCTAAAGTTTCTGAGACTTTTTTTTCACTCAAGAAGGAGAGAAAAAGCTCGGATTCCACCGTGTCATTGGAGAACCTTTGCAAAGTCAACACAATCTCCAAGCAGATCTCAGAAGGGTCAAAATCCGGATTTTTTGTAGGGCCCCGGAGGTCATCAAGCCCACCTCCGTTAAGGCAGGAATCTAAATTAGTTAGTCCTTGACTTATGACCACAATGGAGCCCCAATTTTCATGGCGAAGTGAAAGAATTGGGAAATGAGCCGTGTCCCATCTTACAACCTTTCCTACCACAGTTGTTTGGCAAATCCCTGCAGCTGTTAAGTTAATCACACGGTTGTTAAACGAACCTGGCTTCCTCTGTTGAAATTCCTTGTTGGAAACCAGCCAGGAGGATTACGAAGGTGATCCGAGGGACCCCGCAACCGTCATAAGTACAAGCTAGTTGCCAAGCATTCAAATTTTGATCCCATGGCCATGGGGAATTGGGGATGTTGCAATTGGGGCCAGAGTTTCCATCACTAAGCGAGGCGGTTGTTAAGCGAGTCACTCACACCCGATTTTGCCATGGTTGTTGCCATGAAACTGCAGTCCTTATGCGAATGCAAATCCCTGGGCTTGTAAAGTGAGCATTTAGTCGTTAAGTGAATCCAGCCCCTCCCCCATTGACTTTGCTTATCGGGAGCCAGCCAGGAAGGTCACCAACGAGGATCATGTGACTGCAACTGTCGTAAATACGGGTCGCCAAGCCCCCGAATGTTGATCATGTGTTCTTAGGGAGCACTGCAAGGGTCATAAGTGTGAGAACAGGTCATAAGTTGGGTTTTTTCCAGCGCCATTGTAGCTTCGGTCACTAAATGAAGGGTTATAAGTCGAGGACTGCCTGTTTATGGACTCCAGGGCCCATCAGCTTGTCCCCTCCTCCCCCCCACCCCATCACCTGCTGAAAAGGTCTCCGTGTGAGTCAAGAGGGATCGAGTTTCGCACCCAGAAGCCAAAAAATGTTGTGTCATCTTGTGGTTAAAACGGAAAGCAGCCCCCGGCTGAGTCAAACCTCCCTCCCTCCCTCCGTCTCCTCCCGAGGAACCCAAGGAAAACCATGTTGAGCAGGCGTGAACTCAATGGCCGGCACTGGGGACATCCTCCCCACCACCAGCGATGAATCCGGAGGGCATCAAAATCCTCAGGAAAGTCCTCAACTTAAAACTGTTCATTTAGCGACCGTTCGAAGTCACGAGGACCCTGAAAAAAGTGACTTTGGACCGTTTTTCACAATTACGACCGTTGCCTCATTCCTACGGCCACGTGATTGGCATGCAGGCCCTTGACAACTGACTTGTAATTATGTCCCGTGTGTGTGTGTGTGGGTGAGTGTGTGTGAGGAGTGTGACGTGATTCTCTCTTGTGACCTTTTAACCAGCAAAGTCAAAGGGAAGGCAGATTTTGCTGAACAACTGTGTTATGAACTTAATCATTGCAGTGATTCACTTAACAACCGGGACAAGAAAAGTCGTAAAACGGGGCAAAACTCAAGTGAACAAATGTCTCGCTTAGCAACATAAAATGTTGGGCTTTCATTGTGGTCGTAAGGTGAGGACGAGCTGTAAAGCAGAAACAAACCAACCGGCTGGGTCAACCGCCCCCCCCCCCGGTCTCTCCACCCCACCAGCCGTGTGTGGGTGCATGGGACCGAGAGGGTCTGTGTCACAACGCTGTTTTCACAAGCACCTTCCACACAACTTTTCCTGGCGGGCTCTTTGGCAAACAAAAAGTCAATTCCTGCCTCAGGGTCTCTGGAGATCTTTCACCATCCAGTTTGTCCTAAATGTGCTTTTTTTTTTTTTCCCAAAAGGCAACTGGACTTTTTTTTTTTGGTGGTGGTGGTGGGGGGGAAAAGTTTCTTTGAAAAGATTTCGCTTCTCTTCCAAGAAGCTTCTCCAGAACTGAGGAAGCTCCTTGGAGGAGAAGCGAAATGTTTTCAAAGAAAAGAAAAAAAAAACAAACCCCAAGAAAGTCCATTTGCCTTTTTTTTGGGTGGGGGGGGGGGGCGGGAAACACCTCAAATGTCTTTTCTTTCATTTTGGGTGAATTTGTCTCTGAATCCCAGTCTCTTTGGGGCATCAAAACATCCTCAGTCTCAAAGATGCCTTTGGTGGGAAGGACGAGGGCTCTTTAAACATGGGCAGAGGCTATGCCACATCGGTCCCTTGGCTCAAGAAGAGGGGAGGATCAGCAATAACTGAATGACAGAGTAGGAAGGGGCCTGGGAGGTCTTCTAGTCCAACCCTCTGCTCAGGTAGGAAACCCTATAATCAGTGTTTCTCAACCTTGGAAGCTTGAAGATGGATGGACTTCAACTCCCAGAATCCCCCAGCCAGCAGCGCTGGCTGGGGGATTCTGGGAGTTGAAGTCCACCCATCTTCAAGCTACCAAGGTTGAGAAACACTGCCCTAGACCATTTCAATCAAATGGTTGTCCAATCTCTTCTTAAAAACTTCCAATGTTGGAACCCACTGTCCCGTCTCCGAGCTGGTTCTCCCTCAGAACCGACCCCCGGATTTTGATGGGACCAGAATTCTTTTAATGATCCAATACTTCTTCTAAACACCCGCCCCCCCCCAAAGTGCAGCCAAGGGATTTCCCTGCCCGCCCACAGCAAGCGGGGTTAGGTAAGAGCCCAACACCCCCTGTCACCCCTCCCCAAGGGATGAGCTCACAGGGTTAAGCAAGAGCCTGGGTGCCTTCCCTTCCCTTCCTCGAGGCTTACTGGCCCAGCCGCCCAGCCTCCTGCTCCTGGCCCTCCTGGCCCCACCTCGCCTGCTCCCCCCTGGCCAAGACCTGCCCTCCAATCTGGGCTGGGGAATCTGTGGAGCCAGACAGGTTTTGTGGAATGGTTAACCTGGAGCCATTCCATCCTGAGCCAATCGCCTGAGCTCAGCAGCAGACTTCACCGCTCGAGCACCTGTTGGAAACCTCCCAGGGCGAAGAAGACACCTCTGGCAGCAGCTGAGCCCTCCTGCCCAGCCATGAGCCTCATCCTTGGGACCCTGATGCTCCTCTGCCTGCTGGGGGTTGCCGGGTCAGGACCCTCCCAGGAACCGGTGGTGCAGGAACTCTGGACTCTCCTGTCTGGCAGCCGAGAAGGCATTCTGCCCCGTCGCTCGGTGGATGCCCTGTTAAATATTGCAAGGTCCCGGGTGCAGTGCTCGGCCGTGCCGTGTGAAAAGGTAGAGTGGGGGTAGCAGGCGGGCGGGGTCCTCCTCGCAGCTGGAATAGCCTGGGTCAAACTCCAGCATGGGTGCAAAGGGCTAGGGCGCCGGGCAGGAAGGTGACAGCAAAGGCAGCAGCTATTTGAGGGAGAGGGAGAGGCGATGGAGAAGTGGGGAGTGGGACTTTGGCATGACTTTGCTGACACTCACACCCCCCGACAGCCCCCAATTTCTTAGCTTCTCCGACAGGAACCCAGGAACCGCAAGGCTGCCACTCCCCCGGGTAAGCTGGGTTCACACCACCACATCTGCTTGATGGTTCCAAAAGAATACAGAATGACAAGAGTTGGAAGGGACCTCAGAGGTCTTCCAGTCTAACCCCTTACTCAGGCAGGAAACCCTATACCGTTTCAGACAAACAGCTGTCCAGTCTCTTCTTAAAAACTTCCAGTGTTGGGACATTCCCAACTTCTGGAGGCAAGCTGTTCCACTGGTTAATTGTTCCCACTGTTAGGAAGTTTCTCCTTAGTTCCAGGTTGCTTCTCTCCTTGGTTAGTTTCCATCCATTGTTTTTTGATCCTGCCTTCTGGTGCTTTGGAGAAGACGTTGACCCCCTCTTTCTTTTGGCAGCCCCTCAAATATTGAAACACTGCTCTCATGTCACCCCTAGTCCTGCTTTTCATTAAATTAGACATACACAATTTCTGCAATCATTCTTAACAGAATAACAGAGTTGGAGGGGACCTTGGAGTTCTTCTAGTCCAACCCCCTGTAGGAAACCCTACACCACTTCAGACAAATGGTTGTCCAGTCTCTTCTTAAAAACTTCCAGTGTTGGAGCATTCACAACTTCTGGAGGCAAGGAGTTCCACTGGTTAATTGTTCTAACTGTCAGGAAATTTCTCCTTATAAAAGACCCTATAGATATATATATAGAATAAACGTAGTCTTAATCTGTGACAGCCCCATATCTGGCGGGGGGGGGCAGGGCTCTGCTTACCCCTATCAGGAGCTACTAAATTGGCTTCACAGACAGCATGTCGGGCTTCGCCAGAGGCATCGAGATGGAGGAAGCTGCGGCACACAGAAACTTCTGCTTTTGAGCGTTTTGGGGGTTTTTTGGAAATGAGTTAGTCGGAAAAACTGTCACCGGATAAGGCAGGGACGGGGCTTGGGGGGCTGGCTGGGAGACCGCAGAAGGAGGTTTCACTTAGACAAAAGAAATGGGTTGGGGGCTGAAATCAAGAGGTGGCAGCCTGGGGAGGAAGTCTGTCTGTCTGTCTCTCTTCCTCATAAGTTTATAATATAAAATACAAAAATACGAAGGAAAAAAGTAGGAAAAATAGGGAAGGAAAAAGGGAAAAGAAAAGTGGGGGGGGGGAAGAAAAGGGGAAAAAAGAAAGAAACGGCTTTGACTTCTGACTCCCTTTGGTGGAGTAGAATAAGATAATTTTATCAAACCTCATATATTACATATTATAAAAAGATATTACATTTATTTATTTATTTATCAAATTTCTATACCGCCCTACTCCCGGAGGACTCAGGGCGGTGAACAGCCAAGATAAAATACAGATAATACAAACCTTAAAAATCCATTAAAATTATTAAATATTTTGGCCGAAAACAAATTTAAAAACACCCAATTTATAAAACAAATTAAACAATTTAAAAATTTAAAAGGGAGAGTTAGGCCAGGCCAGCCTGCTGAAATAAAAATGTTTTGAGAGACATATATGTATAAACTAGCCATTTCTATAAGAATAAATCTCTCTCATCTGTAAAACCCAAAATCAAAGTTTCATCCCTCCCACCACCTTAAGCACAAAGTCCAGAAGTGGTTTCCAGGTAGAAATAAAAGTAATTATGTTTTTTTCCTTTAATCAAAGCACTCCATTTCTGCTAACTCCATCAACTTTGGCAGCCGTTCGTCCATTGTGGGAATCAAAACGTCCTTCCATTTTTGCGCATAAAGTAATCCTGCGGTATGGGGGGGGTGTCTCTAGAGGGTGTGATGGGGAGAGCAGTCTCTAGGGTGGGATCGTACCTGGAGCCAGTCACGACAAGCACGACGATGCCACAGGTAGTCCTCAGTTTATGACCTCAGTTGAGATTCAGACGAGGATTTCCGTTCTCAAGCAAGGCAGTTTTTAAGTGAGTCACGCCTGATTTTACAACCCATTTTGGCCACAGTTGTTAAGTGAATCATGCTGTTGTTAAGTGAACATGGCTTCCCCCATTGACTTTGCTTGTTGGAATCTGGTTGGGAAAGTCACAAATGATCCCTAAGCAGGGGTTGGACTAGAAGACCTCCAAGGTCCCTTCCAACTACTCTATTCTATTCTATTCTATTCTACTCTACTCTACTCTACTCTACTCTACTCTACTCTACTCTGTTCTGTTCTGTTCTGTTCTATTCTACTTTCTATATTCTAAATTCTATTCTATTCTATTCTATTCTATTCTATTCTATTCTACTCTACTCTTCTCTTCTATTTTACTCTACTCTACTCTACTCTACTCTACTCTATTCTATTCTATTCCACTTTCTATTCTATTATTCTATTTACTCTACTCTTCTCTTCTCTTCTCTTCTCTTCTCTTCTCTTCTCTTCTCTATTATTCTATTCTATTCTCCATTCCTCTCCTCTCCTCTTTATTATTCTATTCTTCTCTATTCTTCTCTATTCTACTCTATTCTACTCTATTCTACTCTACTCTATCTACTCTTCTCTTCGTTATTATTCTATTCTATTCTCCATTCCTCTCCTCTCCTCTTTATTATTCTATTCTTCTCTATTCTTCTCTATTCTACTCTACTCTACTCTTCTCTTCTCTTTATTATTCTATTCTTCTCTGTTCTTCTCTATTCTTCTCTATTCTACTCTATTCTACTCTATTCTACTCTATTCTACTCTACTCTACTCTACTCTACTCTACTCTTCTCTTCTTTATTATTCTATTCTATTCTCCATTCCTCTCCTCTCCTCTTTATTATTCTATTCTTCTCTATTCTTCTCTATTCTTCTCTATTCTTCTCTATTCTACTCTACTCTACTCTACTCTACTCTTCTCTTCTCTTCTTTATTATTCTATTCTATTCTCCATTCCTCTCCTGTCCTCTTTATTATTCTATTCTTCTCTATTCTTCTCTATTCTATTCTATTCTACTCTACTCTACTCTTCTCTTCTTTATTATTCTCTTCTTCTCTCTTCTTCTCTCTTCTTCTCTATTCTACTCTACTCTACTCTTCTCTTCTCTTCTCTTCTCTTCTCTTCTCTTCTTTATTATTCTATTCTATTCTCCATTCCTCTCCTGTCCTCTTTATTATTCTATTCTTCTCTATACTTCTCTATTCTTCTCTATTCTACTCTACTCTACTCTACTCTACTCTACTCCTCTTCTTTATTATTCTATTCTATTCTCCATTCCTCTCCTCTCCTCTTTATTATTCTATTCTTCTCTATTCTTCTCTATTCTTCTCTATTCTACTCTACTCTACTTTACTCTACTCTTCTCTTCTCTTCTCTTCTCTTCTTTATTATTCTATTCTATTCTCCATTCCTCTCCTGTCCTCTTTATTATTCTATTCTTCTCTATTCTTCTCTGTTCTATTCTATTCTATTCTACTCTACTCTACTCTACTCTTCTCTTCTCTTCTTTATTATTCTATTCTATTCTCCATTCCTCTCCTGTCCTCTTTATTATTCTATTCTTCTCTATTCTACTCTATTCTTCTCTATTCTACTCTACTCTACTCTACTCTACTCTCAAATGTACATAACCCTGGGATGCTACAACCATCATAAATACAGGTAGTCGTTGACTTACAACACTTCATTTAGTGACTGTTTGAAGTTACGACGGCACTGAAAAAGTGACTTATGACTGTTTTTCACACTTACAAGCGTCCTCAGGTCACAGGATCCCCTTTTGCACCCTTCTGACCAGCAAAGTCAACGGGGAAGCCAGATTCACTTAACAACCGTTTGACTAACTTAACAACTGCCGGGATTCGCTTAATAACAGTGGCAAGAAAGGTGGTAAAAAGCTGCAAAAATTCACATAAGAAATGTCTCACTTAGCAACAGAAATTTTGGGCTCAATTGTGGTCGTAAATCGAGGATTACCTGTGCATGCTGGCTGCTAAGCTCCTGAATTTTGATCCATGATCCTGGGGATGCGATGGTCATACATGCGAGGACCAGCCATAAGTCTCTTTTTTCAGTGGTGTGGTAGCTTCGAACGGTCGCTCAACGAATGTTTGTAAATAACTATAAAATATAACCACAATAAATTACAAACTACAAAAGAATAACTACAAAATAAGGAGAAATTTCCTGACAGTGAGAACAATGAATCAGTGGAACAACTTGCTACCAGAAGTTGTAAATGCTCCAACACTGGAGGTTTTTAAGAAGAGATTGGATAACCATTTGTCTAAAATGGTAGAGGGTCTCCTGCCTGAGCAGGAGGTTGGACTAGAAGACCTCCAAGGCCCCTTCCAGCTCTGCTATTCTATTCTATTCTATTCTATTCTATTCTATTCTATTCTATTCTATTCTATTCTATTCTATTCTATTCTATTCTATTGTCTCCCCCTAAGCTTACGAGACTGATGGGCATTGTCACCCCACACTCCTACAAATCAGGGAAGCTACCAAAAATCAGGAATTTCC
This sequence comes from Arizona elegans, assembly GCA_022577455.1. Lineage (NCBI taxonomy): Eukaryota > Metazoa > Chordata > Lepidosauria > Squamata > Colubridae > Arizona > Arizona elegans. Next base: position 1,521,019 of record JAKOOJ010000055.1, read on the forward strand.
CCAATAGCATCTCTGGGATCGGTTAAAGAGAGAAGATGCAGAGTTTGCAAAAAATTAAATAAATAAATTAAAGGGCCATTTAACTGTTTGGCAAAGGCCCAGCCAGGTCTACCTCTTCCTCTGGTTTCGTTTTGAACAAAAGTTTGCATTGAATACTGACATTTTTAGAAGAGGGTCTACTTCTGGGGGGGGTGGCAACTTAGAGAGGGTTGCGAGATGGAGAAAATAATTTCAGGGTAAGGATTAGTGGAGGGTGGTTTGACTTTGAAGCCAGAAACAGCTCAAACTTGCTCATTTCTGCCTATTGAATAATTTTGCGAACTTTAAGATTGAGTGGACTTTTTTAAAAAAGTGGACTTTAATTAAAACTTTAAAAAAAAAAGATTGAGTGGACTTCGATTCCCAGAATTCCCCAGCCAGCAAAGCTGGCTGGGGAATTCTGGGAGTCGAACTCCACCTGTCTTAAAGTGGGCAGGTTGGTGAAGCTGCCGTAAGGAAAGGCAGGAAGAATTCTCAGGCCGTCTGGGAAAAACGGGAAATATCACTTGAGTGAGAGAGAAGCCTTGGGGAAAAGGCTCGGAGCTGCCCTGCGTTCCTAGGATCTCGGGTGCGAGAGGGCGGCAGACGCCCAGACGGGTTGTACCCGTTCGTGCCCAAGAAAGGAACCTGTTTCGGTTGGGAGGAGGGAAAGGGAGAATGAGAGGGAGGGAGGGAAGGAGGGAGCTCTCTTTCTTGCTTTGCTTCCCTTCCCTTCCCTTCTGCATCCCTTTACTTCTCCTTCCCTTCTCTTTCTTTTTCCTTTTCTTTCCCTTTTTCTCCTTTCCTTCCTCTTCCTCTTTCCTTTCCTTTCTCTATCTTTCCTTTCCTTTTCCTCCCCTTCTTTCCTTTCCTTTCTCTATCTTTCCTTTCCTTTTCCTCCCCTTTTCTTTCATTTCTCTATCTTTCCTTTTTCTCCTTCCCTTTTCCTTCCCTTCCCTTTTTTCTTTTCTTTCTTTTTCCTTTCCTTTTGTTTTCTACCCTGCCCTTCCCTTGTTCATCCATTTATTTTATTTTCTCCCTTTTCATTTTTTCCTTTTCCCCCTTCCCTTTTTATCCATTTACTCCCTTACCTTCCTCTTCTCCCATTCCCTTCCATATTTCCTTCCCTTCTCTTCCCCTTTTCCTTTCTTTTGTTTCCCTTCAACTATTTATTTTCTTCTTCTTTTTTCCTTTTTCCCCTTCCCTTTTTTATCCATTTACTCTCTTCGCTTCCTCTCCTTCCATTCCCTTCCATATTCCTTTCCCTTTCTCTCTTTTCCTCCTTTCCTTTCTCTCTCTTCTTCTCCTTTCCTTTCCTTTCCTTTCCTTTCTCCTTCCCTTTCCCTTCATCCATTTATTTTCTTCCTTTTCTTTTTCCTTTCCTCCCCTTCCCTTCTCATCAAGTTACTTCCTTTCCCTTTTCTCCTTTCCCCTCCCCTGGTCTGGTCCTTCCTTTCTCTAGACTAGCCAAACCCAAATCCTGCAACCGTTCTTCATCTCTTTTAGTCTCCAGAATTTCTGCAACCCTCCAGTCAACCTTGACTCCAGGCAGCTGCCTGGACAGGTCCCTGCAGTTTTCTCTCGCAACGTCCAAAGTGGTTTGCTCTGCAATTCTTTCTTCCTGGTACTAAGCATGAATGACTGGCCCAAACTCAGCCAGGATTCGTGCCTAAGGCAGGATTAGAACTCAGCTCTTCCAGGTTCTAGCCAGGTGCCTCTAACACAGTGTTTCTCAACCTTGGGAGCTTGAAGATGGGTGGACTTCAACTCCCAGAATCCCCCAGCCAGCCATCTTCAAGCTCCCAAGGTTGAGAAACACTGCTCTAACAGGTAGTCCTCCATTTAAGAACCTCTGTATAATGACCGTTTGAAGTTACAACGGCACTGAAAAAAGTCCATTGCAGCCTCCCCGTGATGATGGGATGGAAATTCGAGCCCTTGGAAACCGGCATGTACTTCTGACAGTTTATTGATTTATAAAATAATGAATAAATAAATAGATAAATAGATAGATAGACATATAGATAGAAAAATAAAATAAAATAGAACAATAAAATAAAATACAATAAAATACCATCACCCATCTCCTTCCACTTATGACTGTATGACTGTAACTTTGTTGTTTGGATCCTTACGATTTATATTGATATGGTTTCCTGATTGCTTATTTGTTCCCTATGACAATCATTAAGTGTTGTACTTTATGATTCTTGACGAACGTATCTTTTCTTTTATGTACGCTGAGAGCGTAGGCACCAAAGACAAATTCCTTGTGTGTCCAATCACACTTGGCTAATAAAAAAATTCTATTCTATCTATTCTAAAATAACATAAAATAAAAAATAAGGTAAGATAAGATAAATACAATACAATACAAAAGGTAAATAATAAAATAAATAATAAATAAATAATCTGTCAATGGGTTTTAATTCGAATTGTTTTAAATTTGGGCCAAAGTATATAATTCTTTTAATAATTTTAAATTTTGTATTGCTATGTGTTTTAGTTCTGGCTGTGCACCGCCCTGAGTCCACTAGGAGAAGGGCGATATACAAATTGAATAAAATAAATAAATAAATAAATAAATAAATAAATAAATAAATAAATAAATATAAAATAATAAAATAAAATCTTAAGTCAGTTGCCCTGTCCTGGGTCATAGGATTGTCTCCCGTAACCTTCCCAGCTGGCTTCTTCTAAGCCAGTTCGATGAGGCAAGATGGATTCACTTAACGACAACACGTCAACTGCAGTGATTCGCTGGACCATCTTGTCCAAAAAAAGGTTGTAAAATGGGACCAACCCTCACTGAACAGCTGCCTGGCTTAGCAACACTCGTTTGGTACCAGGCGGGCAAGTAAAATACAACGGGGAAATAAATAAACCGAAATATTGGGGCCCGATTGTTGGTCGTTAAGACGAGGACTGCTGCCAGCGTGAATGGCTCGTCTAAGTTACTTTGGGGGACCCAGGAGAAGGAAAGAGGAGGAAGAAAGGGGTGGGGGTGGGCAGGAGATCCACAGCAAACCTTGGCAGCTTTCGTTGCCAGCCCGGAGGAGGGTTGGACCGTGTTTGCTTTTGCTGCAATCATGGCAGTTTTTTTAAAGTGCCCTCACCCTTCCAACCTGATTATTTATACCTCCCGTTTATAGGCAGACATCCAAGGCAGGTTTATTTTCCAGGCAGCAGGTGGGTAGGTTGTGTATTATTTACACAAACTCTGAGTACACACTTCAAATTCACCAGGAATCCGGAGAACTTACCGTAATTGCTCTTCGGATTAGGTCCAAGTGCGCTATTGTTCAATTCAATGATTCTCAAGCTTTGCAACTTGAAGGGGGTTTGAACTTTGAATCCCAGAATTCCCCAGCCAGCAAAGCATCTCTTGCAGTTTTCCCTTGTGTTTATTCTTGTAAGATCCTGCTAGTATTCAGAATCGTAATAGAGCTGGAAGAGACCTGGGAGGTCTTCTAGTCTAGCCCTCTGCTCAAGCAGGAGACCCCATACCATTTGAGACAAATGGCTGTCTAATGTCTACTTAAAAGCCTCCAATGATGGAGCAACCACAACTTCTGACTGATTAATTGTCCTCACTGTTAGGAGCTTTCTCCTTAATTCTAGGTTGCGTCTCTCCTTGATGAGTTTCCATCCATCGTTTCTTGTCTTGTCTTTTCTTTTCTCCACAATACTTGCTCACGATCTGAGTCCAATTCTCTGCATCATCAATCAAAAAAGTACATTTTCTTTCTTTCGATGGTTCACTTTTCCCAGCAGGATGGGGAAACCCTGACAAAGAAGGACTAGGGGTGACAAGGTAGCAGTCTTCCAATATTTGAGGGACTGCTCCAAAGAAGAAGCAGTCAAGCTATTCTCCAAAGCACCTGAGGGCAGGACAAGAAGCGATGGATGGAAACCAATCAAAGAGAGAAGCAACCTGGAATTAAGGAGAAACTTCCTGACAGTGAGGACAATTAACCAGTGGAACAGCTTGCCACCAGAAGTTGTGGGTGCTCCATCACTGGAGGCTTTTAAAAAGAGACTGGAACAGCCACTTGTCTGAAATGGTATTGGATGTCCTGACTTAGCAGGGGGCTGGACTAGAAGATCTCTAAGGTCCCTTCTATTCTGTATTGAATCGAACTTCATGTATCAACCTGATGTCCCTGGAGCTTAATTTGTCTTAATTCCCTTCCTCCCTCAGTGTACATCTTCTGTTGGGTTTATTATTTGTTTGTTTGTTTACTTATTTACTTACTTACTTATTTTGCTGGCTGGGGAATTCTGGGAGTTGAAGTCCACCTGCCTTTAAGTGGTCCAGGTTGAGGAACTCCAGTTGGTTCTCCTTGGTGCTACATTCTTCTAAGATGTTCTCCACAATACAGATAGTCCTCGACATACAACAGTTCATTTAGTGACCGTTTGAAGTCACAACGGCACTGACAAAAGGGATTTAGGACCGTTTTTCACACACAGCATCCTTGTGGCCACATGATCAGAATTCGGATGCTTGGCAACTGGTTCATATTTATGACGGTTGCTGGGATCACAATGAGATTCCCTTTTGCGACCTTCTGGCAAGAAAGACAATGGGGGAAGCCAAATTCACTGGCAAGGTAGCCAAATTCAGTGGCAAGGTAGGTCATAAAATGGGGGCAAAGCCCACTTAGCAACATAAACATTGGCCTCAACTGTGGTCGTAAGTCGAGGACCACTTGTAACCCCATCTCCACATCTGGAAGTTGTTCAACCACAAGGTTGAAGCCCATTTTGGAATAAACCTGGTGGACTGAGATGAAGCCCCTGCCAACCTTCTCTTCTGCAGTGCCTCTCGTCCGCAAACATCTTTGAACTGGTAGGGAAGACCACCTCTGGAGAGGTCAACCTCACCTCCGCGGAGCTGCTGACCTTCTCGGCAGGGCTGGTCTTCTACTTCTCTGACCCCGTGGACGCCTGCGAGGCCATGGCCAAGAAACACTGGGTGCCTGAGGTCCATGATTTCCAAACCAAATTCTTCAATGGGAGCCCAGCAACCGGACCCAACCTGGAGAAAGTTGCCCGGCAGATGGTTCTCATCCAGAAGAATGCCAAGTCCGTCAAAAAAGAGGAGGTAAGGGGGCAGTGGAGGGGCCATAGTTGGCATGGGAAGAGTCCTAAATGAGAAATGTTCCCATAGAGATACTGAGAGACTTTCTTCTCTTCTCTCTTTTTTTAAATTTATTTTTAATTTGTATACCGCCCTTCTCCCAGAAGGGACTCAGGGCGGTGAACGGCCAAAATTTAAAAACATACAAATACAAAAGTTAAGATAATTAAAAAGAATTAAATCATTGGCTTCCCAATTTAAAATCCCCAAGTCTATAAAATTTAAAATCCCAATTAAGAGCCATTCTCTTCTCTTCTTTTCTCTTCTCTTCTCTTCTCTTCTCTTCTCTTCTCTTCTCTTCTCTTCTCTTCTCTTATTCTATTCTACCCTATTCTACCCTACCCTACCCTACTCTATCTTTGATAGGGTTAGACATACCTAGCTCCCTCAACCATTAGTTAATTAATTGAATTTATTAGTCACTCTTCATCTGTAGCTGGAAAAAAACCATGGCTGGGCGGAGAAAGGGGGAAGGCCATCCTAAATTTCTCACCTGCTCTCCTCCGCTCCCCAGCCTTGCACAGAAGTGGACCAGATCCTTAAAAGCAGCACGTCTGTTACCCACCACGTGGCACCGAACCCAGCTGGGAAGGTCTTGGCCTTTCTCTCCTATCATGTCTTACGAGGGGGCTGCTTTGGCGCGCTGCCTCACAAACACTACTTTTTGGACTACATTTTCCAACACTACAGCAACGGGACTCACAACCTCACTCTGGCAGGTAAGTCTCCAAGCTGTGGCTTGTACACCTGGGTGGGAATGAGAGAGAGAGAAAGAGAGGGAGTGTCCAAGGATTTGTGAATGCCCATCTTAAGAGACACCAATTCCCTACGATCTCCGTATTTTATTTTATATGAAGAACGGTTGCAGGATTTGGGTTTGGCCAGTCTAGAGAAAAGAAGGATTAAGGGGGGACATGATAGCAGTCTTCTGGTATTTGAGGGGCTGCCACAAAGAAGAGGGGGGGTCAACCTATTCTCCAAAGCCCCCGAAGGCAGGACAAGAAGCAACGGATGGAAACTAATCAAGGAGAAAAGCAACCTAGAACTAAGGAGAAATTTCCTGACAGTGAGAACAATTAAGCAGGGGAACAGCTTGCCACCAGAAGTTGTGGGTGCTCCATCACTGGAGGTTTTTAAGAAGAGACTGGCTAGCCCCTTGTTTGTATAGGGTCTCCTGCTTGAGCAAGGGGTTGGACTAGAAGACCTCCAAGGTCCCTTCTCGCTCTATTCTGCTCAGGATCCCTGGCTTAGGAAATTTGTCTTGAAGATATAACTTGCAACGTTAGGAGATTCTGCCCATAATTTGGTATCTTTGGAAAGGGTGGAGACACCCCTGTTGTCCTCACTATGGGCTATTTAAAGATGTAGTAGAGTTACCATCATGATATTCGGCCAAATATTTAATTATTTTAAACTGCTTTTAAATTTTGTATGTATTGTTTTTTACTTTGGCTGTTCACCACCCTGAGTCCTATTTTGGAGAAGGGCGGTATAGAAATGTAAGCAAATAAATAAATAAATAAATAAATAAATAAATAAATAAATAAATAAATAAATAAATAAATATGCAGCTGTTCAGAGCAATCTTCTCTTCTGAACTGAACAGTGTCTATCAACACTGATATTGCTACCTAGTTGGTTCATGAAATGTCTGCAAGAAAACGAGGAGAGTAACAAGGTACCTCTTCCTCCTCCCCATCCTCTCTTCAGAGAGCACCAAGAATCCACAGTTCAACCCTGAGCTACAGAGATGATCTTCTGGTAATCATCTATGTATTTGTCTACCGATTTCATAACACCATCAATACTTGGGGGGCAGAGCCATGGAAGTGAGATATAAATATCAATAGGCCTGGGACACCCCTCACCCCGCTATCTATATCAGCTGTGCCAATCTTGACAACTTTAAGACTTGTGGACTTCAATTCTCAGAATTCCCCAGGCAACCATGTTAGGAGCTGAGGTCCACTGGTCTTAAAGGTGCCAAGGTTGGACACCCTGTTCTCCATCATGACTATGGTAGAAGAGCTAAAACAGACTTCTCCAACAGGGTGGCCTTGAGTTCTTCTGGCCTTCAACACTTCCTAGTCCATGTGGTTTAGGAGACACAAGTCAAGCTCATAAGAGACTATAGTTTGATGGGATTGTGCGTCACCTTTGAGGGAATCCAAATAAAGAGGTTAGGACTGTCCCCTCAGATGGACTCAACTCCCATAATTCTTTGGGTCAGACTACTTCAAATTTTGGAGGGTTGCTTTGTGGCCAACAAATTTAGAGGACCCCAAATTGAGTTGATGAAGGTAGAAGAACAGGTAGGATGGGAAGAATGAACAATGACCTCTGACCTTTCTGGATTTACAACAGGGTTAACCGAACTAATGGTACAGTTGGAGGTCGGTCCTAGGAGAAAAGATGGCGGCCATGACCACGGCCATGACCACGGCCATGACCACGATGGGCATGACCATGGTGGACACACACATGATGGCCATGACCACAGTGACCACGTACATGATGGACACACACATGATGACCATGACCACAGTGACCACGTACATGATGGACACACACACGATGACCATGACCATGATCATAAAAATGCCACACATGATGGCCATGACCATGGTGGACACACACACGATGGCCATGACCACAGCGACCACGTACATGATGGACACACACATGATGACCATGATCATAAAAATGCCACACACGGTGGCCATGAAGATCACAAAGATCACTCAGACCATCACCATGGCAACGTAACAGGCCATCACCATGGCAACGAAACAGGCCATCACCACATGGAGCCCCATGGAAACAGAAGTGAAAGTTCTCCGGTGCGCTCAAAACGAAGTCCTGCACACTTAGAAGACGTCCCCCAGAACATCTGGGACACGGTGAGACATGTCCTTCTTTAGCGCTGCCATAGGCATAGAGGTGAGCCCACCTGGAGGTTTATCTGTGTCCTCAGGGTCACCTGAGTAGTGCAAACGGATGTGGAACCTCCTTGGAACTGCTGAAAGGATTGCGTTGTAGACTGGAGATAGATGATATCGTAGCCCTTTGCATCACTCAGGTCAATGTTTCTCAACCTTGGCAACTTGAAGATGAATGGACTTCAACTCCCAGAATTCCCCAGCCAGCTGGCTGGGGAATTCTGGGAGTTGAAGTCCATTCAACTTCAAGTTGCCAAGGTTGAGAAACACTGACTCAGGTGACCCTGAGGACACAGATAAACCTCCAAGTGGCCTCAGGGACCCTCTAAAAGTATAGAAATGACCAGCTGTCTGCAAGGAGTATCAATCCTTCCATTCCCCACCATCCAGTCAGAAGAAGCTTCATGGATGAGAAGCAAAACGTCTTCAAAGAAAAAAAAACAGACAGTCCACTTGCCTCTTGAAAAAAAGCACTTTGGTGACCCCATGACTTGGGGGGGGGCTGCAGTGGGTCACTTCAGCCCCCTCAAGCCAAGTGCCGGTCACTCAAGGACTTTTCTTTCTTTCCAGGTCTGTCTCAGCCCCACTGATATCTTCAAGATTTATGAGATTGACGATGCCCTCGGAATCAGCCGCCCAGATTTCACCCGCCTCAGCCCAGCTCTGGTGCAGCAGAAGCTTAGCAAGGCCTGCACGGCCCCTCGGAAGGTTCCAGAAGAAGGGCGCCTCACCACGGCTGAGAGTGAGTCCATCCCTAGGAGATCCCGTTTGCCCCAGCCCTCTCTAAACCCGGAGCGTGTCCAACTGTGGCCACTTGAAGACTTGTGGACTTCAACTCCCAGAATTCCCCAGCTGGTTGGGGAATTCTGGGAGTTGAAGTCCACAAGTCTTCAAGTGGCCACAGTTGGACACCCCTGCTCTCAAACCATCAGGAAAATGGTTCCTGCCAGAATCAAACATCTGCCTTGAAGGTCTCCCATGGAGAATCTCCATTCTGTTATTCTACTGAAGACCTCTGAGTTTCCACACTCCAGTCATGACTGGTCATTTCTGGCCAGGACTTCTGGAGTTTGAACCTCTAAAGTTTCAAGCAATGTGGAGGTGACTAGGATGCTGGTCTCACTAGGAACCTCTCAAACCACCCAGGGCCTCCTGAAAAGCTTTCCGAAGCACGTAGGAGAAGGACATCTCCTTAGAACTGGCCACTGGCCTGTTCTTGCACGGAGGTGAACTCTTTGGTCACACACACGCACAGACACACAAACACACGCACACCCTTGAATGACATGTTTTGTAAGTGCACCAAGTGCATCTTCTGTACCGGAGACAAATTTCTTCTGTGGCTACCACAGTTGGCCAAGTAAAGCTATTTTAGTCTTTTCTGTCCTGTTTTCACTATTCTATTCTGTTCTGTTCTGTTTTGTTATATTCTGCTTTCCATATTCTGTTCTGTTGTCTATATCGTATCCTGTTCTGTTATCCATATTCTATTCTGTTCTGTTTCCTATATTCAGTTCTGTTCAGTTCAGTTCAGTTCAGTTCAGTTCAGTTCTGTTCTGTTCTGTTCTGTTCTGTTCTATTCTATTCTATTCTATTCTATTCTATTCTATTCTATTCTATTCTGTTTTTTTTATTTTTTCCATATTCTACTCTGCTCTGTTTTCTCTGTTCCGTTCCGTTCTTTCTGTTCTGTTCTGTTCTATTCTGCTCTGTTTTCTTTGTTCTGTTCTGTTCTGTTCTGTTCGGTTATATTCTGCTTTCCATATTCTTTTCTGTTGCCTATATCGTATCCTATTCTGTTATCCATATTCTATTCTGTTCTGTTGTTTTCTATATCCTGTTATGTTCTGTTTTCTATATCCTAGTCTATTCTGTTTTTTAAATTCTGTTTTCCATATTCTATTCTATTCTAATCCTTATTCTATTCTGTTCTATTCTTATTCTATTCTGTTCTGTTTTTTCTATTTGTTTTCCATATTCCATTCCATTCTATCCTAGCCTAGCCTAGCCTAGCCTAGCCTAGCCTAGCCTAGCCTATCCTATCCTATTCCTTATTCTATTCTATTCCTTATTCTATTCTGTTCTGTTTTTTCTATTTGTTTTCCATATTCCATTCTATCCTATCCTATCCTATCCTATCCTATCCTATCCTATTCCTTATTCTATTCTATTCCTTATTCTATTCTGTTCTGTTTTTTCTATTTGTTTTCCATATTCTATTCTGTTCTGTTTTCTCTGTTCCATTCTGTTCCGTTCCATTCCATTCTGTTCTAGCGCAGCCTAGCCTATTCTGCTTTTCTTGGGTTATTCCTCCCTAACCCTCCCTCTTTTCCAGAGTACATCTACGGCTCCCTGGCCACACTGCTGGTGTGTGTGTGTGCCCTTTTCGGCATCGTGGTTCTGCTCTGCACCGCTTGCATCAGTGCCTACCAGTATGTCATCCAAACTTTTGTCAGCCTGGCCGTGGGCTCGCTCACCGGGGACGCCCTGCTGCACCTCATCCCCAAGGTCCGTGCCGGTGGGGTAGTAGGAGACTTGAAAAGGGGTCGCGAAGGTTTGGGGGAAGGTCGCGGGTTGGGCACTCCCTGAGGTGCTGGGTTAGGTGGGGGTCTGCGGCCCATCCGAAGGTGGGAACTGCGGGCATGAGAATGAAAAGGGACACAGGTACTCCTCGACTTACGTCCATTCGCTTAGTGGCCATCCGAAGTTACAACGGCACTGAAAAAAAGTGACCGATGGCCCTTTTTCACAGTTACGACCGTTGCCGCCTCCCCCATGGTCACGTGATTTACATCTGAATGCCGGACAGCTGATTCATATCAGCATCACGTGATTCCCTTTTGCGAACTTCCGACAAGGCAGGTTCACGGGGGAAGCCGGATTCACTTAATAACCGTGCGACTCACTTAACAACGGCAGCGATCCACTCAACCAATGTGGCAAGAAAGGTCGCAAAAGGGGGCAAAGCTCACTGAACACACTTCTCACTTAGCAACAATTGGGCTCCATGGCGGTCGCAAGTTGAGGATAACCTGTATGTGGGTGTGAGAAGAAAGGTTGGGGGGTGGGGGGCAGCCCCAGATACTGTACAACTGAAAAAGAGAGAAACTCTTTTTTATGTTCAGGGATCTAGAGTAGAATAGAATGAATGAGCTGGAAGGGGCCTCGGAGGTCTTCTAGTCCAGCCATCTGACAGGGGCTCCAAAATTAGGGGAAGGAAGGAGGGCAGCAGTCTAACATTTCTTCATCCCCCAAAGTATCCCAGGAGAGTACTATACAGGTAGTCCTTGAGATACGACCAATCACTTAACGACTGTTTGAAGTTACAATCGACCCCACCACCACCACCAAAAGCTACTTATGACCCTGTTTTGAAGTTACGACTACTGTGGTGCCTCCAGTCATTCATCCTCACAACCAACCACAGGGAAGCTGCAGTGCCCCTGCCTACCTCTCCCTCCATCCCACCCCTCCCCACTGAGATTCCATAAGCTTTGGCCCTACTCCACACATGCCCCATCATCCACTGAATGCTTACCTTTTGTAGGTCTCTGGATATTTCTCGCTTAACGGAGGTCAAGCAGGCTCCCTTCTGGTTCTTTTTCAAGGACTACCTTGTCCTACACAGGGCAAAAATGTAATGGAAGTGTAACTAGTAGCTCGGCCAGATCTCACCTCTCGATGTGTAGGCTCCATTACAGTAGTTTCTCAAGGACCATCTGCAATTGGGCTGTGCAGAAATGAAATGGAAGTGTAATTAGTAGCTCTACCAAACCCGACCTTCTCATGATGTACGATTGCTATGAAAGACCTCTCTCCTTCTGTTCTGGGTTGCAATCACACTCGGACCACTACTCTCATTTCAGTTCTTGGGCCTCCATTCTCACTCCCACAGTGAGGGCGATGCCCACCTCCACCATGGACCCGAGGCCAATGACAAACTCTGGAAGCTCCTGGCTGTGCTCGGGGGGCTCTACCTCTTTTTCCTCTTGGAGAAATTCTTCACCCTCCTGGGACATTCGCACGAGGAGGTGAGTCGGCTGCTTGTTCTGAGTTTCCCACGGCCACAGAATTGGGGTGTGTGGGGTGGACAAGAAAACATATCAAGGAGACGTCCAACCTAGAATTATGGAGGAATTTCCTGACAGTGAGGACAATTAAATCAGTGGAACTACTTGCCACCAGAAGTTGTGAGAGCTCCATCACTGGAGGTTTCCAAGAAGAGATAGGACAGCCATTGGTCTGAAATGATATACAGGGCAAGACTTATGGACTTCAAACTCCCAGAATTCCCCAGCCAGCATTCCCCAGCAATTCTGGGGGTTGAACTCCACAAGTCTTAAATTTTCCAAGCTTAGATACCGCTGGCATAGGGTCTCAATTGTGGTCCTAAATAGAGGATTACCTGAAGTTCTCTGAACCCCTCTGCTGCCATCTGGTGGTCCTTCAAATATTGGCAACTTGAGTCTCATAATTCAATTACTAAAACTTACTAAAACTCTCTTGTGTGTCATTTTCAATCACCCCCAACCAGAGGTGAAATGCTCCCGGTTCGGACCGGATCACCCGATCCGGTAGCGATGGAGGCGGGTGGTTTGGAAAACTGGTAGCAAAAATGCCTGCCCCCCCACCCCCGCCCCCATGCCCAGCTGAGCTGCACAATCATCAGAGGCTTTTTTTTTACTTTTAAAAGCATTTTTTTCTACAACCTCTTCGGCCGAAAAAATGCTTTTAAAAGTAAAAAAAAAAAAAAAAAAGCCTCTGATGATCGCGCGGCTCAGCTGGGATCATCAAAGGCTTTTTTTTTAAAAAAAAACACCTTTTTTTCTTTTAAATGCCTCTGATGATCAGGCAACTCAGCTTGGATCGTCAGAAGCATTTAAAAGAAAAAAAGTCACATTCCTTTAGCTATTTCAAGGTGATCCTTTCTTGCTATTTACATCTATTTACACATATTTTAACTTTTGTCTTATTCAACAATTATTTTCTATCTTTCTTTATTTCGTCTACATTGCACCTTGATCTCCAACATTTTCTTCCCCTCTCTCCTTTATTCCTCTTGATATGTGATATGTATATAAATGTTGTGTGTTTATGTTTTGTTTGAATGTGTTCAAAATAAAAAACTTTGTAAAAAAATAAATAAAAGAAAAAAAAAGCCTCTGCTGATCAGGCAACTCAGCTGGGATCGTCAGAGCCTTTTAAAAGCATTTTTTTTTACAACCTCTTCGGACGAAGAGGTTGCAGAAAAAATGGTTTTAAAAGTAAAAAAAAAAAAATGGCCACACCCACCCAGTCACATTACCCCCCCACCAAGCCACGCCCACAGAACTGGTAGTAACAAATTTTAGATTTCACCACTGCCCCCAACAGTGCATCATAACACACACACACACACACACACACACACACACACACAGAGTGAAGCCCCATCCCCAAATGTTTTAAATTAAGAAATGCATACAAAATCAGAGTGCCACTATTTTTAAGTAAAGGCAGTCGTCGATTTAGGGGTCGAAGCATTCGTTTAGTGACTGTTGGAAGTTACAGTGGCACTGAAAACTTTAGGATTGGCTTTTTCACACTTATGACAATGGCACCGTCCCCACGGTCACACGATTAAAATTCAGAGGCTTGGCAACTGGTCAGTCTTTATGACAGCCGCCATGTCCCAAGGTCACGTGATCCCCTTTTGCAAATGTCCGACGAGCAAAGTCCACGGGGAACCCAGATTCACTGAACGACGGTGTTACTGACTGAACAAGTGCAGTGATTCGCTTAGCAACTCTGAAAAGGAAGGTCGTAAAATGATTGCTTAATAATTTGTCTTCTTTAGCCACAGAAATTTTGGGCACATTTGTGGTTGTAAGTTGAGGACTCTCTGTAAATGAAATGGGCACTTGGGTGATGCCAAATGCACATTTTCTCTCCGCCCCCCCCCCCACGCCTTCTCTTCCTAGGAGCCCTCTGAATCCAGCCAGGGCCACCAGTGTGACCACGGACTGTCCCTGCAGCTGTACCAGGATGAGATGAAGAGGAGAAAACAAGAGAAAGGAGCTTCAAATGCTGACCTGGTAAATCTCCATGTCCAAGCCCCTCGACTTTCGAGATGAGGGGGGGGAGGAGGAAGAGGAGGAGGAGGAGGAAAAGAATGTGGCTGATCTCTGTTGACTGTTTTCATGCAGATGTTTCATGACCCAACTAGATAACATCATCAGTGCTAGAAGGAATGGGGTGCGTAGAGAGGAGGAAGAGGAGAGAAAGGAGGAGGAGGAGAAAGGAGAGCAGGAGGAAGAGCAGGAAAAGAAAGAGGAGGAAGAGCAGGAGGAGGAGGAGGATTGTGGGGTTCTTGGTGCTCTCTGAGGTTGCTTGTTTCTTGCAAACACAACAAGGGAACATCAGTGTTAGAAGGAGTCAGGGATGTGGAGAGGAGGAGGAGAAAGAGGAAGAGCAGGAAAAAGAGGAGGAGGAGGAGGATACTGACTGTGGGGTCCTTGGTGCTTTCTGAGCTGGGTTGTTTTCTTAGAGACATTTCATTACCCAACTAGGTAACAGCATCAGTGCTAGAAGGGAGTGGGGTTTGTGGAGACGAGGAGGAGGAGGAGGAGGGCTGCCAGGGGCTGGGGCAGGAGAATGGCCTAGCAGTTGTCCGAGGCAAAGGTGGACTCACCTTTTCTGAAGGGAATTCCTGCTTCCATGTTTCCTTCAGGTGTCGGTGGAAGAAACGGATTTTGGCCGGCAGGTGCCGAAGACGGAACTCAGCCGGGGTGAGAAGTCCTGGGACCCTCGAGGCTGGCCTCTAGCCCAACCCCCTCCCCCCGGAGATGCTGGGCACTGAGACCCCCAGATTAAAAACAACTCCCTGGGTCACCAAACCTCCAGCCTTCGTATTCCAGCCCCCCACCCCACCCCCACTTTCCCATCCCCAAGCCAAGCCTGCCCCACATTGCAACCCCCTCCTTTCCTTCTCACCCCACAGAACTCCGCATGCTGCCCTACATGATCACCATTGGGGACGCCATCCACAACTTCGCTGACGGCCTGGCCATGGGAGCGGCTTTCTCCTCCTCCTGGAAGACCGGGCTGGCCACTTCCCTGGCGGTCCTCTGCCATGAACTGCCCCACGAGCTAGGTGGGCTGCAAGAGGGGTCAGAGGTTGGCGGGGGGTGGGTGATGGTACCCCCTGCCTTGGGGCTGGAGGGCACCTGTAACATCAGTAATCTTCCTTCCTTCCTTGCTCTCCCTCCTTCCCTGCCCTTCCCTGCCCAAAATTTCCTTCCTTCCTTCCTTCCTTCCTTCCTTCCTTCCTTCCTCCTCCTCTTCCTCCTCCTCCTTATAGGGTCTCCTGTGCAGGAGGCTGGAATGGAAGACTTCCAAATTCCCTTCCAATTCTGTTATTCTGTATTCTATTTTATTATTCCTTCCTTCCTTTCCCTTTCTTCCCCCTTCCCTTCCGTTCCCTCCCCTCCCCTTCTTCACCCACAATTTCTTCCTTTCCTTCCTTCCTTCCATCCCTCCCTTCTCCATACTTCCCTTCCCTCTCCTCCCCTTTCCTTCCCCACCCACATTTCCTTCTTTCCTTCCTCTCCCTCCTTCCCCTTTCTCCCTCCCTCCTTCTCTTCCCTCCCCTCCTCTCCTTCATTCACAATTTCTTCCCTTCCTTCTTCCCTCCTGCTGTGCTTCCCTCCCCTTTTTCTTTCCTTCCCTTCTTCACCCACATCTACCTTCTTCCCTTGTTCCCATCCTTCCCTCTGAGCCTGGCTGTTCCCTTGCAGGCATTTCACCACCCAGCTAAGTAACATTATCAGTGCTAGCCCATTGGAAGTGGGAGTCCTGAATTCCAAGGACCGTGTGCAACCATCAACGTTGGCCAGAGAAGTTGGCCAGCCCTGGGGGCCAAGCCCTGCCCCCTTTCTCACTGCCCACTCTTTCTGCCCCCCATCCCCAGGAGACTTCGCAGCTCTGCTCCACGCCGGCCTCAGCGTCAAGCGGGCTCTGCTGCTCAACTTCGTGAGCGCCCTCACGGCCTTCCTCGGCCTCTACATCGCCCTGTCAGTCAGCACCGGGGAGGAGTTCGAGGCGTGGATCTTCACGGTGGCCACGGGCCTCTTCCTCTACGTGGCCTTGTGCGATATGGTAAGTGGCACCTCCCGGCCAGGGTCTCTGGGCCAGCCTTGCCCAACCTCTGGCTCTGCGGAGGAGCTGGGCTGCAAAGCCCCCAATGGCCAAGGCTGGGAATTATGGAGGTTGGAATCCAAAAGGGGAGAAAAGGCATCTGAGAACCAGGATGACTAGAAGGCAAATTCGGAGGATTCTCTGAGAGTTAAAATGAATAGTGGTGAGATACCAAAGCAATGGAAGAATGTCCGAAAGAGGCAAGGGTCTTCCAGTCTACATTGGAAGAGCAGGAGAGAGGAAAGTATTTATTTATATCCCACCTTTATTATTATTATTTATAAATAACTCAAAGCAGCGAACATGCCTACTACAGCCTTCTCCTCCTTTTTCCCCACAACAACCCTGTGAGGTGGGTCAGGCTGAAAGGGATTGGCCCAAAGTCACCCAGCTGGCATTCATACTAGAACTCACCGTCCCCTGGTGATGGGCCCAAAGTTACTTAGCTGCTTTCATGCCTAAAATAGGACTAGAACTCCCAGTCTCCTGGTGCTTAGCCCAAAGTCACCCAGCTGGCTTTCATGCCTAAGGCAGGACTAGAATTCACCATCTCCTGGTGATGGGCCCAAAGTTACACAGCTGGCTTTCATGCCCAAGGTGGGACTAGAACTCACCTGATAATTGGCCCAAAGTCACCCAGCCAGCTTTCATGGCTAAGGCAGAACTAGAACTCACTGCCTCCTGGCGATTGGCCCAAAGCCCATATTTTTCAGTGCCATTGTAACTTTGAACCGTCACTAAAGGAACGGTTGTACGCCGAGGACTACCTCCAACCACATATGACCACGATTCCTTCTTGCTCTGCTCTCCCTCCAGCTTCCAGCCCTGATGAACGCGAAGGACAAACGACCCTGGTTACTTTTCGCCTTGCAAAACCTGGGCCTCCTGGCCGGCTGGGCCATCCTTCTGGTGCTCTCCCTCTTCGAGGACAACATCACCATTTAACTGCAACGGTCCTGCAGAGCAGTACCAGGCACCCCTCGCCCCCCCTCCCGCCCCCCCCTCCGGCAGGCACGGCCAAATCAGGGACACAAAAGGCGGTGCAGCGTTTGGGGGGCAAATCCAGACCCTGGGGGAGGCATCCAGGGACACCGGTCAGGCTTCACCTGAGGCTCGGCTGTCCATCTCACCTTTTCTACACATTGCCAAAAATTCCTTAGTCGGCTCTCAGTCTTGGCCTGGCAGAGTCCTGATGTCCGAAAAAAAGGAAGCCACGGCCACCTGACGACCGGTCCACTACAGCAGACAGAAATGAAAGCTCGGCCCAGGGTTCAAATTTCCTCCATCTGTCTGCCTGAATCAGTGGGTCCTTCTCTTGGGGCATCCCTGGTTTCCTCCTTGCCAGTTTCAATTTTTGTACCAGTACGCCTTGCAAGGATGTTTATCCTGCCTTCACCTTCTATTTATTGTATTTATTAAATCCTTATTCTTGTTCATACATACACCTATCCTCCTCCCCCTCCCGCTCCTCCTCTCTGCAAACCCCATTCCCTTCTAGCACTGATGATGTTCCCTAGTTGGGTTATGAAATGTCTGCAAGAAAACTACCAAGCTCAGAGTGCAGCAAGGACCCCACAGTCCTCCCCCTCCCCCTCCCCCTCCTCCGCACAGCATTTTTTCTGAAGCTGCAGAGTCCGTTTTTTTTCAGATAGACACACATAAACATCCCTTCCATGATACTCAAGAGACACCGGGATTTGGGCCAAACTGCACTCCTTCAAATTCTGCTTTTCCTTCAGACCCACATTCCGGTGCAGCTTTTCGCCAAGTGTCGGTGGACAACTGAAAAAAAAGCCCCTTCTTTTCAATTCATCCAGAGGCATAGAATGTGGAAAAAAGTATCAGCCAGATAATTTGAATTCATCGTGTTTGCAATGGAAAGTTTTGGTATTGCAAAGAGAATTATGCAAAGGAAGTGAATAACTTTCCTATTTAAAAAAAAAAACTGCTTATACGTACTAGGTATAATATAATATACCCAGAGAAATAAGTATGTTTAAACTAAATAAAGAGACGGACTAGGATGACATGATAGCGGTGTTCCAATATGTGAAAAGGGTCAACCTTGGTAGCGCAGCAGACTAAAGCACTGTTAAGTAACACCAGCTGCCTGCAATTACTGCAAGTTCAAATCTCACCAGGCTCAGTTCAAATCTCACCAGGCTCAAGGTTGACTCAGCCTTCCATCCTTCCGAGGTAGGTAAAATGAGGACCCGGATTGTGGGGGCAATAAGCTGACTTTGTATAAAAAGGAACACCGCTTAGGGGGGGCCAAAAGCCCTACTAAGCAGGTATATACAAAAGTATGAAGGCTATTGCTTAATGCATTGTAAGCCGCCCTGAGTCTCTGGAGAAGGGCGGCATATAAATCAAACCAATAAATAAATAAAAATAAACCTGTTCTCCAAAACACCAGGAGCAACGAATGGAAACTAATCAAGAATAAAAGCAACCTAGAACTAAGGAGAAATTTCCTATCAGTGAGAACAATCACTCAGTGGAACAGCTTGTCACAAGAAGCTGTGAATGTTCCAACACTGGAGATTTTTAAGAAGAGAAGAGACTGGATAGCCATTTGTCTGAAATGGTATAGGGTCAACTGCTTGAGAAGGGGGTTGGACTGGAAGACTTCCAAGGTCCCTTCCAACTCTGAAGACCTTCAAAAGACCTCCAACTCTGAAGACCAACTCTATCATTCTGGATTCTGTAAAAGTTCAGAAGAGAAGGACCAGGGTTGACATGACAGCATGTTCCAATATTTGAGGGGCTCTCACAGAGAAGAGGGGATCATCCTATTCTCCGAAGCACCCAGACAAGAAGCAATGGGTGGAATCTAATCAAGGAGAGAAGCAACCTAGAACTAAGGAGAAATTTCCAGACAGTGAGGACAATCAACCAATAGAACAGAAGTTGCCTTCAGAAGTTGTGGGTGCTCCAACACTGGAAGTTTTTAAGAAGAGATTGGACAACCATTTGTCTGAAGTGGTGTAGGGTTTCCTGCCTAAGCAGGGGGCTGGACTAGAAGACCTCTAAGGTCCCTTCCAACTATGATCCTATGTTCGTAGATTTGTTCATCCTTTGCACAACAATTGAAGACGTTTCCCTCTGGAGATTTAGCTGGTGAAGACCAATGTACGACTAAGACACTTTTGTGCAGTAGTGTCAGCTGTGTAAATTATACACAACATACACGCACACACAGCTGAGAAGTAGGTACAGAAAATCAGCCTTGCACCTCCAAGTGTAAAAAGACTCAGGCAGCAGGAGTAAGGACAGATTGCACTCTACAAGAGCTACCTCCACTTTAGTGCCTCCTAGGGATGGTGTGAACGCTGACAGTTGTGTTGCAGCCCATGTCCAAGATACCACCAGCTAGTTGGCATCGATGGAGCAAGCTAGAGTTGGCACTGATGGGCAGCTTTGGCCATCTCATGATGTTTCCTCACAAACATCTCCAGGGTCAGCTATTAAAGAGAGAGGCTGGATTACAAGCCCACTTCAGAGGTACACAGGTAGTTAGATACAGATTAACAGAGTTGGAAGGGACCTTGTAGGTCATCTAGTCGAACCCCTCCCCGGCCCCAGAGTTCCCGACTTGCAATCCTTTGTTTAGTGACCGTTTGAAGTCAGTGCGGCCCTGAAAAGAATAGCTTATGACCGCTTTTCACACTTACAACTGTTTGCAGCATCCCCATGGACACGTGACCAAAATTTAGGCAATTGGCAACCGATTCATATTTATGACGGTCG
The DNA here is from genome assembly GCA_022577455.1 of Arizona elegans. Lineage (NCBI taxonomy): Eukaryota > Metazoa > Chordata > Lepidosauria > Squamata > Colubridae > Arizona > Arizona elegans. Next base: position 1,541,044 of record JAKOOJ010000055.1, read on the forward strand.
CAGGATCCCGGGCCTCACAAGATCCCTTTTTGTGATCTTCTGACCAGCAAAGTCCATGGGGAAGCCAGAATCACATAACCCGTGTTCATCGTAACTGTACTGATTCCCTTAGTGCCTGTGGCAAGGAAGGTCATAAAATGGAGCAAAACTCTCCCACCGTTTTGCCGAACAACATAAATTGAGTTCAGCTCAATTCTGGTCGTAAGTCAAGGAGTACCTGTATACAGTGCAATTTGGAGTGGGTGGGGGGAGTTGTGGATATTCAGTGGTAGGAAAACACACACACTACAAGTATTGTAGCACTCTTAACACTACTTCAGTGGTACTGAGGGAAAAAAATGACTGTAAGGGCTGGACTTCCATCTTGTGTAACTTTTACCGCATCATGTCTCATCGTTGTTAAATAAAACCTATGGATTCTAAGCATTTCACACCAAAAAGTGCGTGTTTTGTTTGAACAGGGCAGGAACCTGGAAAAATGGTCAAGGCAGACATTTGGGAAAGGGTGGGCTATTTTCAAAGGATGGAGTCTTAAAATTGAGAAGCCCCTCTTCCCCTCACAGACTGGTGGGGGTGCAGATACAAGCTTTGTTGAACTGTCATGAGGGGTCCTCAGGGGTCTCTGAGCTCGTTTCCTTGCAGACATTTCATGACCTAACCAGCTACCTAGCATTGATGATGTTACTTAGCTGGGTCATAAAACGTCTGCAAGAAAACCACTAAGCTCAAAGAGCACCAAGGGCCTCACAGTGCTCCTCCTCCTCTAGTCGAGCGCTGATGATGTTACTTAGCTGGGTCACGAAACGTCTGCAAGAAAACCATTAAACAGAGAGCAAAATGGACCCCACAATTGTCCTCCTCCTCTCCACAAACCCCACTCTCTTCTAGCACTGATGATATTACCTAGTTAAGTAATGAAACATCTGCAAGAACATCATCAAGCTTTATCCTCCTCCTCCCCGCCCCCCCAAACCCCATTCCCTTCTAGGACTGATGCTGTTCCCTAGTTGGGTCATGAAACATCTACAAGAAAATCACCAAGCTCAGAAAGCACCAGGGACCCTCAATAGCAGCATTTTAGCTTCCCTTGTGTAAATTTGTGGGGTTGCCATTTGTGTACCTTCTCCCTGTCCCCCAATTGTGGCTGCTTCCTTTGAGGGAGGCTCTGCCTCTGGCTGGCGGCTTTCCCCGATGCCCTAGGCAGCCTTGTGGGGAAAAGAGGACACCAGAACGGACATCCCAGGGTCTCATCCTGCATCCTATAACCTGGCCCTTAATTTTGCAGGGGCCAAAGCAAAAACACTCTGCACATGCTCAGAAGTACTTTAGGAGGTGACAATAATTTCATAGAAATAAGCTTGGGAATGAAAGGAAAGCCATTTCTGGAGATGGGTGCCCTTCTCAGGGTCGAACTAACTCCGTGGACAGAGTTGCTCCAGCCCCAATGCTGCTTTTCAGGCAGGAGACTCGAACCCGCTTCCCAACCTGGCGCCTTCCTGCTTTCACTCCAAAGCAGGGGTGTCCAAACCTGGCCCCTTGAAGACTGTGGTGGACTTCACTTCCCAGAATTCCCCAGCCAGCATAAGCTATAAATATGAGCAAATTGCTGACTGGGGAATTCTGGGAGCTGAAGTCCACCACAGTCTTCAACTGGCTAAGTTTGGACACCCCTGTTCTAAAATTTATTCAACTTCCGCGTCATTGCACATGCGCGTCACGGCCTTCTGGGAATTGAAGTCCTAACACAACGGCAATCGGCCATCACCATTGGACAGCTCTCCTTTCCCGCTGCCCAATCAGACGGAAGGAGCCGAAGCATAGCGGGCGCCTCATCTCATCCCTTCTGTGGTCCCTGCAGCCTGTTCTTCCCCGCCGGCTCGTGGCCACGCCCCTTCCCCTCGCTCCGCTCTAGCCTCCCATCTCGATGCTTCTTCCTTGCTCCACAGCTGCGCTGAGGGTTCCGGCGGGCGCGGTTTCCGCCCGGAGTGCTTTTCCCGCTGCTCCCGCCGGTGAGGGGCTCTGAGGTAAGCGCCACGCCCGGTGGTTTTGGGGGTCTGGGGGCTCCGTCGAGCCCGGGCTGACAGAACTCTCTCTATTCGGTCACATTTCCCCTCTCGGAGGCGTCTTTCTCCGGGACTTGGTGCTTGGGGGCAAGAAAAGGCACTCTGTACATGCTCTGAGGCGCCCTCGCGGGGGTTCTGCAAAGAAGGTTCCTGAAGGAATCCAGCCAGCTTCTTGGGTTCATTAATTCATTGATGAACCCGGGTTTAAATACCCGCGATTAGCACGTGTGAAGGCCAAATGTGGCTCTTTTTAGGCTGGGGGCAGGCAAACCGAGGCAGAATAGAAATAGAAATAAATAGAAATAAATAAAATAGAACTGGGAAGGGACCTTGGAGGTCTTCTAGTCCAACCCCCTGCTCAAGCAGGAGATAAGGATCATTTTATTACAATTTATCAGAATATTCAGGCGAAAGGGATGTTCAGACATTCAAAGATCCTTCGCTTACCTGTCCTTTTAATAGTTAACAAAGAAAAAATAAGTTGGTTGGACTATAGATAAAAGTTAACCCCTCCTTTTATTTTTATTTTATTTTTATTTCAATATCTAGTTAATTATCCAGGGATCTGGTTCTTGCAAAGCCAAATTAATAATAATAATAATAATAATAATAATAATAATAATAATAATAATAATAATAATTTTTATTATTATTATTATTATTATTATTATTATTATTATTATTTACTGGTTCACTGAAAATTGTACCAGAAGTTTGGATTTGAGTACAGCAAAAACCACTGGGAACATCAGGTTGAGAAAGTTTTAGAGAATGAGAAACTCAAGATCTTGTGGGACTTTAGGACTCAGACTGACAGGCACTTGGTCCACAACACGCCTGACATAACAATAGTTGAAAAGCAAAAAGTATGGTTCATTGACATTGCAATACCTGGTGATGCACGGATTGAAGATAAGCACCAAGAAAAAGCACAAAGTACTGGGATTTGCAAATTGAAGTTGAGCGACTGTGGAAAAAGAAATTGTGTGTTGTCCCGATTGTAATTAGAGCCCTTGGAGCAATACCCAAAGGGCTACCCCGCTATTTAGAAATTCTAAATTTGCCGGACTTGAACATTTTGACTCTGCAAAAAACCACCTTACTTGGAACAGCTTACATCCTCTGATGATACCTTAACAGTTCCTAGGTCCTTGGTTAGGACTCGAGCTGCTGAGCTATTAACCAGCCTCAAAGGCTGTGAATCTCACTAAAGATTAACCAATAATAATAATTTGCCTAAAGACCTAGGCAAACACTTAAAAGCAATTGGCACTGACAAGATCACCATTGGTCAGCTGCAGAAGGCAACTTTACTGGGATCTGCTCGCATAATCCACTGATACATCACGGAGTCCTAAACACTTAGGAAGTGTTCGACTAGTGATTTGGGATACGAAATCCAGCATGGTCATCTCGTTTGCTGTGTATACTGTCATTTTTGTGTATATAATAATAATAACTTTATTGTTATTGTACGTGTATACACAGTATACCCATACAACGAAATTCACTTAACACCCAAAGACCAGGTCCAACACACATAACAATCCCCAAACACCCCCCCACCCACCACAAAATTCCCCACCCCTAAATCACCCAAACATCCACACAACAGACCAAGTAATGCTGTCCAACAGCTCACTGATGGTGGCCCTTTAGTTCATTGTTGAGTGCAGTTATAGCTCTGGATAAAAACTATTCAGAAAACATGAGGTCTGAGTTTTAATTGCTCTGTATCTTCTGCCAGAAGGCAACAGTCCAAAAAGATTGTAAGCAGGATGGGAAGAGTATCTGAGAATGTTATGTAACTTTCTCAAACAGCGAGATTCGAAGATGTCATCCAGGGCTGGTAGCTGGAGTCCGATGATATTCTGGACAGTTTTAATGATTCTCTGTAGAGCTTTTTTGTCTGCTGCAGAGCTGCTCCCATACCATGCAAGAATGCTGTATGTCAGGACACTCTCAGTGGTGCTGCGATAGTAGGACGGAAGTAGATGCTGAGATAGATTGATCTTCCTGAGCATTCTCAGGAAGTACAGCCTCTTCTGTGCCTTCTTCACAAGCATGTTAGCATTCATAGTCCATGAGAGGTCCTCCGAGATATAAATTTTCACAGGCAGTCAACCACAAAGGTGGTTTCAAGTTAGATAACCAAATGCCAGTTGACCCCAAGAGACTTTTTTCTGATTGGGAGATAGGATCCTGCCATCCTTCTGTAACTTTTATCTTTTCAGTTTAGGGATGTTAGAAGCTATCCAATCAATCCGTACGGCTACAGGGTTAAAACCTTTTTCTACAATCCAGTCTTAATGTCCCAAAGGTGTTTTTTCAAGAGGCAACTGGACTTTCTGGTTTGTCGTTGAAGACGTTTCGCTTCTCTGGTGAAATAGACAAACCTCCAAGTGACCTCAAGGACCCTCTAAAAAGGATGCAAATGAAAAGCTCTGTCTGCCAGGAATATATATCCTTCCATTCCCCACCATCCAGCCAGAGCTGAAGAAGCTTCTTGGATGAGAAGTGAAACGTCTTCAAAAGAAAAACCAAGAAAGTCCAGATGCCTCTTGAAAAAGCCCCTTTGGGACAACCATGATCCAGAGGACCGAGAATCTCCATAGACTTTTAGCTATATGATTTGGGATGAACACCCTTTGAACGGTGTGGGAGTAGAAATGGATTTCCAGAGAAAAAATTGCAGACTGCAGGAACTATTTGCATCACTCAGGTGACCCTGAGGACACAGATAAACCTCCAAGTGGCCTCAAGGACCCTCTAAAAGGATGCAAATGACCAGTTGTCTGCAAGGAGTATAAATCCTTCCATTCCCCACCCTCCAGTCAGAGCTGAAGAAGCTTCTTGGAGGAGAAGTGAAACATCTTCAAAGAAAAACCTGAAAGTCCAGTTGCCTCTTGAAAAAAAGCACCTTTGGGAAGCTAGGACCTGGATGATTGAGAATGTCTGTAGACATTTTGCACTGAGTTCAGTATCCAAGTGGCCTTAAAGGCAGCCCCATGAAGAGGAAATTGCAGTAGTCCAGCTGGGTAGTGATCAGAACAAGCATCACTGTTGCCAAGATTCCCCCAACTGAGACCTTCCAGATGCATGGAGACTCCGTTCCTCTGTAGCTTCCTCTCTCTGAGCTGTGTTTTTTTTCCTTTAGGGAGGGGGTCAAGATGTACGCCGTCTACAAGCAAGCCCACCCTCCCACCGGGCTGGAATTCTCCATGTACTGCAACTTCTTCTCTAACTCCGAGCGCAACTTGGTGGTGGCGGGAACCTCGCAGCTGTACGTTTACAGGCTCAACCATGACTCTGAGGTACTCCAAATCCCATGCTTATAGGGGTTAACTCGTTGGCTGAGGGAAGATTCATTGCCTCTGGGTATCCCCATGGTGCGAATGCCTTTTAGGGAGAATGGTGTTGTGTAGTCCTCAGACACACAGTGAACCTGGAACGAAGTGGCCAAGCTGGGTGGTGTTGTTGAGTGTTGGGATACGACTGGGGTGGGGAAGCTCTAGTTTAGGATGCTTGTCTGCCTTATGGAACCTGGGTCTCTGGAGGTGGTCCTCACAGGTAGCTCCCAATTTACAACAGTTCGTTTAGTGACTGTTTGAAGTTACAACAGTACTGAAAAAAGGAACTTATAACCATTTTTCACACTTTATGACCGTTCAAGCATCCTCACAGTCACATGTTCAAAATCTGAATGTTGGCAACTGGCTCATATTTATGACGGTCGCAGTGCCCCGGGGTCGCATGATCCCCTTTTGCAACCTTCTGACAAGCAGAGTCAATGAGGAAGCCAGATTCACTTCACAGCTGTTTGACTCACTTAACTACTGCAGTGATTCACTTAACAATGGTGGCAAGAAAGGACATAAAATGGGGCCAAACTCACTTAACCACTGTCTTGCTTAGCTGCAGAAACGTTGGGCTCCATTGTGGTTGTAAGTCGAGGACTACCTGTACTGACTGCAACTGGGACCGGCAACTCTGTTGCTAAGCAGTGCGGTTGTTAAGTGTGACATCACTTGAATGCACCATCTTATGACATCAGTTCCAGTTGCAGTCGTTAAACAGTTTGCTGGGGATCATTATGCATAATGTTAACATGACTTGCAACTTCCTGCTGGCTTCCCCAATGACCTTGCTTGGTAAAGATTGCAGATTGTTGAGCCTGGATAGCTCAACAGACAGGGCACTATAATTTAACACCAGCTGTCTGCAATTAAAGTAAGATCGAATCTCGCCAGGCTCAAGGTTGACTCAGCCTTCCATCCTTCAGAGGTAGGTAAATTGAGGACCCAGTTTGTGGGGGCAATAAGCTGACTTTGTATAAATATACAAAAGGATGAAGGCTATTGCTTAACGCCTTGTAAGCTGCCCTGAGTCTCCGGAGAAGGGCCGCATATAAATCATTTTTTTTAAAAAAAAGATGGCCGTCACATGGACCACAGGACACTAACCCTAACCCTAAATGTGTGCCAGTTGCCAAGCACCTGGGTCACAATCACGCGACTGTGGGGAGCACCACAACTGCCACAAATTCAAGGGCCAGTTGTAAACCTCCTTTTTCAGCACCATCATCATTTGGAACTCTTACTAAACAGATGGTTGGTAAGTGAGGGCTACCCATGAGGAGGGGGCTGGACTGGGCTGTGGTGGGGAGGGAAGGCGGGAGGCTGGTGTGGCTGCGGTTGTGAGTTTGCAGCACTGATGATGTGTCTCTTCTCTTCTAGAGCACCACAAAAAGTGACAGGAACACAGGTGAGTGGGGAGGGGGAACCTGGGCTGCGGGCTGAGAATCCTGGGGAATGGAGTTGTGGGGGGAAGAAGCAGCTCTGAAGGACATTTGCTGCCCAAGATCTCCCTTGTTCTCCTCAGATTGTGCCCGACGGATGGTCTTTCCAAATTTTTGGAGATTTCCTTTTGGCACCAGCTGTGGGGAGGAGGGATTGTGGGTCTGAGAGCACTTGGCTGCCTCGGAGGCTCTTTTCCCTGCTGAAGCCACTGAGGAACTGTGGGGAATCCACTCTGGGAGCAGCCAGTAATTGTATGGCCCCTGAACCCTTCAAAGCAAACTCCATCCCACTTCAGGGGGTCTCGGGTACAGCTGGGTGCATCACCCATGAATAGAACTCTGGGGACTGAAGCCACGGGGAGCAGAGCAGACAAGTCGGGACAGCTGGCTAGAGGGGAAGAGAAAAGTCCTCATTACCCCTCCCCTCCTGGGGTCCTCTCCTGCCTTTAGCTCGGTGCTCTTAACACCCTGATTTTGGAGCTAAACTGAAAGTGGGGGAAGTTTGGGGCTCGGCAGCAGACTTCAAGGTGGGCCTAAGCCAAGAACTTCCCTTTACAGGTAGTCCTCGACTTATGACCAAAATAGACCCCCGCCCCCCAACTTTGCATTGCTAAGCAAGACATTTGTTAAGTAAGTTTTGTCCCAGTTTCTTGCCACGGTTGTTCAGCGAATCACTGCATTTGTTAAGTCACACAGTTGTTAAGTGAATCTGGCTTCCCCATGGACTTTGCTTGTCAGAAGGTCGTAAAGGAGGATCACGTGACCCCGGGATACTGCAATCGTCATAAATAGGAATCAGTTGACAAGTGTCTGAATTTTGATCGCATGACCTTGGGGATGCTACAATAGTTGTTAAGTGTGAAAAATGGTTAAAAGTTTTTTTCATTGCCATTGTAAATTTAAAGGGTCACTAAATGAACTGTTGTAAGTCGAGGACTACCTGTACTATTCTAGAGGAAGGAAGGACTAAGGGAGACATAATAGCAGTCTTCCAGTATTTGAGGGGCTGCCCCAAAGAAGAGGGGAGGGACAAATTATTCTCCAAAGCACCAGAAGGCAGGATAAGAAACAACGGATGGAAACTAATCAAAGAGAGAAGCAATCTGGAATTAAGGAGAAACTTCCTAACAGTGAGGACAATTAACCAGTGGAACAGCTTGCCACCAGAAGTTGTGGGTGCTTCATCACTGGAGCTTTTTAAGAAGAGACTGGACAGCCATTTGTCTGGTGTGATACGAGGTCTTCTGCTTGAGCAGGGGGTTGGACTAGAAGACCTCCAAGATCCCTTCCAGCTCTGTGATTCTGATTCTGACTTTGAGATTTATTGATCCAATTTAGTGGCCGCCCATCTTACCACAGGGTAACCCTGGGCGGCTTCCAATATTAAACCTCCGGTTGTCTTGTGGGGCTCTAATTCATTTCCTTGCACAGAAGGCAGAGGCCACCGGGAGAAGTTGGAGCTGGTGGCCTCCTTCTCCTTCTTCGGGAACGTCATGTCCATGGCCAGCGTGCAGCTCGCAGGGGCCAAAAGAGACGCTCTCCTGCTCAGCTTCAAGGATGCCAAGGTCAGCTGCGGCTCTGTGTGTATGTATGTGTGTATGGAGGGGAGCAGAGAGAGAGAAAAACCAGGCTGTTGGGAAGCCTCTGCTTCTGGAAGAGGGAGGGGGCAGCCCCAGGGCGCAAGAGCTCTTGCTCAGAAATGAATAGCACTAGCACTGAGACTTATATACCGCTTCACAGTGCTTTCCAGCCCCCTCTAAGCGGTTTACAGAGTCAGCCTCTTGCACCCCAACAATCTGGGTCCTCATTTTTACCCACCTTGGAGGGATGGAAGGCTGAGTCAACCTGAATCACAGTCTTTTTATCTATCTATCTATCTATGATCCATCATCTCTCTGTCCCTCCCTCCCTCCCTCTCTCTCTGTCTGTCTGTCTGTCTATCTCTGTCTGTCTCTCTGTCTATTACATTTCTGTGCTGCCCATCCTCACTAATACAGCAATTCTGGGGCGCATAGATTCTTGTAAAGAAAATCTCCATCCCTCATGGGCTCCCGGGAGTCTTTTTGCCTGGCAGGAATTAATTTTGGTGACTTTTGAAATTCTTACAATGAAGGAAATGGAACGAAAGATGCGGGGGGCCTCGGTCTTTAATTCCCTATCTCCTGTCTCCCAGCTCTCGGTGGTTGAATACGATCCTGGCACCCACGACCTGAAAACCCTTTCCCTTCATTACTTTGAGGAGCCGGAACTGAAGGTATGAATCCGAAGGTTTATAATTTGATATCCAATGACGAGGCTGCGTGGCTTAGAATTGTTAGGCCCCAGGAGACTTTGCGGGGAGAAGCTGAAACTCTCGACAAGAACTGACGGTCTTGTCAGTTTATGACGGTCTCAGTGTCCAGGGGTCACGCAATTCCCTTGTGAGGCCTTCTGACAAGCAAAGTCGATGGGGAAACCAGATTCACTTCAAAATTGTGTTAACTCACTTAACAACTGCAATGATTTACATAACAACCGGGGCAAGAAAGGTCGTAAAATGGGGCAAAGCTCCCTTAACAAATGTCTCACTTAGCAACTGAAATTTTGGGCTCAGTTGTGCTCGTAAGTTGAGGACTATCCATATGCCATATGCTAAATAAATAAGTAAATAAATAAACAAACCGGTGCTTGCTTGTTTCTTTCCTCAGGACGGCTTCGTGCAGAATGTCCACATCCCCAAAGTGCGGGTGGATCCAGACGGGCGCTGCGCCGTGATGCTCATCTACGGCACGCGGCTGGTGGTCCTGCCCTTCCGCAGAGACACCCTGACGGATGAGCATGAAGGAGTGGTGGGCGAAGGGTAAGGCGAGCGGGACCTCCTCGGTCACCCCAGTAGCCTGGGAGAGATGGCGTTCCTCCCACATCAGATGGAAGAGGAAATGCTTTTTAATAGGAAATCTCCTCCTTAAGGTTTACTCCTCTTGAGAAAATCATAATAGCAACAGCCCTTAGACTTACATACCACTTTACAGTGCTTTTACAGACCTCTATAAGCGATTTTACAGAGTCAGCCTATGGCCCCCCAACAATCTCATTTTACCCACCTTGGAAGGCTGAGTCAACCTTGAGCCTAATGAGATTCGAACTGCCAAATTGCAGGCATCCGGCAATCAGCAGAAGTCACCTCCAGTACTGCATTCTAACCACTGTGATGGTGGTTAGAGTGCAGTACATTATAATATAATAATATTGTAAAGCGATCGAAATAGCAAGGGGGTAATTCCATTGGGGCGGGATGGCTCAGCGGTTAAAGATGCTAAACTGGTCAGCTGGAAAGCTGCCAGCCCGGTGTTCAAGATCCGAGCGCCATGCGATGGGGTGAGCTCCCCTTCCTTTCTCCAGCTCCTGCAACCCTAGCGGCTCAAAAACACGCAAATGCAAGTACAATGGTCCTTCCGTGCTTGTCATTTATTGGTTCATTAATTGATGAGCATCGCACCCTAGAGTCGGAAACAAATGGCCAGGGGAAAGCTTTACATTTTTAATTCCCTAACATAAATACCGACTTTGCTGTTCCCTTTTGGGATATTATACAAAGTACAGGAATGGAGTGAGTAAATGCAGGTAGTCCTTGACTTACAACCGTCCATTCAGTGACATTTGAAGTTATGACAAACCCCAAAAAGATATTTACAACACAGATTCAAAGTTGTGACAGCCACTTCTTCGGTGCAGTTCTGTGATCGCATTTTGAGTGTCTGGAAAACAGCATGTGTTTACAGCTATTTACAGTGTCCCATGGCCGTAAGAATGGGACTTACTATGTTTTTTGCTGGAAATTGGCTTTTTCTTATGGTTTCTGGCAAAAAATGCCCATTGCAGGAAAGATTCACTTAGTGACAGACTTAAGCGACATTGTAAAATTGGGAGCAGCCATGTGATGAGCCACTTAATAATGGGCACAATTTATGACAGTAATTTCGGGTTCAATTATTTTAATTTTTAATTTAATTTTATTTTTTTACTTTATTTTTATTTTTATTTTTTTATTTTATTATTTATATCTCACTTCTTAACTGTCAATCACCCTCCGAAAGGGGCTGTGGGCGTTGTACAGTTTAATCAATATGGCCATAAGTGATACAAAACTACCTATAGCAACATTGAGAAATTAATGGCACAAGAAGAGAAAAAGAAAAGCAAATTAAACTAGAATTAGTTTGGATGAGACTCCAACTGTCTGGGCAGAGTTTAGAGCCATCTAGTCATCTGCAACTGTAGTTTATTATTAGTTTATTTAAGAGTTTGTTTAATACATAAATCCAATTAAGATTGACCCATCCACCAGTTTGCTTCCTTCTTTAAATCTGCTTTTCCGTTTGGTTTCGGGAGATGGAATCCGGTGTCTCTTGAGGCTGGAGAGAGGCTGTTTTGGGCCAATTAAGGCTGAGTCTGGATGGCTGCATGTGGTCTGCCTGGGGAGGGGCACCTTGTGTCCTCCCCCAGGGTATCTCTGGCTCCCTGTGAATGGCTGCGCTCCCTCTTCCTCCCTCTCTGCAGCCAGAAGTCCAGCTTCCTGCCCAGCTACATCATCGATGTGAGGGAGCTGGACGAGAAGCTGTTAAACATCATCGACATGCAGTTCCTGTACGGCTACTACGAGCCCACCTTGCTCATCCTCTATGAGCCCAACCAGACTTGGCCGGGGTACGTTCTGTCCACCTTCTCCCTCTGCCCTTCCATGCTGCCAAGGCCAAGCTGCCTCTGGGCAAAGACAGAGTGCCTTGCAGCAAGGGGTGAGGGTGGGGATCCGTTGAAGGCTGCTGGATGAAAGATGCACCCATGTTTGTTTGAGTGGCCTGACACTCGCCAGAGTTTCCGTTTCTGCCTTTTCCAAAAACACAACACTGTCTCCTTCTTTTGTGCGTTACACATTTCGTGAGTGTCCATCACTCATCCAGTTGTACAGGAAGTCCTCAATTTACAAACATTCTGTTCTGACCCAGCTCCCCAAACACGACAAACCCTTTGTAGCTGAAGCCATGATTCCTTTACTAGGAGTGCCAGAAGCCCCGGCAAAAAGTTTCTGTCAGGTTTCCAAGTGATGAAAAAGAAATATGCAAAGTCCCATCTTCCAAAACAAAATTTCTTTTATTTAGGTAGGCATCAAATTGGCAAAGTCTGTTGTAATTCTGGATCTGACACAAACCAGAATTACACCACACAATATTGTTAAATTAGAAAAATCCCCCAAAAGTCACATTCTCCAATAAACACTCAATCCACATTTCCCAGTGTCTTCAAACTCCACCTTCCATTCTCACCAGGAGCAGCCTCTGTTCCCTGCCCAAAACAATCCTCACTATTTATTCCTTCCTCCCAACCTTAAGAATGTGGCGAGCCAGAAAAACCCCTTACATATGCAGAGAGAGAGAGAAAAGAGAGCCCTTCCTCATTCTTTCCCCTCACCTGGTCCATTCCGGCTCCTAACGGTCTTCCTCTTTTACGTGGGAAGCGCTTCATCGTCTCTCCTTCCCCGCAGGCGGGTGGCTGTTCGCCAGGACACCTGCAGCATCGTGGCCATCTCCCTCAACATCATGCAAAAGGTCCATCCGGTCATCTGGTCCCTCTGCAACCTGCCCTTTGACTGCACGCAGGCCCTGGCAGTGCCCAAGCCCATTGGTGAGCGGGGGAGCCCTTCCTGGCTTCGTGGGGCGGGGGAGCGGGGAAGGCTGGTGCGGAGGTTGGCATCTGCACGCATCCCAAACAGACTCCCTCCAGATGTTCTGGAACTGGTTGGAAACTCCAGATGTGGAGCCCTGAATAGTGGCTGCAAATTGCAAAGAGAAGCAGCTTTTTGGTGCAGAATTTTGAAGGGGAATCACACACGTGTTTGTAAGTATGGGATGTGTAAGAAGGGAGTTTTTTCCACCCCTTCTGCCTCTGTTCTCCTCCCCACTCCAGGAGGTGTTGTGATCTTTGCGGTGAACAGTTTGCTCTACCTGAACCAGAGTGTTCCCCCATACGGCGTGTCGCTCAACAGCCTCACCAATGGCACCACCGTCTTCCCACTAAGTACGTCTCCGTCTCTCTCTCTCTCTCTCTCTTTCTGCTTTTCCTCCCGTAACAACCATGCAGAGATGCTCCTGGATAGCCCTGGAGGTGGAAAGTATCTCAAAAGGTTAAATCATGGCAGCTGGACCAACAGTCTATGGAGATTCTCCGTCCTCCAGGTCAGGGTTGTCCCAAAGGTACTTTTTTTCAAGTGGCAACTGGACTTTCTGGTTTTTCCTTTTGAAGACGTTTCACTTCTCATCCCAGAAGCTTCTTCAGCTCTGACTGGAGGATGGGGAAGGGAAGGATTGATACTCCTTGCAGGCAGCTGATCATTGGCATCCGTTTAGATCAGGGGTGTCAAACTCGATTTCATTGAGGGCCGCATCAGAGTTGTGTTTGACCTTGGGGGCTGGGGTGGGCGTGGCCAGGGCGGCCACTTGGCGTCACTCGTGTCAGGGGAACCTGTGGTGACCTGAAGTGTCTGCCAGCAAAAACAGGCTCCTGAGCTCCGTTTTCAGCCACGACGGTCTCCTGCAGCCCACTGCCAGTGAAAACGGAGCTTGGGTGGGCCAGTCCTTTGCTGTTTCCATGGGCCAGATCTAAGCACCCCGCCAGCCTTGAGTTTGACAGCCCTGTTTTAGAGAGTCCTTGAGGCTACTAGGAGGTTCATCTGTGTCCTCAGGGGCATATGAGTGGTGCCTCCAAGTGGCCTCAATGACTCTCAGAAAGATGACCAGCTGTCTGCAAGGAGTATCAATCCTTCCATTTCCCACCCTCCAGTCAGAGCTGAAGAAGCTTCTGGGATGAGAAGCGAAACATCTTCAAAAGGAAAAAACAAGAAAGTCCAGTTGCCTCTTGGAAAAAAAGCACCTTTGGGACAACTGGACCAAAGTTTATTAAAACAGGCATTTTGTGATTCATCCAAGGAACTTCCTTCAGTCAAAATTTTTATTTTTTATTTATTTTTATATGCCGCCCTTCTCCAGAGACTCAGGGCAGCTTACAATGCGTTAAGCAATAGCCTTCATCCTTTTGTATATTTATACAAAGTCAGCTTATTGTCCCCACAAACTGAGTCCTCAATTTACCCACCTTAGAAAGGATGGAAGGCTGAGTCGACCTTGAGCCTGGGGAGAATTGAACTCGCAGTAATTGCAGGCAGCTGGATGTTAAATGCTGCCTTAGTAGGAGGCATTAGCCTCCTACGCCACTCAGGCTCCTATAAATGAGCATTTGGGTAGGCAGAGAGTCAGAAAGTCGTTGGAATGAACCCCAATTCTCGCCATAGAGCCTGCAGTCTGTGGAGATTCTCAATCATCTAGGTCAGGGGTCTCCAACCTTGGCAACTCCCAGAATTCCTCAGCCAGCTTTGAAATCCACCAGTCTTAAAGTTGCCAAGGTTGGAGACCCCTGACCTAAGTTGTGATTGTCCCAAAGGTGTTTTTCCAGAAAGCAGCTGGACTTTCTCCTCCTCCTATCTGAAACGGTCTAGGCCAGGTCTCCTGCCTGAATAGGGAGTTGGGCGAGAAGACTTCCAGCTCTATTATTCTGCTATCCTGAGAAGGTTTCCCTTTTTGAGGAAGCCTCCTGGATGGGAAGGGAAACGTTTTCAAGAAGAAAAACCAAGAAAGTCCAGTTCCTTTGGGACGTGGAAAGCTGAGGATTTGAGCTTCTTCGCTTCTGCCAGAGCCAGGAAACTAAACTTTGGTGGCAAACCTTAGCACAGAATCCGACGGGCTGCATTGACTTATATTTATGTCGTGTTTCTTAATGCCAGCCTCCCTTTGGAGAGGCGGTCAAAGGGAGCAGCAGCCGCTGCTGCACTGCTCATAACCGCTCCTCCTCTTGCAGGGTTCCAAGAAGGAGTAAAAATCACTCTGGACTGTGCCCAGGCGACCTTCATCTCCTACGACAAGATGGTGATCTCGCTGAAAGGAGGGGAGATGTAAGGCTTGAGTTGGGGCTCCCACAGCCAAAGTCACTGCCTGGCCAATGATGGTTTCTTTGCAGACGTTTCATACCTGACTAGCTAACATCATCAGTGTTACTGGTGATTATTATGTTGCCTATTTGAATAAAATCCCAGCACTAAGGTCCCCACAGTCGTTCTTCTCCTCCCTTCCTCCTCCTCCTCCCTTCTATCACTGATAATGTTGCCTAGTTGGGTAATGAAACGTCTGCAAGAAAACATCCAAGCTCAGAGAGCCCCTAGGACTCCACAGTGTCCTTTTCCTTCTTCCCATTCCCCTTCTCCCCCCCTTCCCTGCAAACCCCACCTGCCTTATAGCATTGAGGAAGTTACCTACCTTAGAGAGCACCAAGGATCCCATAACTCAGCCTCCTGCTTCCCCCAACATCAATCCCAGCTGTATTTCTGCTTGCCACGCTCTTTTTCTGGTGGAGCGATGGAGCAGAAACTCTCCATTCTGCATTCTGCTCATGGACCAGCGGCTCCCATCATCGTCTCCTGTTTCTTCCCCCAGCTACGTGCTGACCCTCATCACGGACGGCATGCGAAGTGTCCGCTCCTTCCATTTTGACAAGGCAGCAGCCAGTGTCCTCACCACCTGTGTAAGTGCCATTCAGCCCAGCAGTGGCCATCTGGGCTGGGAGGGTGATTGATGGATTGACTGATTGATTGATAGGATTGAGGTGCCACACGATAAGCGGCTGTAGCATCTGAGTCCTTTTATTCTCCTGAGGCTGGTGCCTGATGGTCATTTAGATCTTCCTCCCTCCCTCCCTCCCTCCCTCCCTCCTTCCTTTCTCTTCCTCCCTCCCTCCCTCCTCCTCCTTCCTTCCTTCCTTCCTCCTCCCTCCCTCCCTCCCTCCTTCCTCCTCCCTCCCTCCCTCCCTCCCTCCCGCCTTCCTCCTCCCTCCCTCCTTCCTTCCTCCTCCTTCCTTCCTTCCTTCCTCCTCCCTCCCTCCCTCATTCCTTCCTTCCTCCTCCCTCCCTCCCTCCTCCTCCCTCCTTCCTTCCTCCCTCCCTCCCTCCCTCCTCCTTCCTTCCTTCCTTCCTTCCTTCCTTCCTTCCTTCCTTCCTTCCTTCCTCAACTTCTTCACAGTCCATCTCACCAGCAGCAACTCTAGGTGACTTGAATAAAATGCAATATAAAACACTAAAACAATAAAGACTTTAAATTTAAAAATTCAAAATAAGACTAAGCGGGATGAAGAGGGAGGGACCGAAGTGCACACAGTGTTCATCAGACACTTCCCATGTGCCACAGCCCCATTGGGTCCCCAGGCTAGCTGTCCCAGTCGTGTCTTCAAGGCTTTTTGGAAGGCCAAATGATGGGGGCAGATCTGATTTGGGGACAAGATGTTCCAGAGGGCGGGAGCCACAGCAGAGAAGGCTCCGCTTCTGAACCTTGCCAGCCGGAATTCGGTGGCCAACAGGGTCTGCATCATGCCCTGTCTGCCAGAACAAGGGAGCTGATCTCTTTGGGGTGAGCCGGTTCCTCTGATGGGTCTATGATAATTCACTGCAGGACAAGAGTCGCACAAATATCAAAGAAATGGTGAAATAGAATCATTTTTTAAAAAGGAGAGACAATAAAATGTGAATGATGAAATTAATTGTTCCCCTTTACTTTAAATAATTAAACTGAATTATTAAATCGTCCTGTGGCCAGTTGTCCCACAGTGAGTTGGCCGTGGTGAGTTGTCCTGTTCTGCCTCAGATAGGCCTTCTGTCCTGGCCACTTTCTGCAGAGGCACAATTGAGAGCGTTTTAATGAACCGCATCCCTGTTTGGTTTGGTGGCAGCAGCGTCTCAGATAGAAAGTCCCTACAGAGAGTGGTAAGGACAGTGGAGAAGATTATAGGAAGCTTGTTTCCTGTCATTCAGAATACGGCTTATAAGCGCTATGTGCTTAGAGCTCAAAGCATTGTTAGAGACCCCACACACACACACTTCACGGTCTGTTTCTGTTGCTCCCCTCCGAGAGGAGGTTTCTGAGTATTTCTAGCAGGATTACCAGATTCTGAAATTGCTTTGTTCCCTAGGCCGTCTGTCTGGCAAACTCACAAGATTCGTTTTTCTCCCCATGTACATGTATACCTCCAAACTAGACTGTGTTGTTTCTCTGTGTCATATAATATCTGTGGATACATACATAATTTTGTATTTATTTGTTTATTTTGTCATGTTTATATTGGAGGTGGAGACCCTTTGAGAGTTGCATGCAACGAAATTTCATTTTAACGTATGCCGATTAGTGACCATAAAGTTATTCTAAGTGTATGTTCTAAGTCTAATAGACTGGACCCGTGTCGGTCACCTCTCCGTTCTAGGCTAGTCTGACTTTTCCTCCTCCTTGTCTCTCCCCCTCCCTCTTTGGATCTCAGATGATTACCTTGGAGCCCGGTTACCTGTTCCTGGGCTCTCGTCTGGGAAACTCCCTTCTCCTGAAATACACCGAAAAGCTCCAGGAGGCCCCGATGAGCATCGCTAAGGACTCTGCCGAGAAGGTGAGTCTCTCCATCCTTCTCCACAACACAGAGCTGAGCCCGACACTTAAAGCCTCCCTCTTCAGGGTAGTCCAGGTAGCCCTCGACTTACAGCAGTTCATTTAGTGACCGTTTAACTTCAACGGCACTGGAAAAAAAGTGACTCATGACCACTTTTCACTCTTGTAGCATCCCTTTGGTCACATGATCGAAATTTGCACACTTGGCAACTGGCAAGTACTTAGGACGGTTGCCCTGCCCCAGGGTCACATGATCCCCCTTTTGTGACCTTCCCAGCTGGCATCAGACAAGCAAAGTCAATTGGAAAGCCAGGTTCACTTAACGATGCCATGATTCGTTTAACGGCTTCAGTGATTCGCTTAGTAACAGGCAAAAAAGTTGTAAAATGAGGCCCAGCTCATTAAACTAGTTCATATTTATGACAGTTTCAGTGTTCCGGGATCATGTGATCCCCTTTTGCAGCCTTTTGAAAACCAAAGTCAACGGGGAAGCCAGATTCGCTCAACACTGAACAACTGGAGTGATTCACTTCACAACGGTGGCAAGAAAGGCCGTAAAATGGGGCAAAACTCACTTAACCAATGTCTCACTTAGTTAGCAAGATTAATTTTGGGCTCAATTGTGGTCATAAGTTGAGAATTCCCTGTACACGCAGTCCTTACTTGCCCCAATTCCCTAGTCACATGCCAGCTGGGGAATTCTGGGAATTGAAGTCCACAGGTCTTAAAGTGGCCAAAGTTGGAGAGTCCATTTTCCAGAAGGGGGGGCCTTCCTTGCTGAGACAGACAGGGGGGCTTCGACCAGCAGCAGCCGAAGGGGAGTTTGGGGGTCTCCTGCGTCCCCTTGCCAATGCACAGCTCTGTTTGGTTCACAGGAAGAACCCCCCCTGAAGAAGAAGCGCGTGGAGCAGTCCGCCAACTGGTCTGGTGGGTGTCCTGATTTGCAGCCAAGGGGCCGAGTCAGACCCCCACACTCTGTAGGGTCTCGGGGCGGGGGGGGGGGAAGGGGGCGGAAGAGTCCTACCTTGTGTGCATGTTGCAAATGAGCCGATGCACTCGGCATAAGGGTTTTTGTTTCCCTGGTCAATTTTCTAGTGGGGGGGCAGCCTGTCCTTCCCTCTCCCCTTTCCCAGCTCCAGTGGGTCTTCTGAGTCCTCCTGTTGACACATAGGGTGGACGGGGGGGGGGGGGGAAGGGGGGTCCTTGATCAGCCGACTCTGTCAATATCTGAGAGCTTTGTAAGAACTCTCGGCCATCAGGTTCTCTAGCCTGAAGGTCAGCTGCGCTTCATGTCCTGTCTGGCCATCTGTCTCATTGTCTGTCCGTCTTTCCTTCCATCCATCCATATTTGTCTTTCTGCCTGTCTGTCTGTCTACCGTGTTTTCCCGAAAATAAGGCCTTGTTTATATTTTTTTGAAACCTGGAATAAGTGCTTTGCCTTATTGCCATGCGCTCAAAAGCCCGATTGGGTTTATTATCAGGGGATGTCTTATTTTGGGGGAAACAGGGTATCTTTCTCTCTATGTATCTATCTATGTATCTATCTATCAATCTACCTACCTACCTACCTACCTATCGTATCCCCCCACCCATCACCCACCCATCCATCCATCCATCCATCCATCCATCCATCTGTCTGTCTGTCTGATTTCCTTAGCCACCCATCTCAGCAAATGACTTTGGGAGACTCACAATTCAAAGCATATATTACAATTAATATCTGAAAAACATTTTAAAACCATAAAAACAGTAAAAACCACTAAAACACTAAAAAAAATCAATAAAACATCCCATCCATCCCTTTTTGGGTAGGAAGCAAGTAAAATAATAGAGGAGGAGGAGGAGGAGGAGGAGGAGGAGGAGGAGGAAGTGCTTGGGGAGAAGAGGGGAAGGGGCTTGAAGGAACGATGCTAAAAGGATGAGGCCATCCATCAGTTGTTCCTTATTTCCCAACCTGTTGTGTGCAGGAGGGAAGTCGGCTCCGCAGGATGAAGTGGATGAGATCGAGGTGTATGGCAGCGAGGCTCAGTCCGGCACCCAGCTGACCACCTACTCTTTTGAGGTACGTCTGCCTCGGTTTCCCCAGGCTCTTTCTGTACCCAAAGGGCCACTCAGACCCTCCCAAAACCAGACTGGCAATTGACCCCAGAGCTTTCTATTGATATCCCCAAGGGTTGCTTAGAACCAGTCCTCGGAGTTCTGGCCAGCCCAGCCTTGCCAAGTGGTTGCAACCCCAGGTCTCCTCAACCGGCCCTAATTCCTGTCCATCACATCATGCAAGGACGACCTCCAAACAATTTGATTCCCGAAGGTCCTTTTTCTCTGACGTGTGCTGGAGATTTCCTCTGCATTGAGGGCTGCTGGGATCCCATGTTGCCCCTTTCACCTCTTTTCTTGGTGAGTCATAAGTTTTCAGCCGATCTGATGCTTCTCTCTTCTCTTCCGGAAGGTCTGCGACAGTATCCTGAACATTGGGCCCTGCGCCAACGCTGCCATGGGGGAACCGGCCTTTCTCTCAGAGGAGGTGGGTGCTCCGATTTGCTGCCTCCCAGGCTCACAGGGATGCCAGCAATTTCTTTGGGAGGGAGAGGGGGAGGCCATCTGGCCTCAGAAGAAAAGGTGGTTTGGGGAAGAAAAAAGAAAAACAAAACAACAGATTTGGAAAAGATCTCGGAAGTCTTCTAGTCCAGCCCCGTGCTCAAGCAGGAAACCTTATCCCATTTCAGACAAATGGCTGCCCAGTCTCTTCTTAAAAACCTCCATTGATGAAACATCCACAGCAAGCATCACTGTTAGGAAGTTTCTCCTTAATTCCAGGTTGCTTCTCTTCTTGATTGGTTTCCATCTACTGTTCCTTCTTTGGCCTTCGTGTGCTTTGGAAAATAGTTTGACCCCCTTCCTCCTCTCTGTGGCAGCCCCTCATATATTGGAAGACTTGCTATCCTGTCTCCCCTGGTCCTTCTCTTCACTAGATCAGCAATGCCCAGTTCCTGCAACCGCTCATCATATGTTTTAGCCTCAGGTCCCCTAGAAATAAGAAAAAAATGGTTCCTCGCACAATCATCCAGATGTTCAGTCTGGATTTGGCATTTTGGTCTACCTATCGAGTCCTTCCAAGGACCCGTGACAAGCAAATTGGATATTTATTAAATTTATTTGCTGCCCATTGCACGGTTCAAGGCGACTCTAGGAGACTTACATTCTAATAAAACATAGGTATATAAAAACAATGATACATGTAAAAAAAACAGATTCAAATTGCAAAAGATTTACCTGTCCTTAAGATAAAATGTCCTTGAGAAAACTGCGGGGGGATTCTTGGAGAATTGAGGGGGTTTGCTGTGCAAAAGCTACAAAGGAGGCAGCCTGCTTAATTCAGCTTTCTTTTTCTTTTTCCAGTTCCAGAATAGTCCTGAACCTGATCTAGAAATTGTGGTGTGCTCGGGCTATGGCAAGAACGGTGCCCTCTCAGTCTTGCAGGTGAGGGGGGGACGGGGACACACAGCTGGGGAGTCCCTGCAGACCTGTTCCATGGAGGAGAGTCGGGGGCCGAGCCCCATGACATGCAGCACAGTCTAGGGTTGCCCCATAGAACATTGGAGCACTGATGATGGAATATTTAGAGCTTGGGGGTTGAACTTTGGGGTCCTTGGTGCTCTCTGAGCTTTGTGGTTTTCTTGCAGACGTCTCATTGCCCAACTAGATAGCATCGTCAGTGTTAGTAGGTGTGAACCTCATTCCTTAAAGCCACGAATATCCTGAAACAAAATTTAAGAAGTCTCACACCTGTGCAGGAAGCTTTTGCGAATGGAGATGCTGGACCCCGACGTCTCCCTCTCCCTTCCTTGCAGAAAAGCATCCGTCCTCAAGTGGTTACGACCTTTGAACTGCCTGGCTGCTACGACATGTGGACAGTGATCTCACCCCGGAAGGCAGAGGAAGCCACCGTACGTCCAACCTTTGGTTTTGGAGGCTTATAGATGGGCATGAAGTCACTGTCTCCTGCAATTGATTGGCTCTCCTTCCCACTGCCAACTGAGGACAGAAGGCCCTGGCTATGTACAGGTTTCCCAGGACAGGACGGTGGCTTGTGGCCCAGCTTTGGTCTGTCTCGGAGTGCTTTGCTAGACATGTTTCTGGGTTGTGGGCAGCTCATCCTTCAAGCCACAGAGAATATTCACAGCCCAACAATCCTATTGTGTGTTGTTGAAGCCTAAAGGATGGGAGACGCTGGGCAGGGAGGCATTTTACCTCTCTTTGACTGCTTGGTTAGTCAGGAAAAGTCCAGACATCTGTTGGGCCCGGTTAGTGTCCCATTCACCTCCAGGAGGCCTCCAGAGATCCATGAAGAAGGTTTGAAGATGGTTTGGTATTCTGATTCTCACTAATGCTGCCTCCCACATGAGTTTTGCCTCTTCTGTCCTCAGTAGTCTCTGCCAGGCACGAAGATTGGGGTCCTGATTGTTTTTTGTGGGGTGTTGTTATACAGTACAGTGACCTGGGCTGGTTGTCATCTCTGACCATGTCCGTAAGGGGCTCTCTATTGATCTTGGGATGGAGGGTGGACCCTGACACATCTTCCATGACTTTTCTAGCAGGAAGAAGATACTCAGGAAGAAGGTACTGAGAAGGAGCCTTCTCCACCTGAGCCAGCAGATGATGGGAAGCGGCATGGGTTCCTAATCCTGAGCCGTGAAGACTCCACCATGGTGGGTGCTTCTCTGTGGCTTGTTTGGCTTGGCGTGGGTTGGATTGGATTACATTATATTACATTGGGTTTGGATGAGTTGAGTTGGGTTCAGTTCGATTAGATTGGGTTGGGCTGGGGTGGGTTGGAGTGGCTTTGTTTGACTTGACTTGAGTTGCCTTGGCTTAAGTTGTCTTAGGTTGGGTTGAGTTGGAATAACTTGGTTTGACTTGAGCTGTGTTGAGTTGGCTTGGAGTGGCTTGGCTTGAGTTGGGTTGGGGTTGAGTTGACTTGAGTTGGAATGGCTTGGTTTGACTTGATTTGGCTTGGCTTGGCTTGGCTTGGCTTGGCTTGGCTGGGAGTGCCTTGGCTTGGCTTGAATTGGGTTGGGGTTGAGTTGGCTTGGAGTGGCTTGATTTGACTTGAATAGGATTGAGTGGGCTTGGATTGGCTTGAGTTGGGTTGGATTGGCTTGAGGTGGGTTGAGTTGGATGGGGTGGCATGGCGTGGCTTGGCCTGACTTGACTTGGCTTGAGTTGGGTTGGGTTGGGTTTGGATGGCTTGCCTTGGCTTGCCTTAGCTTGCCTTGGTGGACATGAACTCTCTGAGATACCCCTGACATACTGAGCATTTCCCTTCCTCAGGAGATCCTTGGCAGTCCAAAGGTCTACCTTGGGCAAGTGGGGGGTGACTTAAGGATGTCAGCAGAAACAACAAACAGAGGGCTGAGTTGGGAACGCATGAGGTGACTCTTGGCTAGCGGTGTGCTTTTGTGGAGAAGCCATCCCTGCCAGAGTCACTGACCATGTCCCTTCTCAGCAAAGACAATGTTTACCTCATCTGGCTCCCAGCTAGGAATATTTGCCCTCTGGTATTCTTCTCTCTCTCTCTCTCCTCCCTCAGATCTTGCAAACTGGCCAGGAGATCATGGAGCTGGACACCAGCGGCTTTGCCACTCAGGGCCCCACCGTATATTCTGGCAACATTGGCGAGAACCGCTACATTGTTCAAGTGTCCCCTCTGGGTATCCGCTTGCTGGAAGGAGGTAAGTGCAGAAATGCTACCTGGCTCACCTTCCCTGGTGTCCCATTTTGGGAGTTCAATAATTCAGTTGTCTACCCCTGGGGTTCTCAACCTTAGCAACATTAAGATGCCTGGACTTCAACCCCCAGAATTTCCCAGCCGTTCATGCTGGCTGGGGAATTCTGGGAGTTGAAGTCCGGACATCTTAATGTTGCTGTAGTTGAGAACATGGTGTAGACCAGGGATATCAAACACAAGACCTGTGATCTGGTCGGATCCAGCCCACGGGGCCATCCTGGAAAATGTAAGGGGTCAGCCCATGTCACTTTGGCCCAGTCTACCCAATGCGAAGAGGAAACGTGCCAGCAGTTTGGGGAATGGCGTCAAGGTGACTACGCCCACCCAGTCAGCCATGCCCACCCGGCCCTGAAAGTTCAACCACAGACCTAATGTGGCCCTCAATGAAATTGAGTTTGACACCCCTGGTGTAGACAGTTCCATGCCCTACTTCGGATAGCACTACAAAGTTGGCATGAGATGGGACAATTCAGAGTCCCTTAGGAGTGTGACATGTTCCCCTCAGGCTGAAACCCACAAATTCTTCAGCTGTCTGTGCCTTTTTTCCCCAGTGAACCAGCTACATTTCATCCCGGTGGACCTCGGCTCACCCATTGTGCACTGTGCCGTGGCTGATCCCTACGTGGTGATCATGAGCTCCGAAGGCCAGGTGACCATGTTTGTGCTAAAGAGCGACAGCTATGGCGGCCGGACGCACCGCCTGACCTTACAGAAACCGCAGTTGCACCACGTGAGTGAGGCTCGTATTTCCCTGGGAAGTTGTTCTATTCGGCCTCGTGCCTCGAGTTCAGTCATTCCAAGATGGTTGAAAAGAAGTCACCAAAGCAGCAGCTTCTGGCCAAGTGATGGATCAGCTTGGACACGCTGAAGAACACCTAGGCTTTGAGGGACCTCTTGAGTCCCTGTTGGCTGGCAGAAGCCACATAAATTGTGCGCAGCTCAATCGCATTTGCTTGGTTTCTATCAGGCACCAGCAACCAGAGCTAGAGCAAACAACTTTATTGTTTTCTGCCTAAGTTACAAGAATCTGCTTGTCTTCCCATGGGAATGAACAGATCAGGCTTCATGGTTCTTCAAACTTGCCCACTTTAAGACTTGTGGACCCAGAATGGCTGGCTGGGGAATTCTGGGAATTGAAGTCCACAAGTCTTAAAGTGGCTAAGTTTGGAGAGCCCCGCTCTAGCGGGAGATCAAGCGTAAGTAAGCCTCTTGCGGCTGTGTAAAGATTCCAAGCTGAGTCCCTACTTGACGCCTCCTTCCAGCCTCTCTGGCAGCTTCCCAACCATTTCCTTATTTAGGCTTCGGGGGTGGATGCTTAAGCATGCAAGACGGGCAGCTTCTTTAGATCCGAAGTGACTCACCCTTGGGAGGTGGGTTGTGGGAGAAGTCAGTCTTCATGATGGTTTGGATTAAGGTAGCCAAGGCACTGGCAGATGTAGCCCAGGGGGGAACAGGCTGGTGTTTTAAAAAGTAGAAGAGGAAGAAAGAAAAGGGCCTCGTCTTATATTTCATGTCATGTCATTCTCTTCTCTTCTCTCCTCTCCTATTCCCTATTCCCTATTCTATTCTATTCTATCCTAATCCTAATCCTAATCCGAATCCTAATCCTAATCCTATTTCCATTCTAAATTTAATTTAATTTAATTTTTTTATTATACTCTTTTATTGTATTATTTTATTTTGTTTAGTTTAGTTTCCAGTTTAGTGTAGTTTAGTTTAGTGATTGTATTTGCCGGTCTCCCTCACAGAGGGAGAGAGACGGAGGTTCATCCCGTTTTCCTGCTTGGGATTGTCCTTTCTTGGCTCTGACCCTCCTGCCCTCCTCTTGTCTCCTTTCCCAGCAATCGAGGGTCATCGCCCTGTGTGTCTACCGGGACGTTAGTGGCATGTTCACCACCGAGAGCCACTCGTCCAGCTCTCGGGACGAGCTTTCCCTGAGGAGCCAGTCGGAATCAGAGGCGCCCATCCAGGACCTCAGGTGGGGGCACCTTTGGAAGGAGGACGGGGGGCAAGGAGATGCCCACTCTCTTAAAAGCCCCTCTTGCACTTGCGTCCCTCCCAGGCAGTCCTCGAGTTACAACCACCTGCTTAGTGACCAAAGTTACAATGGCACTTGTAAAAGTTACTTACAACTGTTTTTCACACTTTACCACCATTATCGCATCCCCCACGGTCACCTGATTAAAATTCAAATGCTTGGCAACTGACTCGTATTTATGACAGTCGTAGCGTCCCGGGGTGGGGTGGGGTGGGGTGGGTCACATGATCCCCCTTTTGCGGCCTTCCGACAAGCCAAGTCGAGGGGGAAGTTCAATTCCCTTAATGCCTGTATTAGTAGAAATTGAACAATTTCAGTGATTGGCTTAACAGCTGTGGCAAGAAAGGTCTGTAAAATGAGGCACTGTTCACCTAACAGCTGTCTCGCTTAGCAGCAGAAACGCTGGGCTTGATGTGGTCATAAGTCGAGGACTGTCTGTATTCAGTGCCCTCCTCCTCCTCCTTCATTCACTTGAGGGTTACCTGGAGGTAAGATGGCCGCTCCTATCAATGTTCTAAAGTCATAAAATCCACCCCTTGCAGCAACACGGTGGACGATGAAGAGGAGATGCTGTACGGGGACTCCAGCACCCTCTTCAGCCCCACCAAGGAGGAGCCACGGCGCAGCAGCCTGCCCTCCGTGGACAAGGACTCCCACCAGTACAAGGCCGAGCCAACTCACTGGTGCATGCTGGTCCGGGAGAACGGCACCATGGAGGTAAGCCTGGTTCTCGGGCCAGGAGCAAGTAGCTCCACCAGCATAAGAGAACTGGAAGGGACCTTGGTGGTCTTCTAGTCCAACCCCTTGCTCAAGCAGCAAAAGACCCTGTAGTACCATTTCAATCCAGTCTCCTCTTTAAAATCCTCCAGTGATGGAGCACCCACAACTCCTGGTGGCAAGTAGTTCCACTGGTTAATTGTCCTCACTGTTAGGAAGTTTCTCCTTAATTCCAGGTTGCTTCTCTCCCTTTATGAGTTTCCATCCATGGTTTCTTGCCCTGCCTTCAGGTGCTTTGGAGAATAGTTTGTCCCCCTCCTCTTTGGGGCAGCCCCTTAGTTATTGGAACCCCACTATCATATCCCCCCCCAGTCCTTCTTTTCTCTAGACTAGCCAAACCCAATTCCTGCAACTGTTCTTCATATGTCTAAGGAGATTCTCAGTCATCCAGGTCATGGTTATCTCAAAGGTGCTTTTTCAAGAGGCAACTGAACTTTCTGGACCAGAGCCTTGGTGGTGCAGTGGACTAAGTGCTGTTAAAGTAGCACTTAGTTGCCAGCTGCCTGCAATTACTGCGAGTTCAAATCTCACCAGGCTCAAGGTTGACTCAGCCTTCCATCCTTCCGAGGTAGATAAAATGAGGACCCGGATTGTGGGGGCAATAAGCTGACTTTGTATAAAAAAGAACACCGCTTAGGGGGGCCCAAAAGCCCTACTAAGCAGGTATATACAAAAGTATGAAGGCTATTGCTTAACGCATTGTAAGCCACCCTGAGTCTCCGGAGAAGGGCGGCATATAAATCGAACTGATAACTAACTAACTAACTAACTAACTAACTAACTAACTAACTAAATAAATAAATAAAATGTTTTTCATATGTTTTAGCCTCCAGTCCCCTAATTGTATTTGTTGCTCTTCTCTGCACTCTTTCTAGAGTCTCCACATCTTTTTTACATCGTGGTAACCAAAACTGGATACAAGATTCCAAGGGTAGCCTTACCAAGGCCTTATAAAGTGGAATTAACACTTCTCGTGATTTTGATGCTGTCCCTCTGTTGATGCATCCCAGGACTTGCGTGGACTCTTTTGGCAATTCCACCAGGCGGTTTGCGATTCCTCCCAGTGTCATCTTCTCTTTCCCACAGATCTACCAGCTACCTGATTGGCGCCTGGTCTTTCTGGTGAAGAATTTCCCCATGGGTCAGCGGGTGCTGGTGGACAGCTCCTTTGGGCAGCCCGCCAGCCAGGGGGAGACCAAGAAGGAGGAGGTCATGCGCCAGACGGAGATGCCACTGGTCAAGGAAGTCCTCCTTGTAGCCCTGGGGAATCGGCAAAGCCGGCCGTACCTCTTGGTGAGTCTTGAGGGCCACCTGCCCCAAGGGATCCCAGCAGCGCTCAGAACCATGTGAGGTTTCCCTTCTCCTATAAAAAGCCAAATTAAAAATCAACAGCCACTTCCGTGATGAAGTGGTGCTATCGGAAGAATGTGTAGTTAAGATGACCTTGACGGAGAGAGACGATAAGGAGGTAAACCTTGCAGAAGCTCAGCGGAGGGGATGTTTCCAAAACATTTCAGACAGGATGTCTGTGGAGATTCTCCATCCTCCAGGTCAGGGTTGTCCCAAAACTGCTTTTCCAAAAGGCCATTGCTGGACTTTCTTGGGGTTTTTTTCCTTGAAGACATTTCGCTTCTCATCTCAGAAGCTTCTTCAGTTCTGAACAACCGAAGAAGTACTTCTGAAGAACTGAAGA
Source organism: Arizona elegans (assembly GCA_022577455.1). Taxonomy (NCBI): domain Eukaryota; kingdom Metazoa; phylum Chordata; class Lepidosauria; order Squamata; family Colubridae; genus Arizona; species Arizona elegans. Next base: position 1,568,709 of record JAKOOJ010000055.1, read on the forward strand.
AGCTTCTGGGATGAGAAGTGAAACCTTTTCAAGGAAAAAGAAACCAGTTGCCTTTTGGAAAAGCAGCTTTGGAACATCTTAAGACAGGAAATCAGAGAAGCAATAACTTCTGATCACACTTAGAAATTAATTCTCCTATTTTCCCCACAACAACCTTTTGAGGTAGGTTGGGCTGACAGAGAGACTGGCCCAAAGTCTCCCAGAGGGTTTTCATGCCTAAGGCAGGACTAGAACTCACTGTCTCCTGGGGATTGGCCCAAAGTCACCCAGTCAGCTTTCATCCTAAAGGCGGGACTAGAACTCACAGTCTCCTGGGGATCGGCCCAAAGTCACCCAGCTGGCTTTTGTGCTTATGATGGAACTAGAACTCACTGTCTCCTGGTTTCTAGCCTTCACCACTGGACCAAACTGGCTCTCACTGTCAGTGGGTTCCCTTGGGAAGGGAGCCGAGGGAGGGAGGCTGAGAGCTCGTGCAGTTGGGTCACCAGGGCCCGCAGCCCCAGAGCTAAGCCTTGGGAGCTTCTGGGTTGCAGCGTCTCTCAGCTGGCTTCCCATTTCTCTTGCCAGGTCCATGTGGATCAAGAGCTGCTCATCTACGAGGCCTTCAATCATGACTCTCAGCTGGGCCAGACCAACCTCAAAGTGCGATTCAAAAAGGTAACAGCCTTCGCAGTTGTGACATTCCCGCATCAGCACAGGGGAGAGAGGGCAGCCACCCCCTTCCTCTGGGTCTCAGTGTTACCTTACCAGGGAAGGGGCAAATTGGAGGGGCAGCCTGAGAAGCCACTATCCCACCCGTAGGCTGCCCTTCTTTCTTTCACACCTGCTCTCTTGGTTCTCCTCCAACCAGGTTCCCCATAACATCAACTTCCGGGAAAAGAAATCCCGGCCGTCCAAAAAGAAGTCCGAGAGCGCAGGGGGTGAGGAAGCGGGAGTCCCCCGAGGACGGGTCGCTCGCTTCCGCTACTTTGAAGACATCTATGGCTATTCGGGGGTAGGTGAAGAATTCCTGGGGGGGGGATGGGACAGAGGGATAGGCTAGGAGGGGCTTCTGGGTTTCTCTGAGGAGCAACTGAGACCAAAGCTTTGGGGAGGTCTTTTGGTGGAGACGGTCAGGGAAGAGCCGCTTTGGGGCATCTGATGAATAGGACCCCAAAATCTGGGGAGGGGGGAGGGGGGCTTTATGTACAGATCAGAAGGAGTCAAGAAGGGCAACTCTCGAAGTTCCTTGCACCAGAAGCATCTGTGTTCCTTCTCAGGTGTTCATCTGTGGGCCCTCGCCCCATTGGCTGCTGGTGACATCTCGGGGAGCCTTGCGCTTGCACCCCATGACCATAGATGGCCCCATTGAGTCCTTTGCCCCCTTCCACAACGTCAACTGCCCCAAGGGCTTCCTCTACTTCAACCGACAGGTAAGCCTTGTCCCCAGGGTTAGAACGAGGAAGGCCCCCCTGGTTGGAACACCTGCCGTGCTACGTTCCTTAGAGCTGACCCAGAACCTGGCCGAGCAGGGGTCTCCAAACCTGGCAACTTTTAAGACTTGCGGGCTTCAACTTCATCATGGCTGGCTGAGGAATTCCGGGAACTGAACTCCACAAGTCTTAAAAGTTGCCAAGTTTGGAGACCCCGATGGTAGAGGGAGGTCTGACTGTGTTCTGCCCTGCAGGGGGAGCTGCGCATCAGCGTCTTGCCCGCCTATCTTTCTTACGACGCACCGTGGCCTGTCCGGAAGATCCCGCTGCGTTGCACCGCCCACTACGTAGCATATCACGTGGAGTCCAAGGTAGGACTGGGTGCTCTGGGTAATGCTAGATTGGCTTGGAAATTGAATTGCCCTGGTAACACAAGGCAGCCTAGTTCCCTTTCTTTTCCTTCCCCCTCGATTCCTTCCTGCATTTGTTGTCACACGGGTTCAGATTACACCCTTAAATGTTCCTTCATATCAAAAGAAGTTTGTTGCTCTTGTGTGACAGTGTTCAGGTTGCGGATTTCTGGATCCTCAGCTTGCATAACGGCAAGCTTCACAGTTTCAACGGTTTCTGAGCGGGATCTCTCCCTTCTTTCACGCCACGTATTCCCGTCTCTTCCCTGAGTTTGGAACAACCCCCCCTCCTCCTCCTTAGGTGTACGCCGTGTCCACCAGCATCAACAACACTTGCACCCGCATCCCCCACATGACAGGAGAGGAGAAGGAGTTCGAGACCATCGAGAGAGGTGAGTGTGCTGGGGGCCGACGGGCGACATCCTCCACCCAGGGGCCTTCCGGGAGGAAGCTCTGCCCGAGCTGAGGATGACCCCGGAGCAGTTCTCCCCTGGTCCTGCCCAGGAGAGGGTCTTTGGGGCAAGGAGCATGGAAGGAGCTTTACTGGACTGTCCACAGACAAGGGGCCTCCAGCTGCTCGGTTAGGGTCCAGGGAGAGGAGCGAGGGATGGGCCCTTAAATGAGGCAGGAATGGCTGGGTTCCAATATAGTGACTTTCTGGGCTATATATTAATAACAGAGCACCAAGGACTCCCCGGTCATCCTCCTCCTCCTCTTGATGGTGTTCCCTGGTAGGGTAATGAAAGGCCTGCAACAAAACCAGAGAGCTCCAAGGACCCCACAGTCTTCCTCTTCCTCCTCTTCTCTCCTTTCTTCCTCCTCCCCCACCCCACATATCTCACTCCCTTCTTGCACTGATGATGTTCCCTAGATGGGTCATGAAACGTCTGCAAGAAAATCAAGCTTAGAGAGTCCAAAGGACCTCACAGTCATCTTTTTCTCCTCCTCCTCCTCCTCCTCCTCTCTTCCCCCTCTCCTTTCCCACAAACCCCCCTCCTTTCTTGCACTGATGATGTTCCCTAGTTGGTTAATGAAAGGCCTGCAAGAAAACCTCCAAGCTCAGAAACCGCCTCATATCAACCCTGTTACATTTCCCCCCACCCTTTATTGGTACCCAGCTCTGGAGTTTAGTCTCCCCCCTCCCCCCCTCTTGAAATGAGGACCAAACGCCGAACATCCCTCTTTCTTCTCTTCCGCAGATGACCGCTACATGCACCCCCTGCAGGAAGCCTTTTCTATTCAGCTGATCTCTCCGGTCAGCTGGGAGACCATCCCCAACACCAGGTGAGAAGAGGGGAGACGGGGATCCTTGGGGTTAAACTCGGGGAGGCTTTCACGGGGAGGGAGGGGGCATTCCTTTGGCAGAGCCCCGAAGGTAGGATCAGGCCATTGCCCCATCTGGTCCAATGCCTCCCCCTCCTTTTTTTTGGGTTGTGGAGATCAGAGGCTCATGGTCAGGGTCCCAAGAAATAACTCCATAGCAAGCAAGTTCCTCAAAGAACAATTTTATTGGAGATATCATATTGGCACAAACTGGTGAAAACTGACTCTGAAGGTTCCTGTGATGACCCGGGGCACGGCACAGAGATAACACAGGCAGCTTGGCAGTTCAAACTGCCCCTTTATTGCTCCAAATTCCCCCCAAACGCTCCCACGTTTCTGGCCGGTCCTAGAGCAAAGTGATGTCAAACCCCCACACACACCTCAAGCAGCCTCTGGCTGCGAATACTCCAGCCCAGCTGTGTACACCAAGGCTGCACAACAATAAATCCAGCAGGGCAAAGCAAGGCACTCAGGAAGCAAAGGATCCGGGTAATTAGTCCAGGAAGAATGCAAGGAGTCTTGGGAAGTTCAAACGTCGGCACTCCACACTTCAGGAACTCAATGTTTGTTCCCGACAAATGCCCCTCTCCACAGCGTCTCCTTAAGTCTCTTTCCCCAGGTGTGCCTTGTGAAGATGGGCGAGTTGTCAGGTCGGCCTGTGCTGTTTTCGCCTTCTCTCCACTCTTCGTGCTCGAGGATCAGGAGGGGGTGGTCCTTGCTCCTCTCCTGAGCTCTGTCTCTCATGTTCCTCCCTGTCTATGAACTGTTCTAATCCTGAAAGGCCCTGCCCTTCCCCATTTTCCTCTGAAGCCAACGAAGCCGCCCCCTCAATCTCTGTCCACCCAGGTTCCAGCTCATCTTCCCCAGCAGATTCAGGCTCCAACGGGGGCAGGACAGTTCCCACAGTTTTCACCTGATTAAAAAGGGAAAGTTCCCGACTTCCGGTTTGCTGTTTGTCCCCGCTGGACGCTCCTTTGGGATCGTCCCACCCACTGCCTGTAAAGAGCCGCCTTTATAGCGGAATGGCGGCTCGAAAAAACTCCGTTTCCATGAGGAAACGGAGATAGAGCAGGCTGGGGTGGGTAGAGTCCTCTGCCTAATCCCAAAAGTTTTTTATTTACTTTTGGGACGGAGCGGAAGAGACTCCCCGTATCCCCAGCCGAAGCTCCGGGCTCTGGGAGATCTCTGCTACACGCAGAGCTAGGTGGCAAAAGCAAGCCTGTAAACTTGTAAAACTAATTAAAGAAGACGTGAGCTGGACCGCTGACCCTGAGGCGCAAGTATTTTTTTTTCTTATTTTAGAAAAGTTACTGAAGTTGTTTAAGAAGTGATAGGAAAAAAGATTTTTAAAATGGCGATTGCTGAGGCTTGAAGAGAGGCTGAAAGGGAAAGTCCTTCCGTTTTCTATTACAAAGTAGCGGAATGAATACTTTTGGCCGTAATTGAGGCAAAACCTCACTCTCACTCTTGCTTTTTTTTTCTTTTTTTTTTTCTTGGGGATCTGATATTGATCTTGGTTGGAAACAAGCTTTTTTTTTTCTCTTTTCCACTAAATCTTGTCTGTGTGGGAAATGGCACCGGGACTCACACAGCTAGACAAACAGGGGGGGGGGGAATCTCCCCCATTAATAAATTACACCAACAAGTTTTAACTCTCCAGTGTCAGAAACCTGATTTTAATATAATAGAATTTCTTCTTGAAGAGATTGTAAGAAGGGATGAGATTGTGAACCAGCAACTCGAAAAATTTAAGCAGGAAATTAAAGAAATTGGTGAACTGGTGAAATCAAAGTTTGACTTTTTGAATCGAAAGATTTTAAAAACAGCTAATGGTTTATCAGACTTTCTGATTCGGGTGGATGCAAAGACTAAATTATTAGAGTCTAAAATGAAGGAAACTGAGGAGAATTTGGATGACATGATTCAAAAAATTAAAAAGGATTTGGTAAACATTCAGGATAATAGCTCAGAAGACAAACCTAAAATGGAGGTTGACCAAAAGACTGGTAATGAAGAAAATGTGCAACAGAGGATTGAAAGAGAAGTTTTAATGATTCAATATAATTTTACAGAATATGCAATTAGACTGAGAGGTTTGCAGGAAAATAATAGAGATGACTTAAGGAAAATATCTTCTGAAATTCTGGCTGGGATTTTAAAGGTTCAACCTGATGAAGTGTATTGCAGGATTGATAGAATTTACAGAATAAACTCCTGGTTGGCAAAGCAAAGGCAATTGCCTAGAGATGTGGTGATCTATTTTACAGATAAAGAAATTAGGAATAATATTGTGCAGAACTCTTTTAATTCTACTTTGCAATTTCATGGAAGAAAGATTTGGATTTTTAAGGAGCTCCCGCCCAAGATGTTAACGGAGAGGAAGAAATTTGGCTTTCTAGTGACTGAGTTAAAAAAAAGAAATATCCTATTTAGGTGGAATGCCCCAGTTGGTTTAATATTGAGACACCAAGGAGTAAGATATCAACTGAACACTGTTGAAAAAGCGGAAGAATTTTATCAAAAAATTTTAAAAATGAATTTAACATCTTTAGGCATAATACAGGATAAGCAAAAGGAGTTGGAAACAAAAAGAAAATACCAAATTACAGAGGCTGTGGTGGATAAGTTGTCTTTGGACTCTCTGGATACCCCAGCTGGACTGTCTATAAATAAGAGAGCAGTGTCATCCGACTCCAATGTGATGAACCATCAAGTCACAGACAAGTGCGCAAATCAACCAGTTGATATACAAGTGATGGAGAAGAAAGATGAGATGACAAAACTAACCCAACAAGAACAACTCACAAAGCAGAATGAAAATCGATCAGCCGATACACAATTGGTAGGCACGAAACGAGGATGGAAATTCAACCCGCAAAAGAAAAAGAAAAGAAATAGATCTCATAGAAACAGCAATTTCTAAACCAAGCAACAGTGAAGCCAGGGACTTTAAAAAATGAATGAACATCTGAAAAGATAGTGGAGGCGAACAATTGTTTAATACTATCCTGAGGATTGTGGCAGATCTCTGTAATGCCGTGATTTTGGGATGTGAAAAGAGCCTTACCTTGTTGGATTTGAATTATCTACTCTGGATTTCTTTTACTGGTGAATATATTATGATTATTTTGAGTTACAAGGCAAGAGAGTCACGCTGGGGCATGCAGAAGATCTGGTTGTTACCCATTAGGATGATGGGAACCAACAATCCTGATGAATACCACAACTATAACTATATGGATATAATTATAATGTCACTCGGGTGGTTGTTTTTACTTTTATATATATACGAGGATATCTACCACTGATGGGGGCAGAAGATGATTGAAGATTTTGAACAAACTGTTGCACCAGCATGTTATTTTACCCTATTATGGGTGATGGATTTAACGATCCAGTGGAAAGACATCAAAGAAGATATTATATGGATTATAAATTTAAAGTTATTGTCTTTTTTTTTTTTATAAAATGGAATGCATATATAGATATGTGTATATTTTAGTAAAGTGGGCAGTGGGTTATATTTAGAATTGTATTGCATGATTTTGTAGGAATTGAAGGGTTGAAATAGGTTAGTTTACTGATTGATTAGTCTAAGAAAAAGGATCCTTAAGTCATATATTTAGGGGAGTGGAGGAATTGGATAGAACTGAATAAACGTTAAATTTGGATGTAGGGAGAAGGCTGCTTTAAAATGTTATATTAATATATATAAAAGATTAAATGTTAAATTGTAATAATACACTATAAGTTTAGGGGAGGAGAAAAAGGGCAGATTATTGTAAAAATGGGAGTTATAAGAATAATATGCTAAGGGTCAGTATTCTGAGGAGGGAGTAAGGGAAAGGAAAGATATTATGTATGTAATTAGTTATGAAATAGCCTATTGTGAAGAAGTCACGGGGGGATGGGTGGTGAGGGGGGGTTAGGGAAGGGGGGGGAAAGGGGGAAAAACTTGTATTTGAAAACTTTTTCAATAAAAAAAAAAAAAAAGAAGGGAAAGTTCCCCCTTTCCCCAAACAATCACATTGTCCAATTAAGGAGCCATCTGGTCACCTGGAAACCAGACTCCTCCTCTCCCCAGCCACCGGTTGGAATGTCCTTGGTTCCCACAGGAAACTATTTTGTTTTGGCTACAACCCCCTCCTCCCCCATCTAACTATGTTATATTCCCCCCTCCCTCCAGAGTTGGCCCCTCTGTGGTCGTGTGATCAAAATTCAGACGCTTGGCAACTGATTCATATTTATGACGGTTGCATTGTCCCAGGGTCACGTGATCCCCTTTTGGGACCTTCTGACGAGCAGTCTCAAATGGGGGAAGCCGGATTCACTTAACGACCGGATTACTGACTTTAACAGCTGCGGCAATTCACTTAGCGACTGTGGCAAGAAAGGTCACAGAAGGAGACAAAACTCACTTAACCAATGTCTCACATAATTAGCAACATGAATTTTGGGCTCGGTTGTGGTCGCAAGCCCCCCCTCCGCCCCCATCCCATCCTCCCCCTCCTCTGCTCTGCAGGATCGACCTGGAGGAGTGGGAACACGTGACCTGCATGAAGACAGTCTCCCTGAAGAGCGAGGAAACGGTCTCTGGCCTCAAGGGCTACATCGCCGTCGGGACTTGCCTGATGCAGGGAGAAGAAGTCACCTGCAGGGGACGGGTGAGACACACACACACACACACACAATACACACACCTTCCCTCGCTGCTCTGTGAAGCTTTTCCCTGCCCGTCACAACTGCCCCCTACTCCAATTCCCAATGTGTGTGTGCGTCCCACACACTCCGGAGGTTCAGCCAGTGAATGTTCTGCCCCAGCTACGGACCCCAAAGAACACAGCACACACAAAGTTTGTACAAAACTTAAATTTACTAAAATAACTCAGTCTTTATCAAAACAAATGCTGTTAAGAAACTTCCTTAACAGCCTACAAGAAACCAAAGATAAAGTAATCACAATCTTATTAAGGTTGGCAGAAAGCCCAGAAGCAATTTGCAGAGAATCCAGACGTGAAGTAGAGTGAAGTAAAGTTGTTCCCTACAAATTGCTTCAGTCGGTGTTCCTCCTTAAATAGGCTAAGGGAGTGGCCAATTAGCCCCAAGCCTTACTCTCGAGGAGACCTCCTCCTGAGGAGCCACTCCTGCCTTTTGGCAGCTCTGCGCGCCCGTGCATTGAGAAGAGGCTCCTCCTCTTCATCCTCTTCACTTATGGGAGCTTCTGGAGGTTCTGAAGGCCCTGGCTGAATCCCCGCCTCTGGCACCACATCTTCTCCAGCCTCCTCATTGTCTGACTCGAGTGCCAGCTGAACAGGCTGCTTGGCACAGCACCACACCAGCCTCCTCGCTGTCAGAATCAGCTACAATCCGCACAGGCCACAGACGGGCCACAACAGTGAATGACGGGAGTTTGTGGAGGGGATCAGTGAGCAAGGGATCCTATAGGGGTCTCCTGTTTGAACAGGGGTTGGACTAGAAGACCTCCGAGGTCCCTTCCATCTCTCTTCTGACTCTGATTCTTCCTCCTCCTCCTCCCCCATCGACCCTCTTTCTGCAGATCCTGATCATGGACATCATCGAGGTTGTTCCTGAACCGGGCCAGCCCCTCACCAAGAACAAGTTCAAGGTGCTGTACGAGAAGGAGCAGAAGGGGCCGGTCACTGCCCTCTGCCACTGCAACGGCTACCTGGTCTCGGCCATCGGCCAGAAGGTGAGTCGCTCAGGGACCCAGAAAGGGCCAGAGGCCATGCAGCTGCTTCTTCCCAGCTAGGACTTGGTGCTCTCCCTGCTTGGTGGGTTTCGTGCAGACGTTTCATTACCCAACTAGGTAACATCATCAGTGCTAGAAGGGAGTGGGGATTGTGAGGAGGAGGAGGAGGAGGAGAAGAGGAGGAAGGAGGACTGTGAGGTTCTTGATGCTCTCTGAGCTGGATGGTTTTCTTGCAGACGTTTCATTACTAAGTACTGTATTTTTCGGACTATAAAATGCACTTTTTTGCCTCCCAAAAGGAGGTGAAAATGTGTGCATCTTATAGACCGAATATTGTCAAAGCCGCAGTCACCCACCGGCCATTTTTTATTTTATTTTTTTGCCTCCGCACGGCCCATTTTCGGGCCTTTTATCAGCCTTTTTCAGGGCTTTTTTCAGCCTCTTTTTGAGGCTTTTTTTTTTTGGCCAATTTTTTCAGATAAAACGGGGTGAAAAAAGCCTCAAAAACTGGCCAAAACAAGCCTTGAGAATGGGCAGAAAAAAGGCTGGAAAAGGCCCGAAAATGGGGCCCGCAGAGGCCAAAAACTTTTTTTTGTTGATCTCCTCTTCTAAATTTAGATGTGTCTTATAGTCTGGAAAATACGGTATCATCATCAGTGCTAGAAGAGAAGGTTTTTTTACCTACTTGGGTTATGAAAATATCTGCAAGAAAACCACCAGTCCTCCTCTTCCTCCTCTCTACAAACTCCCCTGATGTTGTTGCCTAGTTGGGTCATGAAATGTCTGCAAGAAAAGCACCCAGCTCTGGGCCCACCAAGGAGCCCTGGGACTTTGGGAAATGGGCTGACAAAGGAATTGTGGAGGAGGGCCTATTACGGGGGCGGGGGTGAGGTGGGGGAGGGGCAGGCAGACCAGAGGGAAGCAGAATGATTTCATGGGGAATCCTGGCCTACCCTCTCCCTCTCCCCATCTTTTAATTAGGTTTGAGTATTTTTTTTAAATTTAGTTTCTATTGTGTACAAGCTTTGTAAATTTTGAGCCCAACATTTCCATTCATAAGCAAGGCAGTTGTTAAGTGAGGTTTACCTCATTTTATGACCTTTCTAGCCAAAGACATTAAGTGAATCACCGCAGTTGTCAAGTTAGTCACATGGTTGTTAAGTGAATCTGGCTTGACTTTGGGTATCAGAAGGTCACAAAAAGGGGATCACATGAACCCCCCCCCCTCTTCTTGGGACACTGCAACCGCCCTGAGTCCGTGCCAGTTGCCAAGCATTTGAATTTTGATTATGTGAATGTGGGGATGCCGCAACGGTCATAAAGTGTGAAAAACAGCCACAGGTCCCTTTTTTCAGTGCTGTTGTCACTTCGAACGGTCACTAAATGAACAGTCGTAAGTCAAGGACTCCCTGTATTGTAAACCGTCCAGAGTTAGTTGAGGGTAAATGGATCCATTCAATCCATTTAATCCTAAATGAGAATTAATAGGTGAGCCCAGCCTGTGTGGGAGGGGGGGATCCTGCTGGGGCCAGAAGGGAAGAGCCGGCTTTTGCTTGAGAAGTTGACTCTGGTGGCCAAGGATGATGGAGCAGGTGGCTGGGGGGGGGGGGTGATTTCTTGGGGGGGGTGAATTTTAGAGAGCCAAGGCTGGCCTGCCCACCCGCCCGCTTGTCCCCCGGCGCAGATTTTCCTCTGGAGCCTGAAGGACAACGACCTGACCGGCATGGCCTTCATCGACACCCAGCTCTACATCCACCAGATGATCAGCGTCAAGAACTTCATCTTGGCTGCCGACGTCATGAAGAGCATCTCGCTGCTGCGCTACCAGGAGGAGAGCAAGACCCTCTCGCTCGTCAGCCGGGTGGGGACCCCAAACATGGTGGGGAGGACTGTACACACACATACACACACACACGCACTGTTAAGAAATATGCACAGAGTAACCCTTGAGTAGCAAGGTTGTGCACATGAGAAACGACTGAGAGTGATTGTGAATAAGCACTGTCAATACACAGACACACTGAGTTGTGATATTCTTTTACTTTCAGGAAAAAGCAAAGCAAAGTCCAATAAACAATCCAGGTCATACCCAGATAAAGATAGTTAAATTGTCAATCCAGGGATATTCCAAGAACAAAGTCTTCTTACCAGTTGTTGTAGTCATATGCAATAAAACAGTTCTTTTTGGAGTTGCAAACAGGAACAAGTACAGCAGTAAAACAATCAATAAAACAGTAGAAAACAACAAGTAGCAATGATCAAGCAGTGATCACACAGAGAGAACAGGCAGAGAGGAGCAGAGGTAGCAATAATAATGCAATAAGAAAAATAAGCCACGATTCAAGCTTCCTCTTAAGTATGTTGGCTACAGAGCTAGCCAATCAGCCATTCCCTAACACGCACCCTCCAGCCCATGTCCCTGGGCCTCTGCTGACCTCCCCGCTTCTCTCTCTCTCTTTCTCTCTCTTGTCCGCAGGACGCCAAGCCCCTGGAGGTCTACAGTGTGGACTTCATGGTAGACAACGCCCAGCTGGGATTCCTTGGTGCGTCCCAGAGGGGGGACTTCGGAAAGGGGTGGGGGGTGGGCAACGCCTGGTGGGGGCCAAGGGATATTGGGGGGGGGCAAAGAATGAAGAAGAGGCTTTGGAGCAGGGATTGATGTGTAAGGAATGAGTGGATTCACCAGGGAGCTGTGCGATCTCAGGAAGATAACAACTAGTCCTCAACTTATAATGGTTCATTTAGTGACCATTCAGAGTTATGACGGCACTGAAAAAAGTGACTTTTCTTTTGCAGTGTCCGACAGGGACCGGAACCTCCTGGTCTACATGTACCTGCCTGAAGGTGAGAAGAAGCAAAGGAATTGATTATTCATTAAATTTATCTTCCGTCTGCCTCCCCACGACTCTGGGGGAAGACAGATGGGCTGAGATCCATCTCTCTTTTAGGGAGATTTGGGTCAGTTTCACCTGTGTCTAAAGTTATTCTCCATCATCCAGGTCACGCTTGTCCCAAAGGTTCTTTTTGCAAAAAGGAGCTGGTCTTAAATCTTTATTTTTTTTTTCCTTGAAAACTTTTTGCTTTTCATCCAAGAAGCTTCTTCAGTTCTAATTGACCGGTGGGGAATGGAAGGATTTATATTTTTGGCAGCCATCTGGGTTGAGGAGAATAAAACGAAGAAAGAATATAAATCTTTTTGTTCCCCACCAACCAGAACTGGAGAAGCTTCTTGGAAGAGAAGCGAAACGTTTTCAAGGGGAAAAAATCAAGAAAGTTGAGTTGCCTTTTGGAAAAAGCAACTTTGGGTCACTTTTGCTTCCTGTCCCTGAGGATCCCCCCTGCCAACCCCAGGCTCCTGTTGGAGCAGCGGTTAGTGGAAGGATGCTGAAGCTTCTTGTCAGGAGGGACTGGGAAGGGGGAATTTGGGGAGGGGGGCTCCTCCCGTCAACATCCAGCTTGAGTATCCAAATAAAAGCCTTAGGATCATTTCAGTTCTGAAAAGCTTCCTGTTTCTTGAATATATTGCGTAGGAATGGAAAGGTAAATCTGAACTCTGAACTTCTAAGGCACCAGTTCATATTAAATATTAAAGAATATGAATTTCCCAGCCCTGCCCCCACCCACAGGCTTCCCCCTAGATCAGGGGTCTCCAACCTTGGCAACTTTAAGACTTGTGGACTTCAACCCTGGCTGAGGAATTCTGGGAGTTGAAGTCCACAAGTCTTAAAGTTGCCAAGGTTGGAGACCCCTGACCTAGATCATTCTCTTCGTGATGGGAACCATCTGCCTTCTTCTGCACACCTGTTGATCTGACCTTGAACAGTTTCCAGAGTCTCCCGTGGAACTGCAGAAGTTTCGTTTCTCCAAATTAATCCATTCGTAGTCAACATTCCCCCCCCCCCGTTTTACTCTAATGACAAGTTGAAATGAAGAGGCAACGTAGCTGCCCACGTTTCACTCTTGACCCCTCCTAGTTCCCGCCCTCCCAGCAGCCCCCCGGGGCCTTTTGCTTCCCCTGCAGCGAAGGAGAGCTTTGGCGGGATGAGGCTCCTCCGCCGAGCGGACTTCCACGTGGGCGCCCATGTCAACGCTTTCTGGAGGACGCCGTGCCGGGGAGCCCTGGAAGGGCTGGCTAAGAAGACCAACGCCTGGGAGAACAAGCACATCACCTGGTTTGGTGAGCGAGGGGGGGCCAGGAGCAGGGGATCCTGGGAGACCCAGGATTGGGTGCTTTTCTCATCCCATTCACACAGCCTTTCTGTGTTAGCACTGGGGAATCTTGCACCTGTGAGTCTCGTCAGGAAAGCAAGTTCTGTTGAAGGGTTTCCAGATGAGAATATCTGGGCTTTTGTTGCAGACGTTTCATTACCCAAATAGGTAACAGCATCAGTGCTGGAAGGGAGTGGGGCTTGGGGAGAGGAGTAGGAGGAAGAGGAGGGGAAAGAGGAAGAAGGAGAGGAGGAAGAGGAGGACGGCTGTGGGGGGGGGGTCTTTGGTGCTCTCTGAGCCTGGTGGTTTCCTTGTAGACTTTTCATTACCCCGCTAGATAACATCATCATGGACCCCACAGTCCTCCTGCTCCTCCTATCTGCACACCCCACTCCACTAGTACTGATGGTGTTCCCTAGTGGGGTCATGAAACGTCTGCAAGAAAAGCACCAAGCTCTGAGAGCACCAAGGACCCCTCATTTCAACCCTGAGAAACAAAGATTCTCCTTGATTGGTATCTGCATTGATTAAGTCCTCTACTTAAGGACTGTAATTTAGGCTGCAGTTTCAGTCATTAAGTCATGACAATTTTAAAACGGGTCACCACGGGACCTCACCTGATTTTACAACGTTTTTTGCAGTGGTTAAGTGAATGTGACGGTCACAAAGCCAAGGCTGCTGCTGTTAAGCAAATCTTTTGTTTGTGATGGGGCGTTTTTTTTTTTGCCAGAAACCAGGAATAAACGCCAGTTTCTGGGAAAAACATTGAGAAAATAAAGAATAGAATAGAACAGAAAATAAGAATAGAAATAGAATAACAGAACAGAACAGAATAGAATAGAATAGAATAGAATAGAATAGAATAGAATAGAATAGAATAGAATAGAATAGAATAGAATAGAATAGAAATAAACCCACAGGAGGTAGAAATAATTAACAAAATATTGACCTGTGCAGAAATGGACAGGTTAACAATGGAGCTCAAAGATAAAGATGAATCGGAATTCTATGTAAGCTGGAATACGTTTTATAAATGGCTAGAGAAAAGGAGGAAATGTAGGGATAGAGAATTAGAAACAGGGTGAAGGAAAGGGGAGAAAAATAAATAAAATTAAATTAAGAAATATTAGATAGGAATAAATTGGATTTATTTTACGAAGGGAATATGTATGTAACTGAAGTGTGATGGAATGTACAAAAAAGTATATATGGAATATGCATGATATTATATTGTAAAATACACGAAAGAAAAAGTGCTAGGAAAGTATGTACCACACAAGTTGCACCAAGTCTAATATTTTTAAATTGTATATTTAATAAAATTAATTAAAAAAAAAGAATAGAAATAGAGAGTTGGAAGGGATCCTAGCTGTAAATGCAGTCTGGTTGCCGAGGCACCCATGGATTTCCACGGTGAGGAGGGCCGAACATTGGAACTTAAGATTCCAGGTCGCAAGGCCCATTTTGGGGATCCGTCGTAACTCCCCAACGGTTGCCAAGCGACAGGTCATCATCAATCAAGGATTACCTGGACGCTGCCCAGAGTCCTTGGACGGGTGTGCTCTTCCTTCCGCAGCCACTCTGGACGGAGGCATCGGGCTGCTGCTGCCCATGCAGGAGAAGACTTACCGGCGGCTCCTGATGCTGCAGAACGCCCTGACCTCCATGCTGCCCCACCACGCCGGCCTCAACCCCCGGGCCTTCAGGTACTCCCAGGGGCCAGGCCCTGAAGGGAACAGTGGGGAGGGGGGCATCCTTGGATCCCGGCCACGTCACCTCCTGCTCTCCATCCTCCCATCTAGGATGTTGCACGTCGACCGACGCATCCTGCAGAACGCGGTCCGTAACATCCTGGACGGGGAGCTGCTCAACCGCTACCTCTACTTGAGCACCATGGAGCGCAGCGAGCTGGCCAAGAAAATCGGCACCACACCGGACATTGTGAGCAGCAGGGGCAGGCCTTGGGCGGGGAGGAGGGAAGGAGGAAAGGAGGGAGGGGAGACCCTCCTTCTTGGGGGGTGGAAGTTGGATGAAACGCAGCCGGGCCGGGCCCACTCGCCACGGTCAAATCGCTGCAGGACAACTCAACACAAGATAACAAACCACCATAATAATTCTGGAATATAGTTCTTGAAAAGGGGCAGGACAAGATCCTGTGGGACTCTGGGATCCGGACAAACATCTGGCCCACAACACACCTGACGTTGTGGAAAAGAAGTCTGGTTCATTGGCCCAAAGGGGCCTTTTTTTCCAAGAGGCAACTGGACTTTCTGGTTTTTCTTTTTGAAGATGTTTCGCTTCTCCTTCAAGAAGCTTCTTCAGCTCTGACTGGATGGAGGGGAACGGAAGGATTTATGCTCCTTGCAGACACAGCTGGACGTTTGCATCCTTTTTAGAGGGTCCTTGAGGCCACCTGGAGGTTTCTGTGTGTCCTCAGGGTCACCCGAGTGGTGCAGGTTTCCCCACCCTGAGGACACAGACAAACCCTCAAGTGGCCTCAAGGAGCCTCTGAAAGGATGCAAAGGACCAGTTGTGTCTGCAAGGAGTATAAACCCTTCCATTCCTCTCCATCCAGTCAGAGTTGAAGAAGCTTCCTGGATGAGAAGCGAAATGTCTTCAAAGAAAAACCAGAAAGTCCAGTTGCCCCTTTGGGACAAATCTCCATGGACAGCTGGTTCATTGATATTGCAATATCAGCTGATGCACGAACTGGAGAGAAGCAGCTGGAAAAACTAACGAAATATCATCGCAATTTGCAAAATTGAAGCCGAGCGATTGTGGAAGAAGAAATCCATGGTTCTACCAATACAGGCAGTCCTCGACTTACAACAGTCCAGTTAGTGACCGTTCAAAGTTACAACGGTACTGAAAAAAAGTGACTTCTGGCCATTTTTCACACTTAACGACCGTTGCAGTCTCCCCACGTTCACGTGTTCAAAATTCAGACGCTTTGGCAATGGACTCGTATTGATGACGGTCGCAGCTTCCGGGGGGATCACCTGATCCCTTTGGGCGACCTTTTGACGAGCAAAATCAACGGGGAAGCCAGATTCGCTTAACAACTGTGGCAAGAAAGGTCGTAAAATGGGGCCAAACTCGCTGTGGTCATAAGTCAAGGACTGCCTGTAGTTATCTTGCATGAAGTTATCCTGCAGCGAGTTGTCCGAATTCCAGGGATAAGGCGGCCACTCCGTGTCCCTGGGAGGAGCTGGGGGGTGGGGGACCCCCACTTTCTCTCTCTCTCTTTCCAAGGGGCATCTTGCCCTAAGCTTCCCCCTTGGACCCATCTCGGCCCTTCCTGGCTTCTTTACCGCCTCATCTCCTCCTCCTCCTCCTCTTCCCTCCCACAGATCCTGGAAGATCTCCTGGAGATCGATCGTGTGACTGCCCATTTCTAGGGCGGGGGGATCCTCTCTTTGCTGCAATGGAGGCAGTTCGACGTCCCCCTCCTTCTCCCCAAGTTGTTGCATTGCTTGTTGTGTTGGTATTTGTTTTTGATAAAAAAACAATGTAAGATTTGTATAAAATGTTCAGGATTTGTAAAGAAACGACAGTGTTGTCAACTGGTGTGCTGTTTGTGGGGTGAAGCAAGTGCCGGAGGGACCCTCGTGAACACTGCAGGGACAGACCAGTTTGTGGCTGGGGGTGGGTAAGTGGGACCCCCACCCCCAGATCTAAATCTTGGCCTTGAGGAGGAAATGGTTGCAGTTCCACGGAGGGAAGGAAACGATCTCGATTCTGCCCCAAAGGTGCTTTTCTCAAAAGAAAACTGGACTTTCTTTGTTTTTCCTCTAAGACCTTTCGCTTCTCATGCAAGAAGCTTCCTCGCTTCTGACTGAATGGTGGGGAACGGAAGGGGGCCAAATGAGGAACAGGCTGCCCTTTAAGGGGTCACAAAGCAGGTATCGGGATCTGGTCTCTCAAAAGAGTTGGCACAGCAGGCCCTTCTCCCCAGAAAGTTCTGCTAGGAGAAACGGCTGCAAGGATGCAGCCAGCACCTGGCACGCTGCTTTTTTGGCCAAGCGATGGGTCTTCATCTTTTTTCCAAAGCGGCAGTGGTGATGAAACGGATTCCTCCCGAGGGCTTGTCGTTGGAGGATACGGGTCTGGGGGCAGCCACATCCACGGCCCACCTGCCTGCCCCTAAAGAATCCGACCCCCTGCAGAAACCGTGATTGGATTGGCACCTTCGGCTCAGGCTGGAGCCTCTCCAATAAACCAGGGTGAGGCCTGTAATTGCCAGGTGGGCCCAATGTTGCAGGTTCTCTGGGGAAGGGCAGCCCTTCTGTACAGTGGGTCTCTGGGAAGAGGGGGAGTGTGTGTGTGCTTTGGCTCCCATCAGTTGTGCAAAAAACACAACTGATGGGAGTCCTCGGTGCTCTCTGAGCCTGGTTATTTTCGGCAGACGTTTCATTACCCAACTAGGTGACATGATCAGTGCTACAAAGGAATGGCATTTGCAGGGAGGAGGAGGACTGTGGGGTCCTTGCTGCTCTCTGAGCCTGGTTGTTTTCTTGCAGACGTTTCATTACCCAACTAGGTGACATCATCAGGGCTAGAAAGTGCAAACCTCACTCCTTACTAGCCCTGATGACGTTATTTATTTGGGTAATGAAACGTCTGTAAGGAGACCAATCAAGCTCAGAGAGCACCAAGGACCCCAAAGTTCTCCTCTTCTTCCTCCCCTCTGAAAACCCCTCTCCCTTAAGCACTGATAATGTTACCTAGTTGGGTCATGAAACGCCTGCAAGGAAATCACCAAGCACCATCAAAAAGCACCAAGGACCCCAGAAAGCACTGCATACCCTATTCCCTTCTAGCACTGATGACATTACCTACTTGGGTAACGAAACGTCTGCAAGGAGACCACCAAGGACCCCACAGTTCAACCCTGAGCTACAAATATTCTCCTTTATTGGTAGTTGCAGGACAGCAGGCAAGGAAGAGCTTTTAAGATTTTTTTTTTAATCCAGCTACAAGAGGAAACTTTCCTGGCCCTGGGGGACTCGGGAACCTAGCTAGGTAGAGTTGATCCAGCGTTACCCCTCCAGACAGCTGTGGGGGCAACATGGTTTATCCCCCAACATCCCCCCCCCTTTGCTCTAGTCATTGGAAAGGCCTCATTGGATGCCTTGTTCCCTGTCCTCCGGCCCCCCCAAGGACCCCAAAGACAGTTTAGCCCACCAATTGCCTCCCGCCATCCTTTAAACACAGAACAAAATGGGGTGTGGGCTCCAGAGAAATCCCCCCCTTGTGGATTTGGGTGAAGAGGAAAGAAGAGAGACCCCACCCCAATTGCTTAAACAGCACCATTTCTGGCTCACTGAGTGATTTTAAGTTAAATATGGCGAGTTGCTCCTTATTCAAGTTTTTCTGAACTAATTAAAGACGCCCGTCGGTCAGGCTCTGTTCCAGAAAGAGGAGGGGGCTTCCTCGAATGTCCCGGTTTGCCATGCCCACCGACTGCGGGCATGATGGCCGTCCTGTGCTTGCCCGCTTGGGCACCCGGGCATCTTCCAGGCCCTTCGCTCAGGCGTGCAGGAGCTCGTAGAGTCCCTCCTGCTCTTCGCTGGGCTTCAGGAAGCCGACGTAAACCAGGAGTTGCAGCAAGGAGGTGGTCAGCTTCATGGAGGTGACCTGGATTCTGGGGAGGGGGACACACGAGAGCATCGAGTGGGTGGGGGGCTTCAGCCACTTATGCTTCGGGAGGGAAGAGGGAGGTTAAAGGGCACTTTGGCACATGCAGAAGTAGTTAGTCCTCCACTTATGACCACTAACTTAGTGACTTCAAAGTTACGACAGACTGGTAAAAGCACTCGCCACCCAGGATTAGTAGCTCTTCACTTACAACAGTTTGAGTCGGGACCATTCAAAGTTACGTTGTTACTGGAAAAAGTGACTTACGACCGTTTTTCACGCTTATGACTGTTGCATCGTCACATGGTCAGAATTCAGACGCTTGGCAACTGACTCTTATTTATGATGGTTGCAGCGTCCCGGGGTCACGTGATTCCCCTTTTGCGACCTTCTGACGAGCAAAAGTCCATGGCGGAAGCCAGATTCACTTAACAACGGTGTGACTAATGCAGTGATTCACTTAACAACGGTGTGACTAATGCAGTGATTCACTTAACGGTGGCAAGAAAGGTCGTAACATGGGACAAAACTCACTTGACCCATCATGTTCCACTTAGCCATGTTCTTGGCCTCCATTGTGGTCGTAAGTTGAGGACTAACTGTACTGAAAGGCCCAATTTTTCTCCTCATCGCCATGGTCACATGACGGCACTTTCAAATACTGGGCAACCGTCTTCATTTTTATTTAATTTTATTTTTATTTATTAAACTTCTATACCGCCCATCTCACTATTTGAGGTGATTCTAGAGCAGGGGTGTCCAAACGTGGCCCCTTTAAGACGGGTGGACTTCAACTCCCAGAATTGCGCTGGCTGGGGAATTCTGGGAGTTGAAGTCCACCCGTCTTAAAGGGGCCACGTTTGGACATCCCTGTTCTGGGCAGCCATGTTACACCGGGTTGCAATTTATGACATTTTTGCCAGAGACCGTCAAACACGATCCCCAGCCAGCACATGGGTTCACTTAACGATGGCTGCGAAAAACGTCGCAAAATCAGATCCGGTTATTTGGTGACTCTCTTTACGACTCGTAGGATAGGGCTGTAACTGACATTCTCCGTTACAGTCGTTAAGTCGAGGGCTACCTGTGCTTTTACCCTTACCTGAGAGTAAGCTCGAACACAAGACTGTCCCAAAAAGCCCGGATCCAACGGATGAGGAAGAAGTTGGCCAACATACCCGATCTCTGGCTGACGGTGCGGCTCCAGCATTTCACCGCACTGGGGAGAGACAGACAGACAGAAAGACGGATGGATGGATACCCTTGAGCAGGGGGCTGGACTAGAAGACCTCCAAGGTCCCTTCCAAATCTGTTATTCTGTTCTGTGGGCAGAGTCCGGGGAAGGGCCCCAACCACAGCCTGCCCCCCCTTTTCTCTGGCCTCTTCGCCTGTAACTCCTGCAAGGGGTAGTAGCCCCTTCCATCCATTGAGATTTCAACCCTGGCTCCCCCATTGTGTCGTGGCTGACCCCTCTGTGGTGATGGCTGGCTGGCTGGGGGATTCTGGGAATCGAAGTCCACAGGTCTTATTAAGGCCGCCATGTTGGCTTAACATATTTTTAAATATTTTAATTGGTTTGTCATTTTAAATGGGCCAAATTAATATATTTTCTTTTAATTGTTTTTAATGTTTGTATTGTATGTTTTTATCTGGCTGTACACCACCCTGAGTCCCTCGGGAGAAGGTGTGGTATATAAATTTGAAATAAAATAAAATAAAATAAAATAAATAAATAAATGTTTGTCCAATGCCCGCTAACCCTGTCCACAATGGGTCACTTTTCCCAAGCTGGTATTGGATGGATGAAAAGCCTCCTGGGTATGGACAGCCCTCGAATTATGACTGTAATTAAACCCCACAATTGCAGTCGTTAAGTCGGGACGGCTGTAGAGCGGGTCAGAACAGACCTGTTTTCACGAACCTTTGCAGCAACTTTTGCTGCGGGTCGTTCAACAAACCCATGGTTTGCTATGGGGCAGGTTGGACGAAACTGGAAGTAAGTTTGCTGGTTTGTAGCAAACATGTTGTAAATCACTGTCAGGCAATCGTGGGACACTGCAAACAGCCGTAAATGCAGGCCAGGGGGTTGAACACCCAAAATGGGATCACATGACCATATGGGGAAGGGGGAGGGCAGACACTGGTACTTCCGAACCAGGTCATAAGTAGCTTTTGAGGACTCGGTCATAACTCTGAATTATCTCTAAGCAACCCATCACAAGTTGAGGACTACTTGTAATTCTATATACAATCTTGAATACGTCCCAGAAGTCACTTCACCAAGAGAGGAATGGTTGACGTCTCATCTGCTGGTAGAAGGGATCCTTTCAAAACCAGAGAGCCTGGTTTAGCTCAACAGACAGAAGCACTGTAATTTAACACCAGCTGTCTGCAAGTAAAGTAAGTTCGAATCTCGCCAGGCTCAAGGTTGACTCAGCCTTCCATCCTTTCTAAGGTAGGTGAAATGAGGACCCAGTTTGTGGGGGCAATAAGCTGACTTTGTATAAAAATATACAAAAGTATGAAGGCTATTGCTTAACGCACTGTAAGCCGCCCTGAGTCTCCGGAGAAGGGCGGCATATAAATCTAATTAAAAAAAAAAATGCGAAACTTTGGAACAATATTTTTCAACTTTTGACGGCTTTTAAGATGGGTGGACTTCAATTCCCAGAATTCCCCAGCCAGCGAGGGTTCACCAACATTCAGAACAGACGTGGCTAGACTTCTTTATTGCATTTTTGTAACTTCCTTAATGGAGAAGGAGCTTTCTTAGTAGATAGTGGGAATGTGGGAGGCGTAATATATCTTGACTTCAGCAAAATGGTCGGCTGGGGAATTCTGGGAGTTGAAGTCCAGCCATCTTAAAAGCCGCCAAGCTTTGAGAAACACAGCTTCGCCCACTGCTTATGGCTCACACCTTCTGGCCATGATGTAGTAGCGGTCCACGGGGGCCCCCAGTGCCACGTTGATGCCCCGCACGGTGTTGATGTTCCGGAAGACGAGCAGCATGGAGCGGGGCAGGTCCCTCAGCACCCGCATGACGCAGTCGAAGTGGTGCTTAGCCATGTCACGCATGTAAGCCGTCTCCTCCTGGGTCATCACGTTGGACAGCGCCAGCTCCGCCATGTTGATGGGCCGCTGTAGCAGCATCTCGCAGAAGAGGAAGTAATCCTGGGCTGCGGGGGGGGGGGGGGGGGAGGGAAAGGGGCAGTCAGGAATGGAGAACCCCCCCCACACACACACAGCAGGCCAGAAATGAAAGGAGGGGCAATTGGAAATCAAGTTGCAAGCAAGGAGTCCTTGGTGCTCTCTGAGCTTGGTGGCTTTCTTGCAGACATTTCATGACCCAACAAGGTAACATTATCAGTGTCCTCCTTCCTTTTTCTCCTTCCTTCCTTTTTCTCCTTCCTTCCTTCCTTCTTCTCCTTCCTTCCCTTTCTTCCTTCCCTTTTCTCCTTCCTTCCCTTTTCTCCTTCCTTCCCTTCCCTCCTTCCTTCCTTTTTCATCTTCCTTCCTTCCTTCTTCTTCCTTCCTTCCTTTTTCTCCTTCCTTCCCTTCCCTCCTTCCTTCCTTTTTCATCTTCCTTCCTTCTTCTTCCTTCCTTCCTTCCCTTTTCTCCGTCCTTCCTTTCTCCTTCCTTCCCTTCCCTCCTTCCTTCCTTTTTCATCTTCCTTCCTTCTTCTCCTTCCTTCCCTTCCCTCCTTCCTTCCTTTTTCATCTTCCTTCCTTCCTTTTTTCTCCTTCCTTCTTCTCCTTCCTTCCCTTCCTTCCTTCCTTTCCTTCCCTCCCTCCCTTTTCCTCCCTTCCCCTCGTCTCTGAGCTTGGTAGTTTTCTTGCCGTTGCTTTATTGCCCAACCAGGTAACACCATCAGTGTGCTCTGAGAAGAAACTCCATTCGTTACTAGCATTGATAATGTTTCCTAGTTGGGTCATGCAACATCTGCAAGAAAACCACCCAGCTGAGAAAACACCAAGGATCCCACAACTGCCCTCTTCTTCCTCCCTCCTCCTCCTCCTCTCTGCACACCCCACTCCCTTCTAGCACTGATGATGTGACCTAGTTGGGTCATGAAACGTCTGTGAGAAAACCACTCCAAGCTCAGAGAGCACCAAGGGCCCCTCATGTCAACCCTGAGCTATGAATCTACTACTTTGAGTTGCAAGGGCAGCCAATTCAGAAGGGAGGCGGCTTCCACCCCTCCTGATTCAGCCAGAAAAGGGGGAGCTGAGAAAAGGGGACATGAGATTTCTAGGGAGGTGTGTAACCAAACCAACGCAGCTTGATGTGAGTCATAACTGGGGCTGGGCTGGTGGAATGTGTTGCGTGGATCCAGCCAACTCCAGTTACTCAACCAGGTGCAGCAAATCCCAGTTGCAGACGGCTCCACGTCCTTCCTCACCTTTTACGCCCAGCTGCTTGGAATGGAGCTGCATGGAGGCGTCGTCCCGCAGGATAATGGCACGCCAGAGCTTACACAGAGCTTCTCGGTCCCTGGGGGAGGGCAGAGAGGAGCCGTCAGCAGCGGAGGGAAAGGGGGGGGGATGCAGCTGCAGGCCTCATGGGGCCCATGAGGCAGATGCCGGAGGTAGTCCTTGAATTATGAAGGCCACTGGGAGTGGAATGTCCACTAAGTGATACAACCTTACAGCAGGACATCATGCGATCACATTCCTTAGCGATGGCAACCCTGCATCGCGAAGGGCCTCCTCCTCACTGCTTCCTCCAATGGCCCAAGTCATTGGGGGAGCTGGCAGGAAGTCGCCACTCCCAGGTGGAAGGCAAGCATCCAGGCAGGCAGGCAGGTTAAGTACAGGTAGTCCTCGACTTACAACCACAACTGAGCCCAAAATGTCTGGCACTAAGTAAGATCATTTTTAAGTGAGTTTTGCCCCGTTTTTCTTGCCACAGTTACTAAGAGCCTTGGTGGTGCAGCAGACTAAAGTGCTGTTAAATAGCACCAGCTGCCTGCAATTACTGTGAGTTCAAATCTCACCAGGCTCAAGGTTGACTCAGCCTTCCATCCTTCCGAGGTAGGTAAAATGAGGACCCAGATTGTGGGGGCAATAAGCTGACTTTGTATAAATATACAAAAGTATGAAGGCTATTGCTTAATGCATTGTAAGCCGCCCTGAGTCTCCGGAGAAGGGCGGCATATAAATTGAATCAATCAATCAATCAATCAATCAGCGAACCATGCCAGTTATTAAGTTAGTAACCCGGTTGCTAAGTGAATCTGGCTTCCATATAAACTTGGCTCATCAGAAGATCGCAAAAAGGGACACTGCGACCGTCATAAGTATGAGTTGCCAAGCACCTGAATTTTGATTGCGTGATCACAGGGATGTTGCGATGGTCGTAAGTGTGAAAAACAGCCATAACTCAACTTTTCTCCATGCTGTTGTTACTTCGAAAGCTGACTAAGTGAATGGTTGTAGGTGGAAGAGTACCTGTAGCTGCTGGTCTCTGAGCGAGAAGCTGCTCTGGGGGCATTCCTGTACCCCAAAAGGGATCCTCCTCCCGCCTGGACACCCCCCCCCTCGCCCATGCTTACTTCTCGTGCAGGATCTCGTAGAGGCCGTGATCCAGGAGAACCAGCTGGGCTTTCCCATCCGGGCCCTTCTGCACCAGCACTGCAAGGCAGGAACGGGGGGTGAGAGAGCCAAACTGAACAACTGCCTGGAGGGGAAGCATCTCTCTCTCTCTTCCCCCACCATCCCCCACCACAGGAAACACCCTGTAAAGCCCACCCTCCTTTGGGCCTGGCTCCCCATCCCTCCGGGCTCTTCCGACCGGTTGTGTGACAAGCAGAGTGAGCCAAGTCGGTGCAGGATCTCCGTAGAATTCTCCATCCCTTCCCTTCCCACCATTTGTTCTGCCCCAAACACAACTTAACTCTGTTCCCTTTTTTCTTTCAATCCACACCCCTCTGCTCCTCTGGGGCTGACACCCCCTCTCCCCCCATTGGAAGTTCAGGCAGTGAGTTGTGGGGGGTGCAGTCACGAGGAATCTCAGAATCGGCCTGCACAGAGTCCCTGTTGCTCTCTTCAGCTTGGTGGTTTTCTTGCAGGCATTTCGTGACCCAACTGGATGACATCATCCATGCTATGATGATGGAACACCCCCTTCCCTCCCGGTTTCTTTTAGCACTGATGATGTTATCTAGTTGGGTAATGAAATGCCTGCAAGAAAATGTTGCCACAAAGAAGAGGGAATCAAGCTATTCTCCAAAGCACCAGAAGGCAGGATGAGAAGCAATGGGTGGAAACTTAACCAAGGAGAGAAGCAAATCTGGAGCTAAAGAACTAGAATTAAGGGCCTGGAGTCTAAAACATACAGTATGAAGAACGGTTGCAGGAACTGGGCCTGGCCAGTCTAGAGAAAAGAAGGACTGGGGTGACATGAGAACAGTCTTCCAGTATTTGAGGGGCTGCCCCAAAGAAGATGGGGTTCAACCTATTCTCCAAAGCACAGGACAGAAGACAGGACAAGAAACAATGGATGGAAACTAATCAAGGAGAGAAGCAACCGGGAACTAAGGAGAAACTTCCTGATATTTAGAATAATTAATCACAACATCTGTCTGAGTAGAGGGGGTTGGACTAGAAGACCTCCAAGGTCCCTTCCAACTTCTCTTCTGCGTCCTGTCCTGTCCTCTATTCTATTCCTATTCCATCCCTATCCCTATTCATTACCACCAAGCTCAGAGAGCACCAAGGGCCCCAAAGTTCAACCCTGAGCCACAAATCTCCTCCTTTATTGGAAAGGGTTGCCTCTCTGCATTTAGCCTGCCCTGTTCGCACAAGCCTCTCTACCAGAGAATCCCCAGATTCACACACCAAACCACCATCAGGTCCCTGCCAGCAGAGCTGATTCCCCCAACTGGATCAACAGCTCCCAAATCCACTCGATCTCAGAGCTCCCACTCCTGCAGCCCACAGCTTTCCACGCAGCCTTTGGCGCTTCGGTTCCTTGGCTCTAAATATAAATTTAGGGGCCTAGTATCCCCCTCTCTCCTCAGTGAGACTCTGGGGTCACAACGTCAAATTGTAGATCAAATCGTGACCCACTGTAAGCTGAGGGCATCTACCGTTTCAGGATCTGTTTTTTTGTTTCATATAAAAGACGCTGCGCTTCAATGGACATTGGTACCTGAAGACAGATCTTTATAACGTTCATTATTTCATTGTGATTTTTTAAGATCTAGGTGAAATGTGAATATATATAGCAAGTCCATGTATGACAGGCCGTAATAGGCTAAATAAAGTGAATAAATCCTTGTGCCTCCTACCGTTTCCCGGGTGGGGATCCGCATGGATGAATCCGGTGAAGAAAATCTGCTCGGCAAACATCTTGATCAGTTTCTCTGCTGGCTGCAGGGAGAGAGGAAGGAAAAGGGTCTCGGAGAGGGGAAGGAGAAGGCAAAGGCAGAAGAGCCTCCTCCCTCCCGCAGCAGGCGTCCTCGGGCCTCTCTGAGCTTGGCTGCTTTCTTGAAGACATTTCATGACCCAACTAGGTCACATCATCAGTGCTAGAAGGGAGTGGGGTGTGCAGAGAGGAAGAGGAGGAGGAGGGAGGGAGAAGAGGGCAGTTGTGGGATCCTTGGTGTTCTCTGAGCTTGGTGGTTTTCTTGCAGACGTTTCATGACAAAAGTAGGTCACAGCATCAGTGCTAGAAGGGGGTGGAGTTTGCGAGGAGGAGGAGGAAGAGGAGGAGGAAGAGGAAGGAGGCCTGTGTTGTGACTCTGACCCCCGAGCCCGTCTTATCGGAGGAAGAAGACTCCGAAAGTGAAGGAGAGGAGTTGGCAAGGCCTCCCTCTCCAGGACCCTCCTCTCTGGCAATGCCTCAGGTGTCTTCCGAAGGAGAAGAGATAGGCCAGGAGCCAGGCACTTCCGAGCAGCCGCAGTTAGACAGTGACGGAGATAAGTCTTGGCTGGATCCCCGACAGAGTCGGAAAGACAAAAGCGCGCAGCAGAGAAGGAGGCGTGCCAGAGATTAAGCTGAGTCACTGGACCACACCCCACAGGGGATAAAAGGGGGTGTGGTGGCCATTCAGGCTTTCTGACGGACAAAACTGAAAGCTAGCAAGTCATTCTGCATTTCTGGAACTTTGTTATATGCTCTGCTTGGATTGTTTTTTTGGACTGGACTTGACTATTCTTTAGCTTTTGTGGACTTACTTTGATGTTTGGTCGGAGGAGATAAACCTCCCTTTGTAAGTAAAGACTGTTGGCAAGCAGCCACTGGGTTGCTGCCAATTCTGTTATCAAAGGAAATTCTTGTTTGCTGGTTTATTTTAACTCATGGTCGACTGCTGGTGTGCGTGTGTGAGACCAGGACAGAACAGCCTGTGGGGTCCTTGGTGCTTTGTGAGCTTGGCAGTTTTCTTGCAGGCGTTTTATAACCCAACTAGGCAACATTATCAGTGCTAGCCAGGAGAGAAGCGACATCCGGGCTGATGATCCTCAATCAGCCTCCCAACGGCAGTCAGGACCCACAATGATCCCCCAACCTTCTCCGTCCTTCCCCCTCTCCCCCCCGGGTTCCCCCGGAGACTCACATCCTTGGGGCTCAGGCCCTGCCTCAGCAGCCCCTCCAGGTCGTTGATTTTGCAGGCCTCGTAGAAATCGGCGGTCAGGACCCGCTACACCCAGGGAGAAAAGGAGAGGAAGTTTAGAAAAGGCCCTGCACAACGGTCCACACAAGAGCTTCTCTTACTGCAATCAATCACCACATCGATAAATACCACACATGAACCCCAGGGCCCCAAATTGCAACGCAGCCCAACAGCTGCATGAAATACAAGGAGTCCTTGACTTAAGACCACTTGCTTAGCGTCTGTTTGAAGTTCCGATGGATGGACTTGAAGGGGGAGGGGGTTCTTACGACCAAATTTTGAACTCTTTGGGGCCGCTCGGCAATTGAGTTGCATTTGCAGTGTCCCGCATGGCTGCAAATTTACAAGAGAATTTCCTTCTGGTTTTTCAGCAAAACTCTAGCCATCACGAACCAGGGGTTCGTTTAACGGCGCCGGCAGCTGTTTTACCACCGTTGCAAAACAAAAAACAACCCCCCCCCCCCATTTCCAACCATCACAACTTGCGTGATGGATAACACATGGGAGATTTGGGGGAAGAGATTGAAATTGGGGGGTTTCCACCTTAGTCCAGCCTTCTCAGCGAGGTCCTGAATCCTTGGGGTTTTTTTTTTAAGGAAGCTTTTAACACTCAGTTGCTCAAAAGGAATTTTAAGGGTTGAAACCACTGGCATTTGGAGAGAGATAACAAGCTTAAGATTTTTAGGGACGACTTTAAAAGATTCCACAATGCAACTTCATTCCAGGCACGGTCTGTTAGCTGCAAAATCTCATGAATCCCTTGAAGGAGTGGCGGTATAGAAAAACAGTAAATAAATGGATTACTGTTGAGTAAATCCGTGGTTTACTCAAGTTTATAAAGCTTTTAAAAACCATTTATGTTTAAGATGAATACTGTACATTTTTCTGGTTCCAGACTAATAAAAGATACATACTTCTTTCAAAAGAAAAAAGGAAAAGAAAAAGAAAAACAGTAAATAAATGCCCAGATAAATTGGAGGGGGGGGGGGGGGAGGAGGAGGAGGAGGAAGACGACTGGGGAGTCCTTGGTGCTTTCTGAGCTTGGAGGTTTTCTTGCGGACATTTCATTGCCAAACTAGATAACCTCATCAGTGCTAGAAGGGAGTGGGGGGCTTGGGGGGAGGAGGAGGAGGAGGAGGACTGCGGGGTCCTTGGTGCTCTCTGAGCTTGGTTGTTTTCCTGCAGATCTTTCATGATCCAAACTAGGGAAGATCACCGGGGCTAGGAAGGGAAAACCACACTCCCTACTAGCACTGATGATATTATGTAGGTGGGTCACGGAACGTCTGCAAGAAAACAGCTCTGAGAGCAACAAGAACAGTCCTACAGCCCTTCTCCTCCCATCTGCAACCCCTCCTCCCTTCTATCACTGAAGATGTTACCTAGTTTGGTAATGAAACATCTGCAGCCAAAACCACCCAGCTGAGAGAGCACCCGGGACTTCACAATAAAAGCAGACTAAGTGGTACACTGCTGGGCCATAGATTCATAATCCTCACAATGCACTACTGTATTTTTCGGAGTATAAGACACACCTACATTTTTGGGTGAGGAAAACAAGAATAAAGAAATCCGCCTCTGCCTCCCAGCAATTTTGCCTCGTTGCAGCAAACAGCCTGCTTTACTTTCATTTTCGTTTTCAGCATAGCTTGATTAGCCCAAGGGAAAAAAAAAATCTGCTCCCAGCAATTTATCTCTTTGCAGCAAGCAGCAGAGCCCTGCGCAAAACAGCTGAGATTCGGGAGACGATCCAATCAACTTGTGCTAATTAGGTTGTGCTGAAGCTGAAAGGAGCTGTTTTTTTCTTGCTGTTTGCTTGCTTAGCCACAGAAATGTTGGGCTCGATTGTGGTCATTAAGCCGAGGACTAACCTGTAATGCCTTCTCGGCTTTTCTACAAAAAAATATCTTAATTTCCGGGATTCTTGGGCACCTGTTCACCCCCTTGACCTGAGCCTGCCAGGGAAGAAGCCTCAGGTGGAGGCCTCCCTCATGGCAAAAACCCAGCCTCCAGTTGCAAAACAAGCCCGAGAACTTGGAAGAGTCCCCAGTTTGGTTTCACCAGATTCTGTGCCAGATTCCTTTGTGCTGAGAAAGCTTCAAAAGCTTCAAAGCAGGAGTGTCCAACCTTCGGCTGTTTTTAAGATTATGTTGTGGCTCCGTTGCCTGAGCCTGGGCTATTGACAGATGCAGACTCTGAGAGTGAGGAAGAGGAGTTGGCAAGGCCTCCCTCTCCAGGACCCTCCTCTCTGGCAATGCCTCCGGAGGACACCAAAGGCCAAAGGATAGGCTCAGAGCCAAGCACGTCCCCGCAGCCACAGGTGGACAGTGACGAAGGAGATAAGTGCTGGCTGGACCCTCGCCAGAGGCGCAGGGAGAAGCGTGCGCAGCAGAGGGGAAGGCGTGCCAGAGATTAGCTGAGTCACTGGACCACACCCCACAGGGTATAAATGTGGGTGTGGTGGCCGGTTCAGTTTGTGACGAGCAAAAACTGGAAATAATCCATGATTTCTGCGTTACTGGACTTTGCCTGCTTTATCGGACTGCATTTGGATTAATCCTTGTATTGTTGAAAACTCTGCCTGTTTTATCGGAATGCTGGCAGTCTAATCTTTGTTTTGTGTGAGTAAAGTCTGAATTGGCAGCTAGCCACTGGGTTGCTGCCAGCTTTATCTTCAAAGACTTTGTCGTGTGGCTTATTAACTCCGGGCCGTCTGTGGGAGTGCGTGAGTGGAACAGGACAAAACAGACTATTCATGGGGAAGGCAATTGCCATAGCCCTTAGACTTATACACCACTTCATAGGCCTTTCCAGCCCTCTCTAAGCAGTTTACACAGTCAGCCTCTTGCCTTGAGCCAGTGAGAATCGAACTCCTGGCTGTGGGCAGAGTTAGCCTGCAATCCTGCATTCTAAGAGGAAGGGAGGGAGGGAGGGAGGGAGGAAGGAAGATAGCAATTGCACTTATATACCGCTTTACAATGCTTTCCAGCCCTCTCTAAGCGGTTTACAGAGTCAGCCTCTTGCCCCCAACAATCTGGCTCCTCATTTTACCCACCTCCGAAGGATGGAAGGCTGAGTCAACCTTGAGCCTGGTGAGATTTGAACTGCCAAATTGCAGGCAGCCAGCAGTCAGCAGAAGGAGCCGGCAGCACTGCGCTCTAACCACTGCGCCACCACGGCTCTTAGGGGTGGGATTAGAACCCAAGAGTCTCCTGCTGATTGGCTCAGAGTCACCCAGCTGGCTTTCTTGCGTAGGGTGGGACTAGAACTCAGAACCTCCTAATGATTGGCCAAAGCTGCCCACCTGGCTTTCACGGCTAAGGCAGGACTTGAACTCACAATCTCTCTCTTTCTCGCTTGATGCCTTAACCACTGAGTTCAACAGTAACAAGGGCAAGTACAACTCCTGCTTTCAAAGTCCACACAGCGTCTCCTCCCCCAATGCTGCCCCCTTCCTCCGAGAGAGGGACGAAGGCCTTGGACCCCAACCAAGGGCAGCTTCCCATTCCATTCCCGTCCCCCAAAGGGCCTCTCTGGGACCGTCGCCAGGGTTCCCAAACAGATGCTGGAGGATTACACAACGCTCGGTGGCTGATCTGCCCTGTTCAACATCTGGCTTCTCCAGGGGTGGGAACTGAATAACTGAACCACCGGTTCTCTGGCTGGGTAGGCGTGGCTGGTTGGTCATGTGACTGGGTGGGTGACATCACTCATCACACCCAGCCCCGCCTCCCGGCCACGTGCCTCAAAGGCAGAGATAGGATTCAGCCGGTTGGGGCTCATCCCACCAATGGCTGACCCCACCCCTGCCCATTTTTCGGCCTGTTTTCAGGCTGTTTTGGGGCTGTTCTAAGGCAGTTTTTCAAAAAATGGCCAAAACAGCTAGAAAACGGCCCGGAAAACAGGCCGGGGTGGGGCCAGCCGTTGGTGGGATTTGCCGGTTCGCCAAACTGGGCAGAATCTTAATTCCTGGTTCACCTGAACAGGTGCGAACCGGTGGCAACCCATCTCTGGGCTTCTCCTCTGCCACAGGTTGACTTCCCCCCCTTCTTATCCTGGTAGGCTTTGATGGGAGATGCCTATGGAGCTCTGTGCTTTGCCCTCTTGGAAGGGGGTCCCGGACCCACCTTGCTGCTTTTCTCCCAGTGGACGCGAGGAACCACCACGAACCGGAAGTGCTTCAGCTCCTGGGCGCAACGCTCCCCGTTGTGGCCTTCGATCTCAAAGTCCAGTTCCTGGGCCAGGGTCCCCTTCAGATCCTGGGAGGAGAGATGGCAGGAGGGGGGGTGGGCAGGGATCAGCCTGGCCTGCGCAGGAACACCCTGCATGTAGGACTTAAGGTGTCAAGCACGCTGGGTACCACCCAGAGACCCATAAGCAAGGCACGGAGGCAGCATCTCTCTCCCTGGCGCATTTTGCAAACCGCCAAGAATCTTGGGCTAGAAGGCAGACTTTGGCAGCCAAGCAGGCAGTGAGAAGAGGGGCTGTTCTGCCAAGGGGTTGGGCTAGAAGACCTCCAAGGGCCCTTCCGGCCCTAGGAGCCTATGATTCCTTTGGCAAAGGGGCCTGTAGGTCTCCAGCGCGCAAGCACTCATGGGGGAGACACGGAGGGGGTGTCTCAGGAGCAGCAGGCTGAACCGGAGATATCGGCTCTGGTGGGGCTTCACCTCACCTCTAGTTCCTTTCCAAAGCCTTGGGGGCATCTCCCCAGAAGCTCTTCAATGCATTCCCCAAGATCCCACCACCCTTCTACTGCTTCCACCGGAGTCCAACCTTTGCTGGAGGGGGGGCAGGGCAGGGTAGGACAGGGCAGGTTTCCAGGATCCACTCTGTTCTTCTTAAAATGGGGCACATGTGGCCCAGACCCCCGGGAGTCGTTGAAGGAGCACGAAAGATGCTGAAAGGGGATCCTTTTAAACCCACCCACCCTTGCCCCTTAACCTTCATCCCTTTGGCCAGCCCTGTTCTGAACGGGCTGCGTTCTCTGGTGGGAGATAAAGAGCTTCATGGCTCCGATATGGGGCAGCCCCCTGGCCACCAGAAGTGCAAGCCAGCAAATGAATTCGGGGTGCTGCAGGGAGTCGAGGAGAGCAGCTCTCTCACGTCAGGGGCGAGAGATGCCGGGGCTCCTCTCTGGGCCGGAGCCCCCCAACACGATACCTGCAAGACCCAGCTGAAGCCAAAACTGGGGTGCATCTGCTCCACGATCCACAGCAGGAATTCCAGGGTGCGGATGTCCCCGTCAAACCGGTCCCTCAGATCGATGTACTGCACCTGCACAAGTGAGCAGGAGAGGGTGACCCCCGGGGATCGGGGCGGCCCCAGAGGAGAGTCGTAGCTCAGAGCACTACACGGCCTTCCCCACCCCCGAGGAAGGGAGGCTGGGCCCCCCCTAGAAGTCAGAAAGGAGGAAGGGACCCTGCAGCCCTCCAACTCTCAACATCACCAGCAGGAAGGGATGCTGGGAAGTGTAGTTCAGCCATTTCCTACACCCCTCTGTAGGGATTCTCCATCCTCCAGGTGTTGATTGTCCCAATGGTGCTTTTTCAGGAGGCAACTGGACTTTCTGGTTTTTTCTTTGAAGACCTTTCGCTTCTCATCCAAGAAGCTTCTTCAGCTCTGACTGGAAGGATTGATACTCCTTGCAGACAGCTGGTCATCTGCATCCTTTTAATGGCCTCCTAGTGGCCTCAAGGACCCTCTAAAAGGATGCAAATGACCAACTGTCTATCCTTCCATTCCCCACCATCCAGTCAGAGCTGAAGAAGCTTTTTGGATGAGAAGCAAAAGGTCTTCAAAGAAAAAACCCAGGAAACTCCAGTTGCCTCCTGAAAAAGCCCCTTTGGGACTTCAGGCTGGCTCATCCTCGCTTCACCTGCCCCCTCCCCCTCCAGACCAACCTTTACGGCCACTGGGGTGCCATCGTGAAGCCGAGCCCGGTGCACCTGGGCCAAACTGGCCGCCGCAATGGGCTGGTAGTCGAACTCCAGGAAGAGCTGGTCTGCCCTGGCGCTGAAGTCCTCCAGAAAGAGATCGTCCACCTGCGGCCGGGAAGGGCCAGAAGAGACGGGGAATCAGCAAGGGCCGTGGACGGAGGGGAGGAGTCTGTGAGCCAACCCTCCCACAGGCAGGAAGGGAAAAAAGGGCGGAGCTACAGGTAGCCCTCAACTTACGACCAGTGTCAGGTGTCGCTCTATGCTTGCTGTGCTTAGCTATTATGCAGTGAGAGACTGCCATGAACTGTGGGGATGGGGGATGCTTGGGAAATCGAAAGTAAATATCGTACCATCTTGAGAAGCTGCCTCAAGGTCATCCAGCTGGAAGGAGGAGGGAGCAGCATACCAACCTGGGCTTGGATTAACCCCTCTGAAAACGTCTTCCTGCACTTGATTGGTTGCAGTGAGGTGGGCAGCGAGGGACAGTTGTGGGGGGGGGGGAATAGAATTTAAGGATTTTGTTGCATGATTCCTCAGGGTTGGCTGTGCAATATTGCAATACGCTTGACTTCTAATAAAACAATCGCTTTCTCAACTCAAATGGAGCTAAGGATCCTTTCTATTTAAAGGTTCAAGTTGTGGCCGCTCGCTTAGCAAGTGTTGAAAGTTATGACAGACCTACCTGGAGGCTGCAGGTAGTCCTCAACTTACGTCTGCAATGGAGCCAAAAATGTCTGTTGCTAAGGGAGACAGTTTTGCCCCGTTTCGCCACTTTTCTTGCCACAGTTGTTAGGTGAGTCATTAAGTTAGTACCCATGGTTGTTAAGTGAATCTGGCTCCCCATGGACTTTTGGAACATTTAAATCCAGCAACAAGATTAAAATCTAATAAAATGGCAAAAAGGAAATGAACAAGCCGCAAGGAGCCTGGATAGCTCTGCAGACAAGGCACTGCAATTTAACAGCAGCTGCCTGCAATTACTGCAGGTTCGAATCTCGCCAGGCTCAAGGTTGACTCAGCCTTCCATCCTTTCTAAGGTAGGTGAAATGAGGACCCAGTTTGTGGGGGCAATAAGCTGACTTTGTATAAATATACAAAAGGATGAAGGCTATTGCTGAGCACATTGTAAGACGCCCTGAGTCTCCAGAGAAGGGCGGCATATAAATTAAAGCAAAAAAAAAAAAAAAGGAACTCTGGGAAGTTTTCCTGATAGGAGAAGAGAAGCCACTTCCGTGGCTGCCAATGGGAAAACGGAAGAGTTGTCTCTTTCCTACTAAAGCTCAGCCCCCTCCCCTCCACCTCTTTGAGGCAGGCGACCCAAGGAAGAGCCCCTAAAAGAGGGAGGGGAGACCTGGTGACCCCCAGATCCCTGCGTGCAGCAGAAGCATCCCGTAGCTGCCCCTCCCTGCCCCGCTCACCTCCGAGTATCCCCGCCTGAGCGCCTGGTCCTCCAAGGTCCGCAACGTGTTGACGTACTCCTGGGGCAGGATGTGGTTGAGGGCGCACAGGCCTTGGCCCAGCTTGATGTAGAGACCCCCGTTCTGGATGGCCCCGAAGACGATGCTCTCGGCCGAGCGCTGGTGGCACCTGGACACGGCGGCTACGTACTCCGGGCTGTTCTGACCACAGGGAAGACGGGAGAGGAAGAGCAGGTGGTTAGATCCTTCCCAGCGGATCTCACGGGTGATGGTCCGGACAGCATGACTGGCTGACCTCCTCTCCATCTCCACTCCCAAGAAGGGGAGGGGGGAAACAAGCTATCCTGGGAGATCTGTAATCTTGGAGAGGAGAAGGATTTCCAAGCTGCCAACCTTCCCTTGCCTGGATTACGACGGTCATAAACCAGGGAGGGAGCTGGCTGGAGATTTGCCTCTGAATGTGCAACTTGGGAGCAATATCTCCTCCTCCTCTTCCTCCTCCTCTTCCGTGGCTGTGGATGCCTCTCCTCCTTTTTCTGAACTAAGCAAATAGGTGCTTAGACCAACACATCTATCATGCCACACCATTAGTGGGTAAGCAACCTCATTCCTCCTACAGGCCAACGCACCTGCCAACATCATGCAAATGTGAAGTGTGAAGAGGGAAATTCTACACCCCCCCACACACACAAGAGAGGGTGGGTGGAAGTCCCACTGCAGCTCACAGAGGGGGTGTAACGAAGAATTACAGAATAACGGAGTTGGAAGGGACCTTGGAGGTCTTCTAGTCCAACCCCCTGCTCAGGCAGGAGACCTGACCTATACCATTCTGAAGAAATGCAGACTTTTGTTAAAAGCCTCCAGTGATGGAGCATTCACAACTTCTGGTGGCAAGAAGTCTGTAGAAACTGACCGTCTTCCAGGTCATGGTTGTCCCAAAACTACTTTGGTCCAACTGGACTTTCTGTTTTTTTCCTTTTGAAGATGTTTCGCTTCTCCTCCCAAGGAGCTTCTTCAGCTCTGACTGGATGGTGGGGAAGGGAAGGATTTATACTCCTTGCAGACAGCTGGTCCTTTGCATCCTTTTAGAGCAGTGTTTCTCAACCTTGGAAGCTTGAAGATGGGTGGACTTCAACTCCCAGAATCCCCCAGCCAGCAGCGCTGGCTGGGGGATTCTGGGAGTTGAAGTCCACCCATCTTCAAGCTACCAAGGTTGAGAAACACTGTTTTAGAGGGTTGTTGAAGCCACTTGGAAGTTTATTTGTGTCCTCAGTGTCACCTGAGTGGTGCAATTTTTTTCCTCTAGAAATCGGTTCCTACTCCCGCACCATTCGAAGGGCGTCCATCCCAAATTGTATAGTTAAAAGTTGCCTCCTGAAAAGAAAGCCCCTTTGGGACAGCCATGGCTTGGATGACTGAGAATCTCTCCAGACTTTTAGCTACGCAAGCTACGTTCTTGAGAAACGCTGCTCAAGAGCGGGAAAGGAGTCGGGAACCACAATTCTAGGTATCCCAATGTTATGAATGGCCCTCAGCACTTGGCTGGTCTTGAGAGCTTCTGCGCCAAGCTCAAGGATCTGCTTTCTGCTTTTTTTTTAAACAGCTCAACTTCTCTCTTTTCCAGGATTTGGGCAGGTCCACCCAACCTCCTCTTCGACTTGTTCTTCTCCTCCTTCTTGAATTGATTGTCTGATTAATTTCCTTCCGGTTCTCTCTGCAGTGCCAAGCCACTGTGACGGTCCTTTTATACCCGTTTTGTGTTCCAGTTTCTCAACATTTCTCAACTTTTGGCTTTTCCACAATAACATAAACTAGCCATTTCTATAACAACCAATCAGTCTAATCAGTAAAACCCAAAATCATAAAGTTTTCATTTTTTCCCCCACCTCAAGCACAAAGTCCAGAAATGGTTTCCAAGTAGAAACAAAAGTACTTATATTTTCTTTGACCAAAACGGTCGATTTAGCCGTTTTTGTATTCAACTTTTTTACCCCTGAAGTAGCCCATTCACACGTTATTCCCCTTGCTTGTGCATTTCTCCTCACATTCTGGGCTCTCCCTTCGGTATAACAGCCGGGCAGAAGGCTCTTCTACTGCCAGATTTCTGCTTTTGGCAACCTTCCTTCCTTCGTTCTTCACAACTGACAAAATCCTATTCGCTATATTTTTACCCACCTAAAAATCCTTCATTCGCTTCCCATATTCAGTACTCAATTTCTTTCAGTTTGGAGCCATGTACGGGTAGTCCTTGACTTACGACCATTCGTTTAGTGACCGTTGGAAGTTACAAGAGCACTGAAAAAAGTGAGTTCTGACTTTTTTCACAATTACGACCGTTGCATCATCCCCCAGGGTCACGTGATCAAAATTCGGATTCCTTGACCACTGACTCACATTTATGACAGCTGCAGCGTCCTGGGGGGGGGGGGGTGTCACGTGATCCCCTTTTACTCACTTTGTGACAAGAAAAGTCGATGGGGAAAGGAAGCCAGATTCACTTAACAACCAATGTTACTATCCATTATTGGATATCCATGGAATAGTACAGGTAGTCCTTGACTTATGACCGTTCGTTCAGTGACCGTTCGAAGTTACAACGGCACTGGAAAAAAAAGTGAGGTATGACCATTTTTTTCACACTTACGACCGTTGCAGCCTCTCTAGGATCAGCTATTTGGCAACTGGCTCATAATATTATGACGGTCGCAGCGTCCCGGGTGGGGTTACGTGATCCCTTTTTCGCGACCTTCTGACAAGCAAAGTCAATGGGGAAACCTGATTCATTTAACGACCATCTGACTCATTCAACAACGGCAGGGATTCCCTTAACAAAATTGGCAAGAAAGCGCATAAAATGGGGCAAAACTCAAGACACTTAACAAGTGTCTTGCTTAGCAATGGAAACTTGGGGTTCAATAGTGGTCATACATTGAGGACTGCCTGTAGACTTAATTTCCAGGTCTCCCTTTCATTTTTCATTTCCGACACCATGTCGTTGTGGTCTTTCCTACATTAATAACGAGGTCCCTATTCTTCGTTGCCTCGCATCATTCCTCTAACCTTTTCTGCAAATAATTTCTTAGGCCAGAGGTCTTCAAACTTGGCAGCTTTAAGACTTGTGGACTTCAACTCCCAGAATTCTCCAGCCAGCTCTGCTGAATTCTGGGAGTTGAAGTCCACAAGTCTTAAAGCTGCCAGGTTTGAAGGCCTCTGTCTTAGACAAAGAAAGAACGTTAAGTACTGGTAGTCCTCAACTTACAGCAATTTGCTTAGTGACCGTTTGAAATTACAACGGCCCTGAAAAAAGTGACTTACGACCATTTTTCACCCTTACGACCGTTGCAGTATCGCACCCGGTCACGCAAGACACTTGGTGACCGATTCATATTTGTGATGGTCGCAGCGTCCTGTAAGGGGAGGGGTGTCACGTGATCCCCTTTTTGTGACTTTCTGACCAGCAAAGTCGATGGGGGGAAACCCGATTTATTTAACGACCATGTGACTCATTCAGGGATTCCCTTAATGAAGGCGGCAGGAAAAGTCGTAAAACGGGGCCAAACTCACCTAACAAATTTCTCACTTAGCAAATTCCGGGCTCCGTTGTGGTCGTAAGTCGAGGATCATCTGTACCCAGATCTATTTCTGGCTTTTGAACTCTGCTGCAACCTGGACTGTACTCTCTTGTGAAATACTGTACTGTATTTCACAAGACCCGTTTTCCAAAGCTTGACAAGCAACTGTACCTCATCCAGGCCTCTCAAGACGATATGGCTGGTCCACCAGTAATCCAAGGAGATCTGGATTCCCAGCCGCAGGGACCTTGGGGAAGAGAGAAGCCGGGATGAGGACTGTCCCTTCAGTCCACCTACTCAGTGCCCACCCTGGGCCGGGGGGAGAGGGGTGTTTGGAAAGTGCCTGGGTCAGAGATGTCTGGGAGGCTGGAGGTCAGGCCCAGAGTGTTTCTGGCTTCCTTAGTACAGCTGGGGGGGTTCATGAAGTCGTCTAGAGCAGGAGCCTCCAACCTTGGCAACTTTAAGCCTGGCGGACTTCAACTCCCAGAATTCCCCAGCCAGCAAAGCTGGGAGTTGAAGTCCGCCAGGCTTAAAGTTGCCAAGGTTGGAAGCCCTGGCTAGGGAATTCTGGGAGTTGAAGTCTGCCAGGCTTAAAGTTGCCAAGGTTGGAGGCCCCGGTTGGGGAATTCTGGGAGTTGAAGTCCACCAGGCTTAAAGTTGCCAAGGTTGGAGGCCCCGGCTGGGGAATTCTGGGAGTTGAAGTCCGCCAGGCTTAAAGTAGCCAAGTTGGAGACCTCTGCTATAGACCAGGGTTTTCAAACCTTTCCCGATCGGTTGATTGGCGGAGAGGGATGGTTTAGCACGTGTGCTACTTTCACCAGTGCAGCTTCGGGTGCAACATGCATGCTCAGGGTCACCGCTTCCATGGCACGATTCTGAACGGGCTGCAGATATGCACCGGGCCACGTACCCAGGATTGAGAACCCCTGCTCTAGAACTCCTACCCGCTGCTGGCAGACCCACAGAAAACCTGCAACATCTTGCAGCGATGGCTGGGCTGGGCTGGGCTGGGCTGTGTAAGGAGGGAGCTGGGACCCTCCTTTCTCCACCCCACCTCCCTCCCCAGGAAAGGGCCGGGGAGGCCTTCCAGCAGCCACCCCACCTGACAAAGCGCACCGTGCCGCCGGCCACCAACCGCATCTTCCTCTGGTTCTGCTTCCCTGCCAAGCCGTAGTAGATGCCCGTTGCCAGGGGAAGGGCCACCGCTGTTCCCAGAAGGGTCCTCTTCAGCAGCCCCCTCTGTCCAGTAGAGCTACAGGGCGGGCGAGAAAGACGACTGTGAAAGAAGCGGAGAGGACACACAGACACACCCCGCATCTCTTCCTGGCAGCCCCAAGCGTTCGAGACCCAAGGGCTGTTGTGTGGGTGTGAACACCCGTCATTCGCTCCCGCTCCTGCCCACCTAGCAATCTGAAAAGGATGCAAACCTTAAATAGGCCCCACTTTGGTGGGCTCATTAATGGGAGATATGGAAGGAGACCCCCCCCCAACGGGTTGTTCCCTGGGTAACAGTGATGTCACCGGCTAATCCTTTCAACCCGGAAGCGTTCCGGTGCTTCCAACACGGGAAGTAGTAATACAGGGTAGTCCTCGACTTACGACCACAACCGAGCCAAAAAATTTCCCTTGCTAAGTGAGACATTTGCTAAGTGGGCTTTGCCCCATTTTGTGACTTTTCTTGCCACCATTGTTAAGTGAATCACTGCAAGTTGGTAAGTTAGCAATCTGGTTGTTAAACGAATCTGGCTCCCCCGTTGACTTTGGTCATCACAAAAGGGGGATCATGTGACCCCCCCCACAACGGTCATTAATACGAATCAGTTGCCAAGCGTCTGAATTTTGGTCACCTGACCATGGGGGATGCTGCAAAGGTGGCAACTGTGAAAAAGGGATATTTTTAGTGCTGTTGTGGATTCGAATGGTCACTAAACAAACCGCTATAAGTCAAGGACTCCCTGCTGTAGCCTCAAGGACCCAACCCCAACCAGCCACAAAGGCTCCCTGGGCCACAAGGAGGAAGCCTGGCATGGCCCAAGTCAGCCTTGAGCAAGCCCAGCTACCTGGCCGACTGGGCCTCGGAGCGCCACCGGCAGGGCAGAGAGACCATCCAGGGGCTCCTCTTGCGCTGAAGCAGATGCCGGTGGAAGCGACACACCTGGAGCTGCAGGAAAGCAGAAAGGGGGGAGTGGGAGAGAAAATCAGCCTGAAGGAAGAAAATCCACTCCCGGGAAGCTCAAGTGGCCGTCATTGTGGAGGAGAGTGGAAGTACTGAAGGTCACGAGATGGGGCACTGCGGGTCAGCCCTGCCTTCCCCTTATGGAAGCTGAGGAAGGGGGCAGAGCTGGGAAGGGGGAAGCACAGGTGCCAAGCAGGGGTTTCAGCAGCTCCTCCGAATGGGAAGGAGAACAGAACAAGAACAAGAACAGGGACGAGACGAGACGAGAATAGAATTAGAATTAGAATTAGAATTAGAATTAGAATTAGAATTAGAATTAGAATTAGAATTAGAATTAGAATAGAATAGAAGAGAATAGAAGAGAAGAGAAGAGAATAGAATAGAACTACCTGTATTTTTTATTTATCATGAGATGGGTGGCTGAGATACATAGTTAGATGATAGATAGATGATAGACAGATGATGATGATAGATGGATAGAATTGTGAATAGAATAGAATAGAATAGAATAAAGAGAGAATAGAATCGAAGCATCGAAGGTACTGTAAGCGAGTCATCTGTAACCAATGTAAGCTCTAATAAAGATTTGCCCTCCCAAGAAAAAATCTTTTTTTTTATTTTACAAATCCATCAAGGAGGAAAAATAGAATAGAGAATAGAATAGAACAGAACAGAACAGAATAGAAATTACAATAGAATAGAGTAGAATAGACAATAGATAGAATAGAATTTAGAATAGAACAGAATAGAACAAATAAGAGAATAAACAAGAGAATAAATAGAAGAGAATAGGCAGATAGACAGGACAGGACAGGACAGAACTGAATATAGAAGACAGAGTAGAGAGTCTGGAATGGGACGGGACAG